>JAMXBB010000004.1:33561451-33621161 GCA_024138015.1 Lumnitzera littorea | reverse complement strand
GACATAATTGAATCAAGAAAAGATAAAAACTTTCTTGAAATTATAATTCAATCCAAGAGTTACATGAAACCCTAGGTTCCATAATCCTAAATACTTGAATTCTAAGCTATCATAACGAATCTAAAAACGAGATTCATCAAAAATATAAAATAAAGCATGAAAACCCCTCTTGATTTGATGAACAATCTCTAATCTTGAAATCGATGTCGTTATCGCTTCTTGATCGATGTTCTCCTCAAGTCTCCTTTCTTCTCTTGTGTCTCTTTGTTTCTGTAATGTCTCTCCTCCTTTTGAACCCTAAGATCCCCTTTTATATGTGTATTACACGGATTTTATTTTCGTCACCAGACACGGGCTGGGACATGGCCGTGTCCCCAGGCCGTGTAACTTTCTGCACAAAGGTAAAATTTCTACACAACTTCATAACTTCTTCGTTTGAACTCGGAATTGAGTGAAACTTGATTCCTTTTCTTCGTTTTTGAGCCTAGAACGCATTTAAACCCTGAAATCAACATTTTACTCAATTAAGTATCAATTTCTTTAAATAAAACCAAAAATGTACGGGAAATGCTATAAAATCACCATATAAAATATGTTTAAAATTAGAGTTATCAGCCATTGTCCTCAATGACTTCTAAAAATGAACCAACCCCAATGACTCTTCAAAATAAACCTAATGAACAAACATCCCAAATGTTCGAAATTCAGATCACTCTTGAATTTTTTTAGAGCACTTACAACTGCTCTAAGCCCAATGACTTCAATGATACCCAATGAACAACAAGTGGAAACAATTCCACAAGAAAAAATGTCAGGACCAAATGTCCAAATTATTGAGGTAGCATCTTCCTTTAGGAAGCTTACAATCCCTCAAAAATAAAAAGTTTTCAATTAAAGAATTTTCAAATATATATCTTTTCAGTTGAAAAAGGTATTTTTGAAAAAGATCCTTTTGATTATGTAAAATAGATTTTTATTGAAAATTTCACTTTTATTCCATATGAATATTATAAGACAATTGATTTTTATGAAAAAATTTTAAGTGAGATTGAATCAGTTTCATTTAAACATTTTGAATCAAATGGGATAATAAGTTATTCAATGGCTAGGATTTATAAGATCATCAACCTTACTAAATGGTCCAGTTATTCAGCAATGCTAATCAAATTTCAAATGTCATCAGTAGAACCCCAACCAAATTATCGAGTTACTTATAACTATTACGATTATAAGCAAGCTTGGTGAAACACTTTTTTTTGAATAACCTAGGGAAATCACACACATGGTTGATTTTCTTTGAAAAATGTTCTTCTAAAAACTTTTCTTACTAGTTTGCACACTGGTGGGATGAATTTGTTACTACCAATGAAATCATTCATGACAAAGCCCATAATTGATATAATATTTTTATGAAACATTATGTTCCAATAACCCATGAATAATGTTTCAGAAAAGATATGCTTTATTTCATACATATCAATATATCATGAGTAATGACATGGTTTTATGATTATAAGACTGATAATGAATCCAAAACTATCATTTTAATTGGAAGATACAAAGTTAAATGGTGAGATGGATTTAAAATGTGGAACAAAGTTGAAGAAAAAGCGATCCTAAACTGGATCAAAAATGACAAATCTTCAATAATTCTAGCAAATGTTCAAACTCCTCCAACTCCCTTTTTCCATGACAAGGGATTCTTAATGGCTTCAATGGCTTATGTTAGTTCTCCAGAAAAAATGAGAGAATTATTGGAGAAAGCACTAACATGTCTAAGTGAATCTACTAAAGTATCAACTACAGAATCTAGATTCTATCATAGTGGCAACACAAATGAAGATGATTACGGGATAGATTTAGAAGATCCTTAGATAATGTATTGTTAATGAATATATTTTGGTATAATGTATATTGTATTTTGCACTGTAAAATACTTGTAAAAATATCGTATTCACATGTATCATAGTGCATGATAACATCACAATGACGTCAAATTCCATTTCTAACATAATAATGGTTTTTTCCTAACTTTTCACTGTTTACTATAGTGAATTGTTTACCATAATAATTTATTTTTTACTGTTTACTACAGTGAATTGTCAGCCATATTTTCACTATTCACTACAGTGAACTATCGGTCCTTACCCTTATAAATAAAGGCTTCATTTCCTCTTTAAAGGTAAGGTTTTTAGATCAGTTCTCTCTCTCATCCCTCTTCTCTCCACTTTTCTTCTCTTCTATTCTCATCCCTCTTCAGTTCTCTTCTCTCTTCTGTTCATGTATCTCTCTTCTTCACTTCTTCTCTTCTCATACATCTTCTCATCTCTTCTCTTTCTTCTTTCTTCAAATTGATAAAAAATTTTAATTTTCCATAATTGAGAAGCGTTTGTACGCTTCTATCTTAAGGTATAAAATTATACCTTAAATGTTCAATGTTCTTTCCTAATGTTAATGATTCGAATGTAATGCTCTTGTTTTGTACATTTTGTATATATTAATGAAATAAAATTTATGTTCTTCTATCTTCTTCTTCTAATAACTTATGGTGGGAGTCTCCATCTTTAGATGGGTGTATCTCTATAAGATTTCTGTTTATCTGATTAATCCGTAAATCCCATAATTAGTAGTTTATAAGTGTATCCTATAGAATATTTATTTTGAAAATTATCATTCTTTTCTTCAAAAATTACATTTAGGGGCATAGCTCTTTGATAATATAATTTTTGAGGTTCTTTTCAATTGATTTTCTTAATTTCTTCATCAGATTTATTGATTTTTAAGTCTTTAAAAGAAACATTTGAGATTAAAGCATTTTTTGAATCATTATCAGTTTTATTACGAACATTAATTTTTTTAGAAGGAGTATCATTTATGACAATACCCCTCAATTTTGATGTATTAATTGGTATTTCCATTTTTAAAATATTAATTAGTTTCATTTCTTCTTTGACCATTTTATTTTTTAACATTCTTTTCTTTTCTTCTAAGGCTTTTAAAAATCCAATGCTTAGATTTTTAGGCATTTCGAAAAGTTTGAATAAGGGCACATTTTTATTAGTTGAACTTTTTTATATGTTTTATTAACTTCATTATTTATTATATTTTCCATTCTATCTAATTATTTTCCTATTGTGTGTTAATTATGATTTGTATAATTATTTTGGTCTATTATTTTTTTAATTCCTATGCCTTCATTTTTTGTTGTAATTTTGAAAGGCGTAAGTTTTATCTCAATATTTTTATGAATAAATTTTATATTATTAAGTGGTAGATGATTAGATTCTATGATTTGTCCATCACTTCATTACCATTTGAAACATTAATTTATGATATTGATTTCTTTAGGTTTCAAATAATATTCTTTAAACCATTCGAAGAAATATATTTGAAAACCATTCTTATACATAAAATCATAATATTAATCTTTTATTTGTTTAGTAATACTATTGAAAGTATTAAAAAACTATTTTCTAATCTTTTCATTTTTTAGTGAATTAAAGTCTTTGTATAGAAAAACTTTATTTGGTTCGAAGGGCTTTTTTATGACATTGAGGTATGGGTCTCTTAGAATAGAGGCAGACGATTCTTCATATTAAGGTTCATTATTAGGTTAGTGTAAGCTATACAACTGGTCACTCGAGGTTTCGATCCGTTGAAAGATCAGATCGAGCGATCGAGCCTAAATTATAAAGTCAAGCTAGAAATATTAGTAAAAATGACCTCGTAAATTCGAATTTAAGAAAATAAGTAATAAAATAGGAGACTATAAAATTTTTAAATTTTAAGTATAACAATTGTTAATTATTGAAAAGACGAAAAGTGTAATCTAATAACTAATAAATTACTAGAGATAGATTATATGTATACTAAAAATTATATAATGACCTAAATAATAATTAGAAATGTTCACACGTATCCTACATGTATTTACATGTAGATAAAAATACGCGAAATTACTTAAAGTGGCTAAAAACTTATTAAATAATTAAAGAAAATTCATAATTAATTAAGGAAAAATAAAGAAAAATCATAAAAAATAAGGAATGATCCAGATATAGGTCGTGGTAGCTGGGGAAAATAAGAAAAAAATTAGCCAATTAAATTAGAACAATACAAAAGTCAAATTGGAAGAAGATAAGGTAATTGTCTAATCAAATTAATGCACAATAATTTCCCTAAAACTCTATAAATAGCAAGAAAATTTCAGAAGCTCATTTGGTCAGTTTGGAGAGTGAAAAAAATAGGGAGAGGTGAAATTGAGCGAAAAATTAGGGTTACGAAAAAAATAAAAAAAAACTGTGCAATTAGGGCTATAAAGGGGAACCAACACCAAATGAGCAACTGGGAGTGGATGGCCATTACCATCACATGGTGGTGGTAGCGCCTAGATCGGCCGACAAGGCTACGGCAGCCGAAGCCACCTAGACCAGTGAGTTCGATTTCCAACCCAATTTTGTGTAATTTTGTAAAAAATAGTAAATATTCTTAAAAAATTATGAATTTTGATATTCTGGAATATTTTTGTATGTAGTTTTTAGGAAAAATATTATTTTGATGAAAATATGTTTCGTGATATATGGTCCTTAAGAAATCATGCAAAACCGAGCATATTTTGGTTTAAAAATAAATAACCTTAGGAGTATAGTTTTAAACTCAAAATTTTTGTGTAAACTACTTAGATGATATAGAATAGTACCCTGAAGCTCGTTTTCAAAAATTAATTTTCAAAAATTTTAGATAATTTTTAGGTCTTAAAATGAGGCACAAAATGGGTAATTTAGGGTTAATTAAGTAATTAAATGGTTAATTACTAATTTAGTGAATAATTATATGTTTTAGGATGTTGAAATATGATGAAGTATGATACTTGTAGCATTTATGGTGTTAGATGTAATTATTAGGTTAATTATGTAATAAATGAGTAATAGGGAAAAATAGTAAATTTTAAGTTAATTTTGTAAATTAGGGTAATTAGGTGTAAAATCTGATTTAAGATGAATTTAGACACTTTGAAATGATAATTGATGTTGGGAGATGGTAATTAGAGTGAAAGAAATATTAGATGTGTATTATATACATAATAGGTGATAATACATAATACGTATTTATTGGAAATGTAATAAATAGAAAATATTAGGATAAAAATTGATATTATATAAATAATAGGGATATATAATAAAACTGATAGAAAACTTAAATTTATGTAATTATATGAAAAATGTAAAAATTTCTCACATTAGGAGTAAATTCAGTACACTAATAAGGATTTAAGTATATCGGGTGAAATAAAATACTAACTAAGGGTAGTGATAGTATTTAGGATATCTGGATGTAATGTGATTAATTTCACATTATGAGTTGAAACGAATTTCTAGGGTTCGAGTATAAAACCGTACTTAGAAATCGAATTAGAACCTAATTTCGAAATCGATGCGGAAACCAAACCCGAACCTAACCCCAAACCTAGAATAATTGTAAAAGACTTAAGATCTAGATAATTAAGTATATTAAACTCTAAACAAAACATAACAGTAAGCGTTATAGGATAAAACGAACCTATAATAATTATATGAAAAACTGAAATTACATTTGTGTTATAGGGATGATTGGCGATGGCCTAAGCAAGTCAGATCTCGAGTGAGTGAGCGAGGAGTCAAGGTAAGTTGGGATTAATATGATGCTGTATTTTAGAGGCTTGAAATTATGCCTGGTTGTGCTTATTAGATAGTCTGTTGTGTACATGTGCTTGATTATGAGTGATGTTATGATTTTATTTGTTGTTCTAACTTGTATTATGTAATTTGTATGAAATGATTGATCACTCTAAATTGGACCTAATCAAATATACGACTTATAATCATAATCAGACCTACATGGCAACCCATGAAGGGAAACCTAGGATTCTCCGGCCAAAAACCGATCCCTTCGAAAGGGATAGCGCAAGATTACATAATAGTCCATTTTTCATCCTTAGTTGAACTAAGTAACAGGTAAGGAAGTCACGGCATGGGTGAAGTCAATGATTGGAAGGTAGTCGCGGGAGGAGCGATGTCTCCATTGCACAAGCCTAGGTTTGGTCGTGAGCTGTTGCATTAACGGTAACTCTTCAACTCGGATTAAAGCGGGCACAATTTCTCTAATCTCACGACAGGCCGGACAATATCATGCGATGGCATTTGCTTAAACATACATTGCACCTAATAAGTTGGTTGATAACCTTATTGTGTTTATGGTATAGTTTTAAGTCCTCCATCTTAACTTACTGAGCTGTGGTTGCTCACATTCTTATAGACGTCGTGCAGATGTTGGCTAAGAAGCGGCATACAACTACTTTAAAGCTAGCAACTGCTGGATCTTGGAGAGTGAGGAAAAACATTTGAAGAACAAACATATATTTTTAAGATCTAAGCTTTTATTTTAGAATTTTTCATTTTTGAATAATGTAATAATTAGGAAATATATTACGGAGAAATATTGTAAACGTTAATTGTAATAACTAAAGTTTAGTGTATATATATATTTTCTCACTTTCTTAGGTAAATGATTTATTTAAATTACGAACTATTTACTTCAAAGTGAGTTAGTCGTAGACGCCTTGTGTAGATCAGGTCTAGGATAGCGGTTGTAAGGCTAACTTTTATCTTAGAATAGTTCACACGGTAAGACTGTTACAACTCTGCCACTTCGGAGCGTGACAGTTAGTAAACTGGTCTAGTAATACCTAACCTATTATTGATTATTCTACCGAGTGGAGGATTATCTTAAACATTAGGTTGGACATAATTGGTTGATGAATCATAGGAGAAGGTAAATCTACCGATCTCCTAGATGAAGATGACATTTGATATGAACTCGTGGATGAATACACAAACCAAATATCACACGTAACCAAAGGGATAGGTCTAAGTTGTAAGATGGCTCGAAAAGGTAAATGATAATTGAGGGATAAGCAGGGGTTTCTGTGTATTGACAATGGATATGATACACCAATGCCTCATATGAGCTTGGGTCATACTTGATATGATGCACAAGTATGGCTGAAGATTACTCATCACTGGTATACACTCGAATCGGTTAGATAAGAGTAGCTTAAGAGTAAGCAAAAAAAAAAAGGACAGTTGGCTTAAGAGAGTAAAAAGTTTAGTCTATTCTTCTGTATGTTCTCCTATGGCTATTACATTATGTGATTATTTATAGTACCCTATTAAGGCAAGTTCTACGCTACAGAAAATTACAAAAATAAATCCCTATTTGCTAAATAAAAAGAGAATAATTTATAAGGAAAGCACGAAATCGTGTACAGCAACCATCCTCTATTAGAAACAACAGTATGGTTGTCAGAAAGGATAGTGCACTGTTCACTCTTGTTGGTCAAGCTGATAACTGACAATATTGTGAGCCGAACAGGGATAGGCCTCTATTCAGGTCTGTTTGGCATCAAAAGTTTAGCACCATGACTGGACTGGGGTTGGTTTAGGGATGGCCCATAGTTGGGTCGACCTCAGATGGTTGGCTCCTAATAGTTATTTGCTCGACCTTATTACCGTAGAGATTGCTGTATTCATATTTAGTACTTGGACTAGTGCATAGTGGAGGGCTTGGTTTAGCATGTCAACTAGTTACCTCGACAACACCTTGGATAGCATGGAGAGCAAAGTATCTTGGTAGGTCGGACTGAAGCAAGCATTGCTCCTCGATGGTTAACTCACCTTAGACAGCTCGATGGACCACCTGAGAGAGCCCTTGAGCTCGGGAGCATGTAATCGATCATTGATCCCTATTAACATTGATCTTATTTCTAAGGGTCTTTTAGGATAATCTAAAGATTTCCTAGCAAATTGAATTGCTACCTTACCTTTAAGATGTTAGACTATATTGGAAGGTTCAGTATTATAAATTGGTTGTTTTGGAAGAGGATTCTTTACTTTCCATTGTTTAGGAAAATTAACCCGATCTTGTTTATCATTTTAGGATTAAAACATTAGCTTTGGTTAAATCTGTTTGGATTAAAAGTGTTTGACCTTTTTTGTTAATTTTATACACTTTAGATCCAAAAGTGGTTTTCATTAATTTAAAATACATTCTATATATTATAGTCATTGGTAAAGCACCTTCTATCATTCTATAATTATGCGTTTTAATTTAAAGGATTAAAGAATTCATTATGGTCTTATCCCTAAGATTAAGAGTAACATTGGAATGACATTTATATTGGATTAGACCATTACTGAGGCTAGTTTCAATTGTAACATGAATCGATCGTTCATACTCCAATTCTCTAGCATCTCTAAGGACCATTAAGATAGAGGTATCTAATCCTAACTTAAGAAGAGGTTTGTCTTCTACTTGGATTAGTCCTATGTACATATAATTCTATTTTTTTTGCATATTTTTTAATTGATTTATTATTCAAAAGTTTTATTATTGTTAAGCTATCAGAAATGAGGATATTTTTTTCTTCTATAGTTATCACATAATCATTTTTTTCAAAATTTTCATTTAGCCATTTGATAAATTTGATCATAGGAAGTTTTTGGAATTTTCCAATCATTAATTGCTTTGTCAAAATCTTTTATCTATATTTCATCTCTATTATTGAACATGGATTCTTTTATTTGCTTAGTAGAAGCAAAGCTAGAAGAGGACATAGCTCTTCTGCATAGATTCATGGTTTTCACGAGAGACTAATTTTTCTTATCTTATAAATCCATATCACAGGGCTAAGTTTAAAAACTTATGTTATGATCTCTGGATATGACGTATATGCTACTCTTAACTCAAGTGGGATTTACACAAAGCCTTAGTAGAAGAATCATAACACAAAGGTTTCCGCAAAGGAAATCGTTCTAAGTGAATGGTAAATATAAGATATAGATTTCCACAAAAGGAAATCATCTCAAATGAAAACTAAAAGTATACTCATAAAACTATATACTCTCTCCTTAGTTTTGATACCATAAGCAATCTCGGAGAAGCTATCTCAAAAGATTGAGAGGAAATATAGATGAGTGATTAAACTAGAATAGAAGATTCACAAACATTAAATACTCATTAAATAACATTAATTTCTTTTGAAATAAATATCATATAAATAAAAACTTTCACTTAATAAATTATAAGCGCAATTTATATAATATAAGAATTCTATAGTATCTTCTAAGTAACATAAAAATTCTAAAAGATCATTATCATCATTATCTTTAATTATTCGAGACATTAATAAACATCAAACAAAACATTAAATAAACATTAATTCATCACTATAAACATTGAAAAGAAGAAACAAAAACATTAAAGATTAAGGTACATGGCGTTGTATTGCTAAGCACACAAGGGATTGGATACCCTCTTTTGGACTAGTACCCCGCAACACCTAGTATATATATATATATATACATATATAAGATTTGTTAAGTAATAACAGTAAGTGTTGTACTATAAGAACTAACTCATAACTTGGTTGTTTTAAAATTCATAGAAACAATCTTATTTATGCAAGGTTTCATTTTAGTTAGGAAGGCAATGAGTCTCCTATTGAATATTGAATTCGATTATAAAAGTTGCTACTATATATGGAAAAGTTGCTACTATATATGGTTGATTGGATGTTATTTCATAACATTGATGAAATTATTGATACTTATAATCGTAGGATGTTTTTAGTATGAAGCATGAGTGGAAGTTGATGCTGAATGAGTTGGGACCTACATATAATGAGTATACTGCTATTGCTGCTTTTGACAAGAAATATTTGCAGGATAAGGGGATTTTGTCTATGGTGATTCTTGTGTTATATTTTCTACCTATTGTAGAAGTTGGTAAGAATTATCCACCTGGTTTTTTGATAATGTACCTTTAGTTATTCATTATATTCTTAGAGAATATCCTTTTGGTATGGTTGACTGGTTTCCTGTTGTTGGGAATGTTTGCATAGAAATACCATTACAATCTTGTGAACTCAGACCACCTATGATGCTACATGAAAATTCACCCCAAAATATTCAGCCAAATGTAGGAATAAGTGATGATGAGAATCTTGAAGAGGACTCAGAGGAGGAATTTGAAGTAGAGGTTAAAGCAAAGGGTAATGAGATGAATTTAAAAGAGCCACCTTTAGAAGTTAATGGAGTTGAACCTAACCTAGCTCTTGATAATAATAATAATAATATGGATAATGAGGATGATGTGTGTCACTTCTTGAATTCAAGGGCCATGCTATTCATCTAAGAAGTTGCCTAGTTCAAGATGTGATAATTGTTCAGTTAGCTATAATCATAAAGGCTCTAACTTAAATTACAACCAACTAAATAAATATAAATGCTTATAAAAATATTATTAGGTATCCTTGTTCTCATACAAACCTTTATGACTATAGAGAATCGAAATCCCTCATTAAGTAATAAAAGCAATAGTAAAAGCAATTGTAAAGTTAGTTTTTTTCTTAATATCCTACATCCACAACTCCACATCTTGGCATAAGTTCTTTTGTTGGATTTAGAGAAACTCTCATGCACTAAAAAATCTTAGCCCATCTCATGCTCTAGCTTCAATAACTTATAGAAAATTATAGAGGAATGAGCTAAAGAACTACTGGCTTAGTAAGAGGTAAGAGGTAAGAGGCAAAAATCATATACAAGCTAAGCAAAACAACCTAGTTATCAAATAATTATTACATGCAATGCATGAACAAACAATGTGTCATTTGCATAATGTTATTAGTCCATCGTAAAATTAGAGAAATTATACTTGCTCTAACTTAGGTTGATGAGTTGTGATATAATGGTCACAATGCCAATCATAAAGGTTATAAGGCCTTCATATGGCTAATTCTATGCTTGTGCAATGAAGGCTCCTACTCTACTTGTGACTACCTTCAAACTAAATTGCCTCAACCTCGTCGCGACCTCATTTCTTGTTACTTAGTTTGATCAAGGGTAGGGAAAGGTTAGTTTACCTCAACCTCATCGAAGGTGTTAGAATTTAGACGAAGAAACCTAACCATCCCCTAGTGGGATGAAGCATGTCTGTTTATCATTTTGGTTCTTATTTCAATTAGTTTGGTTAAGGGTGATCAAATAATTCATAAAATACTAAACAAGGTTAATCATCATAGCAAAACATGTAGCTTAACTACCAAGCAGTATCTTAATAATCAAGTATAGGCATAACATGCACAAGCTACTTACAACCACAAGCAAGCATATACTCTAGTCTCTACAAATCCTACTTACCTAATCTCTTGCATCATTATTTCCAAGAATCTTTTAATGAGGTTGTAGATGTGGTGTATTGATCCTAAAAAGGTACAATATCTATTAGCGCTTATGCAATGCTTATATATGACTAATTTAATGTACTTACCCTACCTATTGTCACATATACTCTGTTAAACTATTGATTATACCTCACAAACAATGTGGATATCGAACATGTCAATTTAGGGGATAATTAACTAAGGTAGTTAATTTATTTAGCTCATCCTTATTGTATTAGCGAGAATAATTTTATTATAGTCAAATAATAATTTGAGTACATGTAATATTTTATTTCCTTTATACGTGGCAAAACATGTATAGTATAGTTATTGCACAATGCTATGTATGGTGTAGATGCATATTTATCATATACTACAATGTAAATGTTTCTAGGGTGTTGTGTGTAACTCAAATACTCAAGGTTTATAATCATTTACATATATGAATAATATGCATAGGAAATATTAATTCAACAAGTATTATAAATTGGTAAGTTATGGGTATACTGTAAGTGTGCTACTAATTATAATGGTTTAGTTAACATGTCTTATATTTATTTATTTATTTATTGTTTGTAACAAAAGTAGTTAGGGTACTAACTACCCTAGCATAATAAAATAACCAAAATATAAAATTTTTTTTTTCAACATTTGTAACTGTAAATCGATATAAGTTCTTATTATTTGGTGACTTCCTAATGTTAATACACTCCTTGGTATCATAAAAAGAAAGACTAGTATATTCATGTATGCACACATACCTAATTATATGAATTAAATAAGTTCAAATCACCAAAAATATATCTCTAAATGTCATGTCAAGATCCAAACATCTATATTGTATTTCAACCATTCCTACTATTAATATACCATATTAACACGGAAAGGGATTAGTACTAACATAGAAATAAGCTATTGAGAAGGTATTACAGGTTGATCTTCAAAGTTATAGTAAACACATTGTTAAATCTTTTTACTACAAAATAATAATAATATACATACACACACACACACACATATATATATATATATATTGTGATAAACTTGCTTATTTTTTTTCCTCTTACATTTTGAGGATTAAGAATTCATGGAGTTACAAGATACTGTAGATACATGTTATATTTATGAGGTTTAAAGTAGAAATAAGATTACATTCATCACTTTTGTTGTTTTAAAGAAAACGTTATTGGCTAGTTTTATTAAGGGAAATAGAGACGAAGAATTATTTAAACTTATTTGCAAATTATAGATCAATGGGTGAAAGTCTGAAGGTGCAGCTTTGCTTTTTAATGTTGAAGAAACTTAGAATTAAGGAGCAATATTCAAAATTATGTTACAATTAGATTCCATAAATTTCCCACCATTATCAAATGTGGTGAAAAAGCCATAATTATTAAGGGAACTATTGGATTTTTCATGCACAATAAGAGAAATAATTCTTTTTTTTTTTTCCTTTTCCTTCCAAATATAACAACATGGACATTCCACATAAACGAGTATATTGTTAGTCATTTGAGGGCAGGTTATTAGGATGTAATAGAATAAATCATTAACAAATAAATTCATAGTATTAAGGGATATAAAAGTAAACATTACCATTTCCCAATGTAAAAGGTTTTTTTTTTTTTTTTAATCTATTCAAAACAATATATGACATTTTAAGTTATGCTAGATAAAGAAACTTTATCTACTATTTGTATTTTTTTTTTCTTCTCTAAAGTATATAATTGTTCTTAAAAAATATATATATATGATAAGTTGTAAATAGCAAGCAAGGGAGAAGCAAACGTGAACATTATACTCTACCAAAACACATAAAAGAATATTTTATAATCTCCTTGACAAATCAAAGGTCGCTCCTTTACAAACTTTTAGCTTAGTTGCAATATATCCCTAAGACACATGAAATGAGGTGAAATTGAGGCAATGCCCAATTTATTTATTTATTTATTTTTAAGATGGTGGATGAATGTCATTCCTACATAAGGAAGTTTTAGAATTGAGTTACTCTCAGCCCTTTAAATTAGTTATATAACATTATTAGGGGTGGACACTCACTGAATAACTCCAACTTCCATAAAATGTCCCTTTTCATATATGTATTAATTAGTTATATATATACAGGAGTGTTAATATTTTAATAATCTTTTGTCGTCAATGACCATTCACTTTCCCCATTTTGTGTATACATATATACTAGAAGTATTATTTGGGTTGCTAGTATATGTATTAATTAGTTAATTAGATGTATACATAAATATCTATGTAGTATATCTTCAGTTTCCATTTATGCGGCTTGATTTTAGTTATTTGTAAATTAGTATATTCATATATGTATATATTTGGTAAAGTATTATTACTATAATGATATTTACAAACATATAATTGGTCTCCATGATATATACCTTTTAATCGTGCATATATGACATTTACATATAATAATTAATGAGAATATTACAAAGCAAAAGAAAAAAAGAAAATAAAATAAGGACTTACAATTAATCCCTCTCTCTCTCTCTCTCTCTCTCATGTTTGTATGTTGCTGCGTTGTAGTTGGAAATGGCTGGATAGCCATATTTATAGCGAACTTAGCCGCTTAACTTAAGGCAGTTTACATATTTTTATTTTACTTATTCATTTTTTATTTAGTTATTAATTATTTTATTTTATTTTATTATTATTATTATTATTATTTAAGTATCATCATCTCTCTCTTTTTATTTATTTAGAAACTCATTGCATACTTATAGATAGTCATAAATTTTCTTTTAAAAAAATTGATCCTACCTAATAAATTGTGGTTGTACCTATTACATTTAGGATGAATGTGATGACCTTTTCTAACTTCTTCTCTTAATATTATCTATATATATATAACTTACCCTTAACATAATGATTTATAACCTAAAATCCTTATAGTTTCCGAGTTTACAAAATACATTGTCTAAGTCCACAATTTATAGGTTCCTACATTACATTTACTTGGTCAATAGTTAAGCAATCAGATCCGTGTAATGACATATATATATGTACTTTGAAATGAGAAGAATAATAATTAAAAAAATGTTTACTGAACTTTAATTTTTATATATTGTTCTTTTGCAAAATCTTTTGACACGTTTGTAAATTTAGATGTCATATCGGCTATGAGAAAGGAAATTTTGAAAGGACACCATTTACATATTTTAAAAAAACACCTTTTCTTTTATTATTATCTGTTCAATGTAACTCGAGCATTTATATTGTACATATCATATAATAAAAGAGAATAGTGAAGAGTCACCAATTTGCTCTTCGGAATGAACTTTTACGACAAAAGTGCACAAGTAGAAGATAATTCCCCCTAGCAACCTCCCTAATAAGTGGACTTTTCCTAATATGTAATGCTAAACCGTAAGCTATGTATAAATAATATAGTGTGCGTCTATGTAGTTTTATTAATTATAAGAACTATAATATTTTTCCAGGTATTCTTGATGCCCTGATGGTCTAGTGGTATAAAATCATCTTGCATTTCATATGAGCATACGTGATTATTATTAATAACAATTATGTATGTATAATTATCTATTTATTCTTCAACCATAATTTTCACCACCTATGTATTTGGTTGCATTGTTCAACCACCATTCAACATTTCATTTTCCTACTTTATTTATTATTTAGTTTTTCTAATCTTCATTATAATTATTAGAGAAAATGTTAATAACATAATATATAGGCGACTTGCTATTAATTACTTGGAGCCTATTCATGTGTATCTTATGCGTAATTTTACCTAATGATATAAATTATTAGTGTCTGATTTTAAGTGATATCTATAAGGCTATAATTAAAATTGTGAAATTTTATTCTGTAGGCTATTCGACTTTATGGCTTTTCAGATAGGCCTTGCTTATTTTACTATTACTTACATGATTAAACAATATCTAGTAAAATATTCTTGCAATGGTGATAGGAATTTAATAAATTCATTTGAAGAGTTTTCAGCGATCACTTTCACGACTCATGGCAAATTAAGGCTCTTAGCCTACTTCTTTTTAATTCTTCGTGTTTATTTTTATCACAGTTCCTTATTATTATTATTTTTTATTTTTTTCATTATATATTTTTTTAATGAATAATTTTAATTGTAGTAGTTCAATTTGGTATATATCGACTTTCTCTTTTTTTTTTTCCTCTCTCTCTTCTTTTTTTTTTTTTTTAATAGAGTAATTAAGATCTAACTACTTAAGCTTAAGTTTATTGCCAATACCTATATTTTATTCATTTGGAATTTCTTATGGGTGTTTCTTCTAATTTACTTATTTATTTATTTACTTTTAATGTTAATCTATGCTTAGAGGTGCTTGTAAATTTTATGATACTGTTTGCCCTTCCTAAGTTAGCATGTGAAAAATACAAAGCATCATAATGTGCACGAAATAATTGTAATACCTAAAACTCCTATAATGGTGATATTAAGTTCAGATTCTGAGGAGGATGAACAAGATGATTGGATTCTTATGAAAAATGTGGCAGTTTTAGATGGTTCAAATAGTTGATGGAATTGATAGCTTGTTGGCATGGCATGACTTGTTATAATTTAGGGCTTTTTAACAGTTTGTGTAACTATATGACCTAGTTGTTTTAATGTATCTACGTTTCTTGATGAATTTTTGATGTACTTTTAACTCTTTTAGATATAACTTTTTTTATATTTTAGTTCCTGGAAATGTACTAATGTAAATAGACTCATGTACATATGTAATGGAAATATAAATAGAAGTGACGTATATAGGGAAATCAAGTATGTAAACTTATGTTTTGTAAGTAAAGCTAACGTAATCTTTTCAATGTAAAGTTAAAGTATTAAGTATATCAATGTAAAGTATATGTAATCATGAAATAGTGAAGAATATCTTTGATTTCCAGTACTTGTATAAGAAATAGTTATGAGAATTAGCTACAAGAAATACAATGAAGTAATGATAATGCAATTTGCTAGGTGGAAGTTTCTATGATCATATAATATATAGGTAAACTTGAGCAAATTATGAAATATGTGACAGGTGACACATGATTATTATTATTTGATTTACATGGATATGATGTTACAGATGTTATGTGGATAATGATATTTGTGGGGAAGATTTGCTATTGTTTTATATATTGTATATGTAGGGAAATTTTCCATCTACTAAACTAATTGTTAGATATATATATATATTATAAGTTTAGGATTGTTAGTTAGTTAGCATAATTATAATAATGGCTATAGAGGTGAATAGAAATTTAAATGATCAACTTGAGGATGTCTTACCACATCCTAATCCACGTAATCCTTTAGAACCACCTAGAAATAATATACTACTACCACCACCTCCTTCGAATATGATGGACATCATTTAGTTTAGGTAGATGTTGGCTAATGTGAATACTATGATACAGTAGTAGGGAGCTTTGATCTGGCATTTAATTACGGGTGGAAGTGCTGGAATCACAGGCAACTAAAGGTTGAACAAAGAAGAATATGACTTCAAGAGACAAATCAACTTCCTAAATTTATGATGGTGAATTGGTATTTTGAAGGGGAAATGGGAAAGTCCGCCTTAGCTAATGATTGGTTGGCATAATTTGAGTGCAATTTTAAGGCCTTTAGGATTCCAGATAATAAAAAAGTATCTTATGGCACTTTCTTATTAAAAATCGATGCTCAAGTTTGGTGGGACTCGAAAGTAAGATGTATAATTAGTCTAATTGCCTGGCAAGTGTTTAGAGAGGAATTTAAGAAGAAATATTTTCTCATGAGTATGCAAAATCAAATGACTACAGGGTTGATAGAATTGACAAAGGGTTCCATGAGTGTAGCTCAATATAAAAATGAGTTTAATAGATTATTACAATATGTGCTCGAGTTGTATCTGGATAATTAAGTGCTAAAGAAGGATATCTTTATTAATGGGTTTGACCTTACTACGAGATGTAAGTTGATGGACTATGGGTTCACTAATTATCATGAAATTATAGACAAGGCGTGATAGTTGGAGAATAACTGATTGACTATACAAAGTTAGCGGAGCAAGAAGTTAATGGGAGTTATTCGATTTGGACCTACCTTTAAAAGGTCATCTCCAAGCATAAGTAGTAGCTCGGGTCAAAGGAGAAAAAATTGGTAGCAATGTTTAGTGGCCTTGCCCTACCAAAATAGGATATAGTTTTTATGATAAAGATAGAAATGTGAAATGTTGGAAATGTGGAGATTAACATTTTCCTGATAGTGTGCCCAATTAAAGGGAAAATATTTCTTATGTAGTAATCCAAATCATGTCTCAAGGGAGTATCCAAAGATGAAAACTGTAAAGTGTTATAGATGTAGATTGGCACAACACTTTTCGAGATATTGTGGATAGGCTGGACAAGGATTTCAAAAGTCTAGAGGAGTAGAGATGACCATTGTAGCAACAAGAGTGTTTGCATAGAGGGTACAGAAGAGGATACTGAAGAATTTAACAAGTAGATGGAAGAGTATTTCCATGATGGATCAGATGATTATATGGAAATTGATGAAACCAACTAAGGTCTAGTGATAGGTATGTTAATTAATAACCTTATTTACTTATAAGCCTTCTAGTGATAAGCATGTTAATTAATAACCCTATTTACTTATAAACTGTATGTGAATTTTGTACTGATAAGAGAGTATTAGGAATTGAGGAAATAAGTAAACTTAAATATAACATCTAAGAATGATAGGTAAATATAGTAGTAGTATTTATTTTAGGAAACATAATTATAAATGGACGAATTGCATATGTATTGTTTGACACAAGACCCTCACATTCTTTTATTATCAAGAGTTTATCTTAGGAAAAGAAATTAATGTGATTGAAGTAAAAGCCACTTATAAAGTGAGAACCCCTATTGGAGAGCAAGTTATAACATGGAAAATAGTGGATAATAGACAATTACAAATTCAAGGAAAAGAGTTTCCAATAAAATTGATAGTTTTATCATTAAAAGGTTATGATATTATTGTGGAAATAGATTGGTTGTCCAAACATAAAGCTAAAGTGAATTTTCAAAATAAAAATATAATCCTGGATGAAGGTAAAGTGGTATTTCAAGGGAAGATGGGATAGCGAGGACTAAGATTATCATTGATTGAAGTAAGTGAATAAATGAGTGAGATTATTGAGGAATGGTAATTATGCTGGATATTTGTTATAAAAGGAAAGAAAGAGACCCCGAAGGTGTCTAAAATACCTATAGTGCATGAATTTCCTAATGTTTTTCCATAAGATTCACTTAGTCTAGCTCTGCAGCTTAAGTTGGACTTTACTATAGAGTTAAGTCAAGAATTGAGTAGATATCAAAAGCCTTGTATCGTATGTCACTGATGGAACTTTAGGAGTTATTAGATAAGGGATTCATATGACCTAATGTGTCTCTATGGGAACACCACTATTATTCGTGAAAAAGAAAGATTGAACTATGAATTGATTAGGTATTGATTTTAGGGAGATAAATAAAGTGAATATTAAAAACAAGTATCCATTGCCCTGAATTGCTAACTTATTTGATCAATTGCATGAAGCTACCATGTTTTCATAGATTGATTTGAGATCTGGCTATCATTAGTTACAAATTAAGTATGAGGATGTACCAAAGGCTACTTTTTGAATGAGATATGGGTATTATGAGTTTTTAGTAATGCCTTTAGGATTGACTAATGCACCAATGGTGTTTATAGATTTAATGAATTGGATTAATCAACCTTATTTGGATAAATTTGTAGGTGTGTTTATTGATAATATTCTAATTTATTCAAGAACTAAAAAGGAACATGGGAGGCATTTAAGTTTGGCATTACATAAGTCGAGGGATAATTAGTTATATGTGAATTTAAGTAAATGTGATTTTTGGTTGGATAAAATTTTAATCTTAGGACATATAGTGTCGAGCGAAGGAATTTTGATAGGTCTTAAGAAAGTTAAAGCGGTAACTAAGTGGGAGTAATTGACCATGGTTTTTGAAGTAAGGAGTTTTCTTAGAATGGCTAGGTTTTATAGACGATTTATTAAGGACTTTTCTAAGATAGGAAAACCTTTAACTTGGTTGACACAAAAAAAAATGTCAAGTTTGAGTAGAATGACTAGTGTATGTAAAGTTTTCAAGAGTTAAAGGACTATTTGATTTTTACAGCGATATTTATTTTTCCATATTCAAGTAAACCATATTGTGTTTCCCAAAATGGACTAGGTTGTATATTGATGTAGGATGGTAAAGTAGTAGTATATGCATCAAGGCAATTAAGGCCTCATGAGAAGAATTATACGACACATGATCTTGAGTTGGTAGCTGTGGTGTTTGCTTTGAAAATTTGGAGATATTATCTTTATAGGCAGCATTGTGAAATCTATATGGATTATAAGAGTCTAAAATATTTCTTTACTCAAAAGAAACTACATTTGCGACAAAGGCATTGGTTGGAACTGATCAAAGATTATGATTTGATTATAAACTATCACCCTAGCAAGGCCAATGTAGTAGTTGATGTGTTAAGTGCTAAGACTTATAAAGAGTAGCCTCACTACTTACTACTCAATGTTTATTGATTCAAGAGTTTTAGAAAATGGAGATAGAATTCTAATGGCATGAAATTGAAGTACAATTGATGAATTTCATAGTGTAAACAACTTTAATAGAAAGAATTAGGCTTCAATAAGACGAAGACCTAAGTTTGAAGGAAATTAAGGAAAAGCTAAATACGGGTGATGTTCTTGATTTCCAAATTGATGTGAAAAGGAGTGTTGAGATACAAGAATAGAGTTTGTGTACCTAGTGAATCAAAGCTAGAAAATGAGATTATAGATGAAGCGCATAATAGTGGTTATACATTACATTTTGTTAGAAATAAAATGTACCATAACTTGAAAGCGTTATTTTAGTGGAAAAGCATAAAGAAAGATGTAGCACAATAAGTAGTTGGATGTACCACATGCCAATAAGTGAAAGCAAAACAAAGACTTAATGGTTTACTACAACCATTAGAAATACCTTAGTGGAAATTAGATCACATTACCATAGATTTTGTAGTAGGACTCCCAAGAACAAGAGTAGGTTACAATTCAATTTGGGTTATTGCAAATAGATTAATGAAGAGTGCTCATTTCTTACCATATCAAACCAATGATTCAATGGAGAAGTTAGCATGATTGTATATACAAGAGATTGTTGGATTGCATGGTGTACTGGTGAGAATTGTTCAAATAGTGATAGTTGATTTATATTGAAGTTCCTGGGGAGCTTACATTGATCTTTGGGTACCAAGTTGCAATTCACTATGGCTTATCATCTCTAAATGGACGGACAATCGGATAGAATAAGTCAAATCTTAGAAGATGTGTTAAGAGGATGTATTTTGGATTTCGATGGTGATTAAGATCAATTTTTATCATTGATGGAGTTTGCATATAACAATAGTTATTAAGCAACTATACAAATGGCATTGTATGAAGCTTTACATGGGAGGAAGTGTCAATCACTACTATATTGGGAGAATGATGAATATACGATAATAGGACCTATTGATCCATCGGATGAACGATAAAATGAAAATGATACAAGAGGATGAAAGCAGCATAGGATCAATATAAGAGTTGGGTAGATTTGAAAAGGAAAACTATGGAGTTCACTATAGAAGATCGTGTATATGTCAAAATAAGTCTATTTAGAGGACCTAAAAGATTTGATACTATTGGAAAACTAAGTCTTTGATACATTAAACCTTTTGAAATCTTGGAGAGAATAGGGAATGTGGCATACCGAATTGCTTTACTATTGAGTTTATCTCGATATCATGACATGTTTAACATATTGATGCTACGAAAATTTATGAAGAATTCGGATGCAATTGTAGACTTAAAGCCGGTGGATCTACAAGAGGATTATACAATTGAAGAGAAATCGATTAAAATCTTGGAGAATCAAATTTAGAAGGTAAGGAATTGTGAAGTTAAATATGTGAAAGTTTAATGGGGTAACAGCCTAAGAGCAGAAATGACATGGGAACTGAAGGCTGCCATAGAAAAACGTTACCCTAACCTTTTCTGAGTAGTAAGTTAGTATTATTGTATTATAAAGATATGATGGTTTAATTTATGAGATGGTTAAATGGAAGTTTTGAGGAAAAAACTTTTTTTTGAAGGGCGATGGAAATATAAGTCTTATAATTTTAAAATTAGGTATCGAGTGGGTAATTTATGGTGTCAGTGAAACTAGCCTCGATTAAGCTAGAAATTTGCGAGTGGGCTCAAGACATTAATCAATGAGACTCTATGAACTTAAATCCTAAAAATATAATAAAATAATATTAATATAGCTAAAATAGTAAAATTTCATTATCTTACTAAGTATTTAACATAATTGCGTAGAATAGGTTTCAATAATTACCAAATTTGTAGAGATTAATTATATGTGTGATAAAATTATTATATGATACTAAATAATATATAGAATACATATATACACACACAATGCATATAATTTCTATGTGTAAATATATATCTATAATTAATTAAAATACCCTATTAATTACATTTTGAGCTAAAATAAGCTAAAGAAATTTATAAAAATTATAAGAAAATCATGGGTAACTAGCTTAAACTTGTTATAGGCTTGTAGAATTTGGAGAACAAATGTGAGTAAGTAAACAAGGTTAATCATGCAATTAAGACTAAGTACTTAAGCTAATTTTCAAGAGGAGAGAGAAGACAAATTCACTAACACTCCCAAATGCTCTAGAAAATTCCTAGGAACCACTCAACAATAACCTATATGCAACTCAAGATTTGGGGAAAATAGGATTTGGTTTAGGAGATTGAAGAAATAAATTTAGGAAAATAGACAAAACTGGAGTGTAATTTGTGCTTTAGGGTGTTCAAGGGCTTAAGGAGTTGTTGGAGACCAACTACCACCACTACTTGAAGCAACACCCAATATGATACGTCACGTCGAGAGTAGACAAGGGCGATAGTATTGGAGTGGGTCTAAGTACATAGAAGGCTTGAAAATGAAAAATGAGAAGCGTATGAACAATTACAAAAGTAAACAAACAAAATCTCGATCCGCTCTAAGGATATGACATACCAAGGAACTATCGAGGACTCATGGCTTAACTCGATATGATGCATGACCTTATTCAATGAGGATACTCCCCACCTAGCCTTGCTTAAGCATTAAGATAAGAGTGAAGTAAGCAACTAATAGAGAGCAATCCTCATAAAAGAAGAAAATATATTGAACATTAGATGTAAGGTGATGTTGTGGCTACATATTACAAAGAGTATTTATACTTGAGAATTTAGGCTAACTTCCGTTAAATGGATAGGACAAAAAGGGGTATTGCTTAAATAGGTAATGTAGAAGGAATAATAAAAAGGGTATAAATGAAAATTCAAAAAAATTGATGAGTGGTGTACTAGAGTCCTTTTCACGTGGGACTGGACACATGGCATTCAATTAGTGGGGTGCTTTTGGCAGAAACAAATAAGCAGTACGATCAGGGTGTGGATTACCAAGTAAAGGTGCTGAGTGGACTTAGGGGTCCTTTCAAGAAGACGTAGGTGCAAATGTGCTCTTGAGTTTTTGACACGATACTGCTCAGCAGTTGGTCGGTATAATCATGATTGAGCAAATGTGTAAGAGGATCGAGTTGTCAGTGGGGCATATTTCAGGTTGGCATTGGATTACTAATAGACAAGAAGTTACTTAGCTTGGCATGTATAGTTGGTTAGCAATGTGGATCAACTTGGCTTCGGTAGGAGTTAGCTAAAAAAATAAAATTCACTTTGTCAGTCCCTCAAGACCTCGAGCTCAGGCTCGAGTTATAGATCTAGTTGTTTGATTCTCATCATCCCCTTTAGCTTGATTTGGATTTAGGATCAAATCTAATTGGTCTTTGCTTAATTCTCCTTTAGGTCAATAGGGGTTGAAGTTAACATTGTTAAAGATGTCAGAAACTCCATAGCCTTGAGGTAATTCCAGCCAACGGGAATTGTCGTTAATCTTTTAGAGTACTTTGAAGAGACCTTCGGCTTAATCAGACAACTTATTCTTCCTTTTATTTAGGAACCTCTCTTTGCTTAAGTGTAGCCGTCCCAAGTCACCAGTTGAAACTGTGTTGACTTCCTTCCTTTACTCTTCTCTCTCATTCTCTTAGTAGTTTGGTCAATTTGTTGGCTAACTTTCTCATAGATCTACTGTAGAGACTATGCTTGGGCTATTACATTAAGGTCTTCTTCCTTAAGCATGAGTATTAGGGCATGATGAAGGGGTAAATCTGGATTGAAGCCATAGATGACTTCAAAGGGTGTTTGTTTGGTGGTGTCATGTATCGTGTAGTTGTAAGCAAATTCCACCATAGGAAAACAAACATCCTAATCAACCAAGTTCTTCCTTACTATAGCTCAGAGTAGTGAACTTAAAGTTTGATTGACTATCTCCATTTGGTCCATCATTTTAGGGGTGATAGGAAGTGCTGAAAAGTATTTTAGTCCCATATGATGCCAAAGAGTTCTCCAGAAATGGCTCAGAAACTTTAGATCTCTGTTTAATACTACAATCCTCGGCATACGATCAAATGAACAATCTCTAGAAAAAAGAGAGAAGCAATAGCTGAAGCATTGTTAGTTTTGGAGCAGGGCATAAAGTTTGCCATCTTACTAAATCTATCTACAATGACCATAATAGAATCTTTGCATCGGGTAGTTCTTAGCAATTTGAGAACAAAGTCCAAGCTCAACTTAGTTCAAGGTGTGATCGGGATAGGTAAAGGCATTGCTTTTCCCTGTTCGACTTGGCATTTAGCCCTCTTATAAGTAGCATACACCTCAACAATCTGATGTACATCTCACCTCATTTTAGGCTAAAAGAACCTTCAACTCAATAACTCATATGTCCTCTTCTCTAAAAAATGGCTAGAGAGCCCTTCACCATGAGCTTCCCTTATTAACAGCTCTTGTACAAAACAGGTCAGCATACATAGCTTGCTGCTTCGAAATAAATAATCATCTTCCATGTAGTAGTCGTCCATTGTTCTTCCCTTTATATACCATCCAACTACAAGGCCAAAATAAGGGTCTTGTTGATAGTACTCTTTGATGTTCATAAACCTTAACAGCCTAGCCTGCAACTCCATAAGGAGAACATGCCTCCTTGACATAGCATCAGTAATCACATTATTCTTGCCTTGTTTGTATTTGATCATAAAATCGAATCCTTCCAAGGATCTAACTCATCATGCTTGCCCCTTTGATAGTTTGGTTTGACTTCTAAGGTGCCTTAAGAATTCATGATTTGTGTAAATGACAAATTCCCTTAGCAATATATAGTATTGTGATACATGAAGTGCTTGGATATGGGCTAGGTGTTCTTTGTCATACATTGAATAGTTCAACTAAGGCCCTCTCATCTTCTCACTATGGTAAGTAATTGGTCGGCCTTCTTTTATCAAGATAGTACTTATCTTAATGCCTAATACGTCACATTTAAGCTAAAAAAATCTTCTTGAAATTAGACAAAGCTAATATTAGTTTAGAAGGTAGTATTATCTTTACTTCAAAAAAACTTCTCTCTTCTCTCTCTCCCTACTTAAACATGATATTTTTTTTCGTCAGCTTAGTAAGAGGTACAACCACGGTATTAAAACTTCTGATGAACCTCCGGTGAAAAGATGCTAATCTATGGAAACTATTTACCTTAGTATAGGTGATTGGAGTTGGCCATTCAATAATAACTTGGATCTTCTCATCATTGACTCATAAGCCTCCTCTATTAATTACATATCCTAGAAAAACCACTTTCCTTTGGAAGAAACAACATTTCTTCAAGTTGCTAAATAATCTCATGGCTTGGAGTACATTAAATATGGCACGGAGATGCTCAAAGTGACTAGGCAAGTCGGTACTATATACAAGGATGTTGTCAAAGTATACTATGACACACTTCGTCATTAGGTTTCTCAATACATGATTCATTAGTCTCATAAAGTTGTTTGGCACATTTGACAAGGTAAAGGGTATTGCTATCCACTTGTAAAGAACATGTTGAGTTTTCAAAGCAGTTTTTCACTCGTCTCTTGGCCTCATCCAAATTTGATGATAGGTAAACTTTAGGTCAACCTTATTGAAGACCTTAACTCCATTTACTTCATCTAACATGTCTTCCAACCTGAGTATAAGATATCGATACTTAATCGTAATCTTGTTTCTAGCTTTACTATCCATACAATATGTTAGGTATCATCCTTTTTCGGCATAAGGAGCACTAACAAAACACATGGGTTGAGACTTTCCTTTACATATCCTTTTCCTAGTAGCTTAGTAACTTGTCTTTGGAGCTCTATAGCTTGCTTTAGGTTGATATGATAAGCTAATTTGTTAGATAGGACAATGGTAGATATTAAGTTAATGTAGCGTTCAATGCCTTAAAAAGGGGTAACCCTTCCACTAGCTATTTTGGAAATAGGTTTGCATACTCATTTAGCAATTCCTTAATCATTGGGGGCAATTTAACTTGTTCCTTCAACTCTAATAGCTGTTTGATTAATAGAAAAGTCAACATGTTAGCTTTGATAACTACTTAAAGCTCGACTTTGCTTGGCATTGAGGCCTTATTGGATTCTCGAGTAAGTTTAGCTTATAGCTTGCTAACTTGATTTGGCATTATAGGGTTCAAAGTAATCTTCCTACCATCTTTCTTAAACATATACATATTCCTAAATCCATCATGCATAACTCTCCGATTGAAAAGCCATGGTCTGCCAAGCAATAATGAGATGTGTACATGGGTAACACATCACAAAGAATTTCATTAGAATAATTTCCAATAAAGGTTGGTAGCAATACTTGTTGAGTGACATGTAGTGCTCTCTTCTTATTTAGCCAATGTAACTTATACGGCTTTAGGTATGAGATAGTTGGCAACTTAAGCTTCTTAACTAGGTCGGTAGATGCTACGTTAGTACAACTTCCACTATCTATTATAGGCGCACATACATGCTCATTCACCTTGCATGTGGTGTGGAACAATTTCTCTCTTTACTCCTCCTCAGTAGAGGATTCCATACTCATCGCACGTTAGACAACTAAAGTGAGTTTGTCCAATCCTCGACAAACACATCTTCCTTAACTAATTCGCTACCTCTTCTTCCACTTCTCTTTTCTCCTCTAGTTCCTTATTAATGTTGTTTGCTTTAATCTTCAAGGCATCTCCCTTGATGATCATAGTTCTTTTGTTCAAACATTGGGTAGCCATGTGTCCAAATCCTTAGCACTTAAAGCACTTGATCCGGCTCATCTTCCTGTTAGATACTTGTCCCTTCTCATAAGTTCTTGGTGGCACTTTACCATGAGTTGGTTAGCCCTTCCATTCAGCTCTAACATCTATTTTTCTACTTAACTTGGTACTTTGTTAAGCTTAGTGATTTCCTTGAATGGGTTGGCTTTATTATACAGGTCGGCTCACCAGTAATCGACTCAACCTTTTCCTTCTCTGTCTTTCCACTAACTAGGTTATTCTTATAGCCTTATTTAATATAGTAAACTGTTGTAGTTCTACAATACCTCGAATGTCATTTCTCAACCTAGTAAGAAACTTAGATATTGTTCCGGTCGATGATTCATCTACTTCACATCAAATCATGAGTATTTAGAACTCCTAAACATATTCATTAATAATTTAGCTTCCTTACCTCAACTCTTAAGTCGAGCAAAAGTATCTTGCAAGTAATTATCCTACACGAATCTGTTCCTAGGTATCCTCTTCATCTTAAGCCAATTATTTACTTCCCTATATCTTTCTCGTCTTCTCATAGCTTAGAAGTTCTTCCACCATATCGCAGCCTAATTTGAGAATTCTACAGTAGTAGTTCTCACTTTCTCGTAGTCTTCATACTGATAATAATAACAAAAAAAAAAAAAAAACACTCTACCTTTTATTCTTAATCTAGATAGTCATTAGCATTTCTAGAATCATTAAAGCTTGGAATTTGAAACTTCGCATGATCGGTAGTTTGTGGTGCTCGAGCTTGCTCTTCTTCCTCATTGTACTCTTCTTCTCCTTCTTCTTCCATATCACTTAAGTCAATTCTTCTCCTCACACCTTCTCTTATTCCTCTACCTTAATTTTATCAAGCTAGGATCTGTCGCCTCGCAAGTTAAGTAGCTTGTGGAATATTTTACACATCCTCAGCAGGTCGAAAAGCCAATGCATGAACAACTTTGGTCAAATCAGTTATGAGGTTAGCCATCTCAATAATTTGCTCATCTATACTTTTAGAGGTGTGCTGCGATTGTCATCCATGGTAGACAACATTGCTATATCATCTCCAATACTAGTGTTAACACTGTAATCTATTATTCTCTTTGATAAACCTAATAACAAGCTTAGAATCGAAGAAATAACAAGCACTATTCCTCCAAGCCAAATAATTGATATACACTTCTCCACACAAATATTCAACTAATTTGTGAACATTACTACTACTTTGAAGAACAATAAACCCAATTGAAATTTGCTCTGTTTTTATATGTACAAAATGGAGTATAACAAAGCACTCAATAGTAGTAAACTACAATGTCTTCTACTTACTCAAACACTCGTAGCTAGTCTCTATGCAACTACAACACACTATCAGAACAAACACTACAACTTATGTAAACAAATCTTTGCTCTGATACTAAGATGATACATCGCGCCAAGAGTAGATAAGGGCGACAGTATCAGGATAGGTCCAAACTTACAAAAAGCTTGAAAATGAAAAATGGGAAGTGCGTGAACAATAATGAAAGTAAACAAGCAAACCCTTGATTCGCTCCAAGGATATGACATACCATGAAATTACTGATGACTCACAACTCAATTCAATATGACGCACGAGTTGATCTAATGAGAGTACTCGCCACTTAGTCTTACTTAAGGGTTATGATAAGAGTGAAGTAAGTAAACAATAAGCAATAGAGAGTAATGCTTATGAAAGAAGAAAACATATTCAATATCAGTTGTAAGGTTATGCTGTGGCTACATATTATAAAGGGTATTTATACTAAAAAATTTAGAGTAACCTACCTTAAATGGAAAGGACAAAAAGGGGTATTGCTTAAACAAGTAATGTATAAGGAATAATAAAAGGATACAAATGAAAATTCAAAGAAATTGATGTTTGTATAGCAAAGTACTTTTCACATAGGATTGGACACACGGCAATCGATTACTAGGGTGCTTCTAGTAAAAGAGACAAGTAGTATGGTCAAGATGTGGATTACTGAAAAGAGGTGTCGAGTAGACCTAAGGGTCCTTTTGAAAAGATGTGGTATGGATGTACTCTAGGGTACTTAGCACCAATGCTGCCAAGCAACTAGTTAGTATAGTCATGGTTGAGTAAACATACGGGAAGATGGAGCTATCAGTGAAACACATTTTAGGTTGACACTTGATTATTGACATATGAGAAGTTACTTAGCTCGACACCTAGAGTTAGTTAGCAGTGAGGATTAGCTTAACCTCGGTAAGAGTTGGCTAGAATGATAGAATCCACTTCATCAATCCCTCAAGACCTCAATCTCGGGCTCAGGTTAAAGGTCTAGTGGTTTAATTCCTATCACAGTGCCTCAGCTTGCCGATGCAGCTAAAGCTCCAACTTCTGGTGAAAGTCTTATTTTAGTTCGATTTTTGATAAATTATTAAAATTACTAAAACTATCCAAAAAAATTCTACAAAAATTTATTCCTAAATATTTTCATGTATAGAATTCAAGAAAAAAATATTTTATATAAATTTTATAGATATAATATAATCCTTAAGAAATTGGCAAAACCGAATTATTTTTTATATTGAAATAAATTGTATAAATCATGTAGTTTCAACTCCTAAATTTTTCTGTAAACTTTCCTATACTTATATTAAAATGCTATGAATTTTTTTTTTTTTTGTAAACTTATTTTCTATATTTTTTTATGAATTTTTTAGCTTTAAAGTATACTTAAAATAAGGTTTTTGGTAAAATTCAATATTTTTTTTTCTAAGGAACTCACTTAGACTTTGAGTTTGATTGATTTTTAGAATATTTATGGTGTTCAGGAGCTATGGAATTTAGCTCCATTGGAAGAAGTTATGAAATCGAGAATGCAAGCCTTTATGTATGTAGTTTAGTGGTATTTAAATTTGGAGAAATTGATGTATTATAATGTGTTATATAAGAAGTTGGGAAGTAATGAAGCTGAATGATGAATGAAGTGCTACTTTGGGTTATTTCTAGTTGGAGTCTGAGGAAAAGTTAACAAATCATTTAGTTATAAGAAGTTAGTTAAATACAGAGCATAATTCAGCGTATTTTGACTAAATACTATATTAGGAATTTTACTTAGAAGCTGAATCAAAGGCAAATTTAAAAGTGAAATGTAAAAATAGAGGAAACTAGAAGTTAAATCAAAAGATAATTTCGTAAGGACTTTAAGGTTAGTCAAAATTAGAAGGGAACTTAGAGGATTTTATAACTTAATATAACTTATAAAAACTAGTGAACTAGTTAAGAAATCTTAACTTGTAAGTAAAAATAACTTATAAAACTTATGTTAAAACAACTAAAATCATATAAAATCAATGGATTACAATTAATTCAAGGCTTGAATATGAACTAAAATTAATCTATTATATATGTATAGGGATAAACGAAGAGCACCAAGGTGACGTACAAGAGTTGTGAAACATTAAAGTTTTAGTAATTTGAGATCCATGCATTACAATATGTAGGAGTACTGTGTCGAAGTATTATACTAGAGTACTTAGAGGTGTAGGAGTGCATTTGGTTATGATTGTAACTTAGTTGAATGTACGCATACCTCATGTATGATTGTTTACTTAAATTGTGGACTTAGAGTGTTAGTTTGTATGAATATGCTTAATTTGCTTTGTTTTGTTAATTGGTTGATCACTCCTAACTAGAATTAATCAAGGATTGACCCATAACCTAACCAGACATACATAATAACTTATTAGGAGAACGATTAGATGTGTTAAACCAAATACTAATCCTTTTGATGAGAATAATTGAAATGGTCCAATTCCTATCCTTAATTGAACTAAGTGATAGGAGGGGAGGTCACAATAATGTTAGAGACCGTGGTTCGAAGGTAATCTCAAGAGGAGGGTATTCTCCATTACACAAGCTTAGGTTTGAGTTGCGTTAAAACTCTTCAATTTAGGTTAGATTGGATGAAATTTCTTTAACCTTACAATGTACCTATTAACATTGTGTGATGTCTCATTTGGTTGCTTACATTGCGTTTAATTAAAATATAATGTTTGAAAACTATGTTTGTGTTTAATGTGCTTTTTTGTCTCCGTCTTGCTTACTGAGCTAGTTGTACTCATAATTTCATAAACTTTGTTACAGTTACTGAGTAAGGATTAAGAATACAGTGTTATAATCACCCTCCGATTAGTGTACGCTAGGTTGGGGAAGTGAAGAGACCTGAAAACCTGCAAGAACTTGATCTTTTGATTTGGTTTTCATTGTCTTTTGTAGAAACTAACTAGGATATCATGGGATGCCCACCAGTTTCCTACTTTGAGGCATATAAATATCAAAACCTATGGTTTTTGTAAACTTTTTATGAACTTTAGGACTTTTGTTGTATAAATAGTTGTGTAAATACTATTATGATATGGAGAATTGAATTAGATGTTATTTTGAGCAGGCATTTTGAAAAGCTATAACCCAGATATTGTTATTAATAGGTGCTAAACTAGATGTTTTAAGTTAGTTGACTTAAGTGTGTCTTTTGCAAACTATATCTATGATAATAGCTGTGAGGTCAATTTTTATCTTAAATTAATTTACATAATAAGATTATTACAAATGACTCCTCTTGTTCAATGCATGACATTGTACATATGATATTTAGATTGTATATATGTCGCATGTAGAATTTATGACATTAGTTTAGGTTAAATCTAGGCATGAGTTGGGTCCAAACCATAACTTGGCTCAAACTTAATCATATGGATTGGATTGATTAGGCCAAATAGCTAGGTTAACAGGACTAAGCTAAGTCAACCTTTAAGACTCGTGCTTTCAGTAATTCAAGAAATACCAACCTGAAAAAAAAAAAACAACAAAAAGATAAAAAAGAATGAAAAAAATGATAAAATAAAATAAATTTAAAATTAAAAAAATAAATAATAAAGAAAAATAAAAATTTTAACTGCTTCTATATAAATAGGAAAAAAAATAATTTTTTATTAAAAACATTTAATGCATTGCTATTAATAACAAATTAATAAATGTAATTTTAAAAACTTGTATGATTTAATATATATAGACTTTTACCAAAAAACTAATCTCATTCTTAGTAATGTAAGATTAGCTTCTTCATTTTTTTTTTTAAATTTCTTTATAACTTTTATATTTTTTGTCCCATATTACTAATATGATATTCGAATTGGATATTACTGCATATAAAGAAATGCATATCGTAAAATAGCTAGTTTGTAAAATGAGCTAAAAATAATATTTATCTTGAACTCAAATAATTCTAATTTAAACTTTAAAATTTAGTTTATTTTTTTATATTAATTTTTTTTTTTTGAAAGAGGGTTGGTTCATGGTTCCTTAAACTATCAATTAAACTAATGGGTCTAAAGATCCGACTCGTGAATCAATCCCAAAGGTTACGATTCCACTCCCCATTTTGGGAATCGAGAACTGATAGGTTTGAGTCTATTTTATAATCGTGCGTTGGTCTAGTATAAGTTGCATGTTTGATATATAGCATTAGTATATATATGTATGCCTCAGTTAAGAGATAAAATATAGCCATGATAGAAAAGATATATAATCGCAACTTTCACCTGTGATGTATTTATTATTTTTGATGTCGCGTCTCTTAAATGCTATTTAATATTGTCATTTATGTAATTAATTTCATCTAATTTATATTTAAGTTGGATTATTTTTTAAGGAGCGATATGCACGTGTTCTACCCTGAAATTTCATGGAGAGCTTTCTGAATGATAAATTTGACAATGATTTAAATAATAAAAGAAGCTAAAAACATATATAATTAATTGGCACGAACGATTATCTTCTTCGACGGCATCAGGGAACTGTGATGGAAACCGAAAGATAAAGACTATAAATTAGTGATCGTGGGAAGAGGAACCGCGAAATGGAAGGGTAAGGGTCCCACGCGCTACAAGTTTTGGATTTTATTAACATAAATTTTTCTGGCGAGTACCCTTTATACTCTCCAGAAGCTACAATAGAATTATTTAGATTCACTAACCTAACCTAACCTAACCTCTCTCTTAAAATGTTTTAGGGGAAAAAAAAAAAGTAATAATAATAATAATAATTAAACTCTCCTAAAATGTGTGGTTTGTATATTTTAGTGTAGTGAAATGTCTTTACCAACAATAGTGATAATATTATAATTACTACTTGAATTTTAAGTTCTTCTTCTTTTTTTTTTTTTTCAATTTACACATAAAGTTTAAAATTTATAAATATTATATCTGATTTAATTTTTACTTATTGAGTTTAGTACCTTACCACCTCTTTGACCTATGATTACTCGCTACATTTAACTTTTAAATATGATAAAGATAGTAAATTTTATGAGTGAAATATTCAATTGAGTATGATGTTAAGTAAATTTAAACTTAAGATGCTAAATTTGACAACTGAAAAATTAATTGAATATAATATTTAATAACTTTAAACTTTTAAGTATAAAACTGGAAGAAATAGAAACGTCTGAATAATGATTTTGGTGTCATCCATTTATAAAAATAAAAGTTGTTAGCAAATGCTTTAAATAATTTTTCGATTTACTTTAGTACAGAATCGTATAGGTGTTAAGTATCTTACTATTATCAGTGAGATAGAAACTTAAAAGATGAAAGTGCTAATTACAATTTAGGGCTTACCTGCCTTTGTTTTTGTCGAATTGGCCGAAAACATATCGCTTGTGTCCACTCATACTATGTATGTGCAAATTTGATATTAATGTGTGAAACATTAATAATTTTATATATGATTATTATTTGATAAAGATTTTGTATAAATATGAAAAATATTATGATGGTGATTGAGTGGCTCTTATAAGCATAAAGTAAGATATTATTAAATCATTTGAAAATTAATAAATGTAAAAATTAGCATAAAAATAAAATACAAAAAAAAAATGAATTAGGCAAGAAAAAAAAATATATTTAAGCATAGGTTCTAGTCTCAAAAATTCTAAAAGATTTTTCCATATAACCCTCAAAACTTTGAATAGCAAATTTACTATGAAAGCAAAAGACTAAATTTTTTATAAAAAGAGTAATAAACAATATCAAATTCTCTATATTTTTAACGGAGTCCGTTATCCAATCCAAATTTGTCTTTATTTTTATACCTACTATTAAACATATTATTAATAAATAAAGGATAGTTTAATTACCAATTACTTTTTATGGTGACTGTTTGTAAAATAAACTATTTATGAAATAAGTACAATTAAACATATCATTAAATATATAAAAAAAATTTAATTATTAATAGTTTTCTTTTGCTAAAATTTTAAAAGCAAATAAACTATTTGTGAAATGAGCACCATTAAACATATTACTGAAAAAATAATAAGACATTTTTAGAATGTAAAAGATATGAATATCACAATAATTAGAAATTTGATGAAAAAATTATTAAGATTTATAAATATTAGAGTTATGACTAAAAGCTGTTATTTTGATGAAAGATTTTTTATTTAGATATCATTTTTAGTTGAAGGCTTGCAGGTTAGATATCATTTTTGGTATACAAAGTTTTTTATTATAATAACCCGAACAAATTGATAATTTATTAATAACTATTTACTATATAGGGGTTAGTTCATAAACCTAAACAAAATGAACTATTAAAACACTAAAGACACCAAGTGGGAGGTTTTTTATTTTAATATATATATATATATATTTATATGAAATTAACAAAAGTACATATTGTGTTGTATTCAAAAATTGCAGTAGCCTTGTTAAAAGGGGGCTGCAATATTAAACACAATTATTTGAATGTGATTTTTGCCTACATGCAGGGTAGGGATTTCTTAGACGCAGAAGTGTGAAGTTTAATTTGTAGATGGCAACACTTAGCTAGTTACAAATTCATAGGATTTGTTAGAGCACTCGGTATTCAAAAGCCTGAACTTTTATCTGCCTCGCAAGCGTGGTTTCTTCTTTTATTTATGGAGGAACTCGAGCACATACTCTTGATGAGATAAAATACTAACCTTTTTCTTCAGATATAATTTTGGTTGGAAGTTCCAACAACATTCCCTTCCTTCATTAAGGTTCAAAGAAAAAATTGGTTGGTGCATTAGTCAAAATAACAAAACTTGCTAGATTTTTCTTCTTCAAAACGATATCATGTGTATAGAAAAATGTCATTTGCATTTACAGTAAGTTTGAAATAAATGATTTATAATGCATTTAATTAACTTTATATGAAGGGAATACAGTATTTACTCCTCCTCTATAAACCTATAAGTATTTGATTTATTAAATAACTATTCCATTCCATGAGATTCCTATTTCCAAATAAGGAATCATGATATTTTATTCAATAAAAGGAAAAACTATTACTAGGTCTAGTCTAGTCTTACATATTTCTGTATCTACTTGTGAGATTCTATTCACAGCCAATCTATGAACAAGGGTAAAAGTTATATTAGTACTTTTAAAATATAGTTCTAATATATCAATAACGTCATTTTAGTGTAACCAAACAAAAATAGCTATTACTTTTTTTATCTTACCTTAAAATTGCAATTCTATTCCTATCTTATCCTATCCTAGTAATTAGAGCTAGTAATTCATATTGTCATATCGTGTTTCATTTTCGTGTCTAAACGAGTCTTATCTAAAAAACCTCAACCTATAACATAATTTGTTTATTTATCAAGTATAAAAATCTAAAATCGTAACTTGACCTATTTGATAAGTGTGTCTTATGTTTAGGTTGGACTTGTATATCGTTTAAAAATTTATAAATAAATAAAAAATAATAATTCTTTTCCTTTTCAATGATTAACCTTCATATATTTCATCTTAACTTTATACTATATTTATATGTATTCTTTTTTTATAATTTTGATAGAAAAGATGTATGGATTCGAAAAAATACAAAAGATTTTTATGGAGTGCATGTACTTTCTAATATTCACTATCCAAGTTGAATTATGACTCTAACGAGAATGCGGAGTCTTTCATGCTATTAAGAAAATTTAAAAACAATTATTAAGTCATTATATTAAAAAGCCACTTATGTAGGAGTTAAAAGGAAGTTAAAGACAAACAATTGTGTTTAGTGAAATATGAACCAATCATAGAAGCAAACGTATGTCCTACCGAACAATCTGAAGCACCACCTACGTGACAACCGCTAGGCAACACACCTCTTTATCAAATAGATTTCATGATCAAACACTCATAGAGATCAAAAGATCTAAACATGATAAGCTTAGGGATGAATACACGATAGGATATTCTCAGTTTATATAAGTAATCTAAGGTAAGCTGCTCCTTACTTACATATGAATATCTTAATTTGAACTTTTTGGTGGGACAACTAATCCCACTACACATTTATCGCATTATTGTGCTCAAATTGAGCTCCTTGGTTCCTCTAACATCATCACATGCAAAGCTTTCTCAAGTAGCCTCACTAAGACAACTTGATCATGGTATCAAGGTCTCTAACCAAATTCTATATCTAGCTTCGAAGAGCTCTCTAAAGCCTTTTTCCATCACCTCTATCACTAGCAATTAACTAGAAAGAGATAGTTCATCCCTCATGTTAATAAACCAACAACTGATGGTTGAATACGATACTCAAAGATTACGTAGTTAGGCTTATCGCCACCGTGGTTAAGATTACAAATCTCAACTTGGACATAGCACTTTACTCTGTTATCTTAGGTGTAAAAGATCACTTTTTAGTTCTTTTATCCCATCACTAAGAAGAAACCATAGAATTTTGCCAAATTCCAACTCTAAGTGGAAAAATACATTGCTTAAAAGGATATTATCTTGGCTTGAAGGCAATTCAAGCACTTATATCCTAATAATCGAAGAGATAAGAGATAAGAGGGGTCGATCTCCTAACATGGATAGGCTTAGCCCCCGACCCAACAAAAGTAGGCTTAATTGGCCAGTCGACTACAACACTTTTAGAAGGGGTAATATCCCCTTCTATAAGAAGAACCACAAGCTCATCAAGTCATAGGACCATATGTTGATGGAAATCTACAATTGAGATATCATGCCTTGGCCCCAAAAATGGCAAAATAACTTGACATGTTGATAAACTGATAAATACTATGCTTGAGTCACAACAAAGCGATTGCCTTTAGCTAAAAAAATGCCATTAAGCAAGCTATTAGACATTGCTACCTCTATGAGTATGTTTACCCTGACTAGTTCGAAAAGTGAGGATGTCTAGATCAGATCTAATGAGATTGTTGCCTATCACCTTAAGAACATTGTTGGTGGGTAGCCAACTTGTGAGGATTATATACCCCCTTAGTGGCAGTCTATTAACTGCTACTTTCCCTTAATATGGTTAGCTACAACTAAAGTAATCCTTTTATTTCCTTAAGCCTGTTTCGCTTTTGACTTAATTTTCATTATATTTCATTTAAATAAAATATTTAATAATATTATTGTATTCAATTAATTATTATAAACGAATTAGATATTAACACATATCTCTAATTTAGATCGATACACTAATTTTGTGTTTATTGGAAGGAAAATATAGATCGCCTATTTGTAAAGGCACCAAAATTTAAAGTACAATTATTCTTTCTTTATAATTTCTCTTAATCTTGTGCTTTTTTTTTCCTTCCCCACCATGCTCCCCCTCCACCACCCGGCCGAAGGCGTCCCTGGGGTGATCTCGTTGTTCCTATGGGGTGGAGACAATGGGTCGGTCCATGCACATGGACACAATTTTGATAAGAAACAATCGATTTACAAGGATAGGGCGCACAAAACTTTGCGTAGCCCCATGACCAAGGCAGAATATGGCGACCTAGAATAGAATATAGTTACTGGCTTCTAGATATAGTTTAAAACGTCAAAGTAAAGAGTGATTTAATCGAGGCATTTCGAATTAGATTCGACTGAAAAAATTATCAATGAAGTTTTATATTAGAACAACGTAGAAAAGGTTTTATATGAAACTAATATACACCTTAATCAGTACTTAAATTGGACCACATTGTATTTGTACAAGTGTGAATGCATCAATAGAACCAAAAAGAAAAAAAAAAAAAAAAAAAACACAAAAACATTTGTGCAAGCAACAGCAGGCTCTTTTCCACAAGTTTAGCAAAATGTTTTTCGTCAAGAATGTCAGTGTAACTGTTTGCCAATAACTATTACTACAAAAACTTACCTTCTCCTAATCCCTTTCTCAATGAAGAATTCCCAGCTTTGACTATTTTCCTACTCTTTTTGTCATGTTCTCTACTTTTTCTTAAAAGCTGGAGGGAAACTGGAGAAAACGAAAAGAAAAATTTTGCCTAGCTGTCATGCTCTTAAAATGGACAAACATGCAGGTGAAGCTTCCCCTTTGTCAAGTAATCACAAAGCAATTATTGAAATAGAGTGTACTGTTAAATAAGAGTAGCACAATAATAATAGGTACCTCGTGGACCCGTGGTATTTGTTAAAAGTAAATAGAAAGAAAGAAATTAGTATATATTTATATATATTTAGTTTTTCGTAAAATATATATTCAGTCTTATAAAGACAGTTTTATTTTATTTATTTTTTTAATCTTATCAACTAATGCCAGGGCACTTGTTATGAGAATCCATGATAACAATAAAGTCATGAAGTGAAGTAAAGCAGTGCATGTGAATAATATGAAAAAGAATAGTAGGAAAACTAGAGTATTGGATCCTAGCGGTTGGATTTTGTAGCTAACGTCTATGATTCGTGTATTAATTTGATTATCATATTGTTAGATCATTATTTTGCTTCATGAACTGCTCCCAGTGATTTGGTCTAGATGTTGCTTGGTAGTTCTATATATGAAGTATTATCTAGTAGCTCTCTTTCCCTTGTAAAAGAGTGAAAGCTTTTCAGCTTCTGTTCTCAGTGGACAAGCAAGGAATACTAAGGTTTGGGTTTTGGACTAATTGAATAAATGTTGGGCATGCAAATTGTTATGTTATGTTATGAATATTGCTCCATACAATGTTTCCCCCATGATTTTAGCATCATTGTGATTTTGAATGTACCATTAAGGGTTGCTTGTATGAACGAGCATGGTTTTGGCTAATATGACGCCTAATTTAAAGAAGAGTGAATCTATGAATTGAAAACAACTAAAGAAAAGGTGATGCGTGGAAATTAGATCGTGCAATCTCAATAACCTTAAATTCTATATCTGTGTCCATGAGTGCCAAGGGGATTTATTGATTAAACTTCTTGCACATGGTTAAGACTGGATTTTATGTTTTCTATTGGTATATTAGCTTTCAATGTCTTCGAGTTCGATTACAAATATGTTTTGTTTCACTTTTTTAAGCTGCAGAATGAGAGAGTCTATTGGGACAGCTAACTCAAAAAGAGACATTGTACCAAGCAACTCAGTTGTAGTGGAATGTGACAATGGAGCTTCAAAGCCATTTCAAGCAAATATTGCAGATTTGTCAAAAGAGAGAAGCAAGTCCCTCCGAGCTCGTTATTATTATGGCATTATCTTCTTGTTGACAAATCTTTGCGCGTGGATCATTCGTGACTATGGGCAGAAGGTTTTACCAGTTCTTTGTAGTAAGTCTATTAGAATTGCCAGTTATGTCCCGGTTTAAGATTCTAGATTAGTAACATTATGGCAGTTAGGGTGTGGGAATATTGTAGTTAAAAACATGATTATAAATGGTTCTTTGTTACATCAACATTATCATATTTGCATAACTGCATAAGTTTTCCAGCCTTCTAAGTTCAACACCATTTCCTGACGAGGAGTGAACTTGCAAATCATAATTCTATCTTATGTATCTTTTGTGCAGATTTGAGATCTTGTGGAACAGGGGGGCTGGCTTGCTTTCACACAATGGGAGTTCTTCGCATTAGTTTAGGATGCTTTGTATCTTTATGTATATGCTCCATTTTGCTATCTAATCTAGCATAATAAATTCATTTTGGAAGCACCCCACAACCACTTGTGTGAATTTGAGTAAGGTTGCTACTAGAAGATAATTGACTTGTAGTTCCCACTTCTCAATGCTGTGTCCTCTGTCTTATCCTATAAACCACTATATTGCCTGTAATCCAGGCTCAATATTCTAAATTGACTTTATGTTTATATGAAACAAGAGTATGGTGGCAAGCAGAAGTCAATAGGTCAAATCATGGAAATACTTAGAAGCATGCAGAAAGAAATGTCCCAATTCTTCTAATATAGACTTGTCTTGACTCATAATACACATGACTACTAGTTAGCTTTTTTATGGTTATGTAAAGTCATATTTCTTTGGCAATGAAAGATTATCATCCTTGACATTCTCCATAGATATTTTTCATTTTGATGTTTCTTAGCACATTGAATACAAGAAAACTATACGACGCTCGTAGTATCTGGCACTCTGGGTGGTGGGCTACAAAGTTTTTTCTTTTGATGGCATCCATGGCAATACCACTATTTCTTCCACCTAACTTGGTTCATGTGTATGGTAAGACAACTTCATCAATACTTTTTCCTTGTTAACAAAGCTTTGATCTTACCATCCAAACTAACATATTTAGAAATCAACGGTATTTTATGAGAACTCCTGTCCAAATGATGCAATCTCCATCTTTAATGTCCTTAAAAATTTGAATTTTGAGAAGTGGATAATTGTGTCCTCCACCTGAACTTGACAGTCGTTCCACATTGAGATTTATATGATATTTCCTTGCTTAAATGTTCTTGAAATCATGAACTAACTAACATTTTAGAAACTTGGAATGAAATGTACGTTATATATTGACGTGTGACAAACCTTTTGCTATGAAATATTTTGCAGGTGAACTTGCTCGTGTAGGTGCTGGGTAATTTTCACCTCCTATGTCATAATACTTTTTATTTTCAAATAGAGAAATTATATATGAATTACATATATGAAGAGAATAAATAGGTTCCATTATAACTAGAAAAGATAAATGTATTCCTTGCTAAATGGATAGTTACATATAAAAGTTTTTCCTCTTAAACAGTCTGAAAACTTCATTTTTCTGGTTATATCATGGAAAGCTGTATGGTATTTGAAGAGAAGTTTCCAAGTCTAGGGTTTATCCATGAGAAATTATCTTAATTTTCCAGCATTACAGAATGCATAGAGTAGTCAGTCATCATTTTAGATTTTAATCTTTAAATGTGTCTATGATATAGGATATTTCTCATCCTGCAACTTATTAGCGTCATCCAGTTTATTGCCTGGTGGAATAACCACTGGATGCCTGAGGGAGAAATAAAGCAAAGGTACTTAAATTTCGGTCTGTCATTTTAGTGAATCTATGTGTATTCAGTGCTTGTCATGTTTTATACGTTGGATCATTATAATCTAGATCCGTAAAAAGTACAAATAGCTTGCTCCTTTCCTTCGAAAAAGCTAAGTGACTCCAGTTCTGCAAGATTTATACAATATTTCACTGCTAGCTTCCTTTAGCATAGCGACGAGATAACAACCCTCATTCTTTTTTTCTTTTTTTTTCCCTTTGTCCTTGGATCAATATAATCTACATCTGTAAAAAGTATGATATAGCTTGCTCCTTTCCTTCAAAAAAAGTTAAGTGACCCTAATTTTACAAGATTTTTAGACGTGATTCCTTAACACTTGTTTGATGAGAGAATGTTTACCAAATATGACGTCCATTCAGTTGACCAAAGTTGTCAATTAAGAAATTTTCTTTGAATTTACAGTTGCTCTATTGGATTGGTGATGTCAACCTTATTTTATGTAGCTGCACTATGTGGCATCATTATGGTTTCCAAATCTTATGCTTCTGGTCAGCCACTCAACATATTCTTCATCACATGGACTATTATTCTCCTCATTGTAATGATGGTAATATCTTTACATTCAAAGGTATGCATCAGCCTTTTTTTTTTTTTTTTTGTGTATCATCATCTTCTTATGTTTCGGAGATTATCTGTATAATTACTCATGTAGTGAGAGTGCATATGGGACAAAAAGGAGTTCGGATGTCAAGTAATCTAATATCCTTATATTTGAATGCATAAAACAGGTCAATAGGGGTCTTTTATCTTCAGGAATCATGGGTTCTTACATTGTTTTCCTCTGTTGGTCTGCCATTAGAAGGTCAGAACATCATTCGCACATTCAAAACCCCAATTGAATGTTAGTGAATTGGTTTCTCCTAGCTAATTAGAATATTCAACCATTATGCTTTCTACAAGAGCCAGGAAAACCTTCTGTTAGTTGCTTGGAGACAACTTACAAAAGATACCATGAAGAGTTAAAAAGATCCACATGCAAAAACTACTAAGACTAATACTGGTATTGGTATTCTATGCTTAAAGAGGTATAGAACACATCCAATAATGTAAGGGAAGAAATGTAATTTATCGAAGTAATGGATTAAATACATTTCTAGGCATGAGAGGATATGGCATTTGTGCTCATTTTCTCAGAAAAGTGGACACCCAATAAAGATGCCATCCATGGAATCTGGGGGGGATGGATAAAGAGATTGTGGATCATCACATACTGCATAAATTCAAAATAAATTAATAGAAGACTCGTAAGACAAGTGATGGTTCACAGAAAGCACATCCGAAACCCATTAAGGATTCGGCAACAGAGACTCATTAATGATGAATTTGAATCTTCACTTGTATAAATTTGCCTGGGTACAGACTATGTATATTCAGGTGTGAAAGTGATTCTTTGAGGGTGGATTACTTGAAAGGAAGTATAGGAGTCTTTGGGGAAGGATCTGGTCTACAAATTTTGCACAGGAAGCTCAACATTTGATATAGCCTGCCATATCAGTAGTTCTGTTTTTCCCCTGAAGACACAAAGGAGTTGTTCAAAAAATTGACATATTAATTGTTCAGACATTCTAACATAGTGAACCAAAAACTTGAAATGTCAAATGTTATGAGAATTACCATCTGTACTTTGGTCAACATTGAGGCTCTATGTTTCAGAATTGAAAGGCTTGTTTGAGCTTTTAATTTTTAGTTGCTTGAAAACAAAAGCTAATTATGTAAAAATGGAGGAAAGTATTGATCTACTTCATGTCTTTCCATTATCACCATATCTTTGTAAGTGTATCCTGGCAAGGTCCACCGTTTCTACAAGTTTAATGGATGTAATATTTGGATGCTTCAAGCTGTCCTTCATAAGAACGCTTGCTTCTTGCTGCTAAAACAAAGTTTAATTTTGACAGTGAGCCTGCCGTTGTGCAAAAGCAAGCTAATCATCAAGACTGGTCAACTATACTGGTAAAAGCATTGGATCATTTAGTCTCCTTGATTTTTGTTGATTGATGCTTCTTACTTAAAATTCATAAAGGCTTTACTAAATAAGAAAACTTAAGGTTAATTGCGCTATCTCTTCATTTCTTTGGAAAACACAGCTCAGATCGTGAGAGCCAGTTTTCGTTGACTGTAGCTAGGAGAGGACTATGTAGTGATGCTATTACAGTGACATCCAGGAACGTTAACTCCTGCTTGCTAGGACACTTATTGTTCTTTGGTCAGAACTAAACTAGAATCCGGATATGCTTCTAAAGAGATCTTAGGAGCAGTAGCTTATTGTTCCTGAACAGGCTTATGCTGATATGCACAGTTTTTTTTTTTTTTTTTGTCTCAACTATAATGGTCAAGGCTATATTTGATATCCAAAAATTCAAGCATAGTTAGATCTTTAGAGAAATCAACGATAATACTGGCTTATAGAGATTATTCGAAGCTACTGTGCAGTACTCGTACCAATCAAACCTAAGGTGAATCTGACTATCATCTTGCAAGACAATGCCTTACAGTTTTCTTGCTTATATAAACATAATGAAGCTGATGATTTCCAGGGTTTCCTTATAGCCATATGCGCAATTGTCATGGCAACTTTTTCCACAGGAATCGACTCAGAATCATTTAAGGTGGAATTTCTTCTCTCTTGCCTTTGTAGCTTATCCAATTAAGAATCAGTATAGAAAATTTTGACTGGTTTTACTTGTCTTCCCAGTTCTGGAAAGATGACATTCAACAAGAGGACGATACGCCATACAAGTATGACTTTTTCCACCTGGTGTTTTCCTTAGGTGCCATGTACTTCGCCATGCTGTTCATTAGCTGGAACCTAGAAAATAGTGCCAGGAAGTATGAATTTTTGTCATTAAGATGGAATTGTTTAGAACGAAATGTTTTTATATTTTAATGCTGCAACGTTCATAGATTTTTCTGAGATCGCATTGTTATGCGAACAAAATTAATTAATCAGGTGGATCATTGATGCTGGTTGGGCAAGCACTTGGGTGAAAATAATCAATGAATGGTTCGCAGCCACAATATACTGTAAGTGAACCATACTCATTTAATTATAGCTTACATGAGCCGTGAGGTCCATTTTCTTCTGGATTGAGACAACACACATCCAGTTCTGACTCAACTTCATGTTAGTTTGTAAACCTGAAAATTAGCTTCCCATTTAATAGAAAACTAACGGAAGTTACTTCTCTGTGCAGTATGGCTCCTGATGGCTCCAGTGGTAAGACAAGCCCAAGTCGCGGACGATGTAGAGCCAATGCAGCGGAAGACCAATTCAGAAGTACCGTGATGCACCATAGATAGGAAATGGCAGCTTATTTATGTGTACCCAGACGCATTGTTGTTATCCTTTCTCCAATATGTTGAGGAGGCCCTGTCAATGCACTTAGAATAGGAACATAGTACTAGAAAAACGTATGGATGGGCTAAACCGGGAAAAATAAAATAGAAATGAATAAAACCGGTTTTCTACATCATAAACGTAACTGTAGACCTCAAACATATATGGTAACTCTGGAAGAAAGGATTTCTAGGTAAGATTTCATTGTAATTTATGTCGAATCGAATTTGAGTTTTTCTATTCATCCAAAATAATTTGAGGTTTTCTATTCATACGTCTCCTACGACCCTGGCATGCAAAAGTTCGGATTACGGGGAGAAAAACAAACCGATGCAAAAGACTTTTTGTGTTTTTTCAGAATCATCAACACAATCTCACCTTCTCTATTCGACATCTGATATGATGGATATTTGATTGGTTTGGTTGATACATGTTATAGTGGATTTGTATTCTCACCTTACCTAATCCAGGAAGCAAGGAAAGTCTTCAACATCGACTTTTTTATTTTTCCTTTTTCAAATGCATTACTCTCCTGAAGAAGGAGTAGCCCGTGACATTAATACCCTAGCTACATCCAAATCCAACAATTTCACTTCTGGGTATACAACTACTCCAATCCATTACATGTGCCTCTATAAAGAGCAATGTTTCAACATCTGTAAATCACTGGACGTTGTTAGCCGCAAGTACTCAAGGGGGAAAGTCAGTAGAATTCAGGAAGCTTCAAGATGTCTCGCAAATCACTAGCTTTGATTTATTGCATGGTGCTTATTGCTCAAATATGTCCTTGGATCATGGCTGCTGCAGTTGATCCTGGACAGGAGCCAACTCTGGAGTTGTATATGCATGACATGCTTGGAGGCAGTAGTCCCACGGCCAGGCCAATCACTGGCTTATTGGGTAACATATACAATGGTCAAGTACCCTTTGCTAGGCCACTCGGTTTCCGCCCTCCAAAAGGCGGGCTTGCCATTCCCAACGCGAATGGAGCCATTCCTACAGCCAATGGTATCAATGGCATCCCTCTAGGAACCGGCTTAGCAGGTACAGGATTTGCCGGGACAGCCAGTAACCAAAACCCGAATAACATCCAGACTCAGCTTGGACCAGACGGTTTGGGCCTTGCTTTTGGTACTATAACTGTTATTGATGATATCCTGACTTCTAGCCCGGAGTTGGGGTCTCAGTCCATTGGGAAAGCTCAAGGAGTATATGTCGCTAGTTCGGTTGATGGAAGTAGACAGATGATGGTATTCGCTGCTATGATTGAAGGAGGTGAATATGGTGATAGTCTTAACTTCTATGGTATATACAAGATTGGCAGTGCCATGTCGCGCTTGTCCATCACCGGCGGAACCGGAAAGTATAAGAATGCATTTGGATTTGCTGAAGTGAGGTCCTTGATTCCACCGGGACAACCTCTTAACGGCGCGGAGACATTGCTGAGGATCATAGTCCATCTGAGATACTAGGCATAGGTAATTAAAGCATTCTTGTCTGTTGGAAGAAAACAACACCTTTTCCTTTGTTGCAAGTTAATTTGAAAACTTATTGTCGTGATTGAAATTCGATTTAATAGGATCCTTATGTAAACGGAAGCTGAAGAATTACCATAACTGGTAATTTTCCCTTTTAAGGGACCGATGGAGTAAATTGCATTGTCAATGATTAACTTCTTAACATTTTGATAATTTATATGCACCCTCTTATGTTGAGAAAAGACAACTACAGTGAGATATAGTAAGCTTCTTTAGTTATCTAGGCCTACAAGCGTACTCAACTTACTTGGCTTACACTCACAGCCAACATTTTAATGACCACCAAACCCCACAACCAAAATACATATTATTAAAATTAAGATTAAACGGTCAAATACATTTAAAAATCACTTTCGTAGGTCCATGGTTAACCAACACACTTAGGACATATATTGGGGCAATTAAACCCGACCACCAACCCCTAACAAGGATGGATTGGTCGAGCACTAAAAAGTGCAATTAATCGAAGCCTCATAATGGTCAACTATCCAAAAATGGGCAGTCAATTACCCCCTATGGAGCTCCCCAATGTATAAACACCTCTCATCGGAAGCCTTTTGACTAACAAGGTCTTAGTTGATTGCTTTAAGCCTACGGCATTGTAAATTATCCGAACAAACCATGCTAACTCCAATTGCATCAAAGTCACCAAGTAAGAGTCAAACTTGAAACAAACCACTTCTATATATAATTCATTAATATTGAACTAGAAAACTTTCATTTTTTTTCCTTAATTTTGTTCACATCAAATTTGACATACTTAACATAAACTAGTCGACCAAAATTAAGGAAAATACTTAGTTAAAAAAAAATAAAAATCACATTTTATTTAGAGCCACCACCAATTGAAGTATGAAATATAATGCTATAGTTAATTAAAGGGAGAAGTACAAATTTAGAAACTAACCATTTGCATCTTTTCAATTTAAGTTATAAATGTTTCAAAATTTTTATTGGAGTCATCAATATTTATAAAAGTTTTTAAACAAATCCTCCGATAGTTTGTCATTACCTTTTATGTTAACGTGACATGTGGTACTTTATGAATGGTTAATGTGAAAAGTACAAATTTATAACTCAAGCTTTCTACATCTTTTGTTTAAGTTCTAAAAGTTTTGAAATTTATGTTTAAATTCTTAATGTTTGCAAAAGTTTTTAAGCAAGTCTCCATTAGTTTACTGTTAACTATTGTTTATGGCACTTTTGGATTGGTTCATATATTTTTATTAAATAATTATTATAATAAAATAATTGAGAAATTAATAAATAATAAGGACAATAATAATTATTTTGAAAAATTCACAAAAAATACAAAATCAAATAATAAAGATATATACATATATAATGTAATAAATGTACATACATGTATATTTATTATAATTTCAATAAAACATAAAAATTTTTAATATATAAAAAAATTTAAAAGAAAAAGAAAATAATTGGAAAAAAAAAAATCATTCTAGCTACTCTTTAGCCTTGAGGTGGTTAGCATAGGCAAAATGAAGTGGAAGGTCATGATCCATATACTAAAGTTGTAAACCTTATGAATTTTGCATTTTGGACTTAAAATCAAATTTGAAGAACTAATGATATTTCTTAGGCTCAATTAGACCAAACAAATTTAAACCACCAAAATTTTAAATCAAAACCTTAAAAATGAACTTGAAAAACCTTAATCGTATATAAAGACTCTAAACCGAATTATGTATGACCATAAATTAAAAATCTGAATGGAGTTAAAACTCTACACCTCAAACCTTAAGGTTGTAAAACCTTATACTAAACTTCAAACACAATAAAAACCCTAAATTAAAACATTTAAGTTAAATTACATAAATTGCATAAACTCGATAAAGAACGGTAAGAGATATCTACAAATGATAACGATCAATCAAATTAAATTAATTAAGGTAATAAATTAACGAGATTATTAATTTACCGCAAATGATATATTTTCTCTAAAAGTAAAACTAAAATCGTAAGCGTACTTTCAAAACCCTCATAAAACCCTAAACATGGAAAGTCCTAAAACAAATTGGAAACTCTAATTTAATGTCAAAAGCCCTAATTAAATTAATAAAATCTAATTATATAGCCACATCATTAAGTAATTACAATAATTCACTAAATTGCTAAAATAGCCCTAATTTGCTGTCTGAAATCGTAATCAATTAGTGATAATCGATTCCAACCCTTAGAAGTCCTAAATTAATTGGATAAAATGATACAATAGGCTTGATTAACTTAATTAAATATGAAAAATCCTAAACTATTTTTAACCATAGTCATCTACACTAGTAATTAGAGTCATAAGTTTAAATTACATTCTAATCATATATATGCATTCATGTATTATAATTAGCTAAAGATAATCACAATTAACTATATAGGACAAAATAATTAGTTGAAAAAATAAGGGATCACTTACTTTTAATAGACAAACCGTCGCCTCAATTGGCAAAAATCATGAAAAGCAAATTGGTCCCCACTTATTCTTATACTATGCAATTAAGAACGAAAGGGATTTGTTCCTCACTACACTCACTCATAATCAATTTTTTCTTTGACCCCTCCATCTGCATTTTACTTTATCTTTTTCCTTAGAATAAACGCCAGAAACACTCTTTAAATACACAATCCAAAAACAAAAGAAAAACAAGAAGAAAGGAAACAAGATTAAGCTTCTTAAACTTAGCTACACACCCAAACGCCCCAAGCTATAACTCCTCACCATCACTTCTAAATGACACAAAACCACTTGCATTTAAATCCTCTTTCATCCCCTTCTCTTGCTAACAAACATCCTTGACCAAAAGGGTTTTGTTTTTTTTTTTTTTTTTTGCCAAAAATAAAGTGAAAAAAGACCCTTTGAATTTCCACTTAGATAAACTTACACTTTTTTAACTTTCTTTCTAGTTTAAGTTTATAAGCTTATAAGCATAGTTCTTAAGCTTAAAAACTAAGGAAAAAATTATTAAAATACCACTTTTGTTTACCATATTTATATGTCCCTACATGTGCATTCTTAGATTTTTTGTACAGTAAACATGTTACATGTAACTTAAAAGCATATAAGTTGTAATAAGATGATAACTTGAAGAAAAATAAAAGAATAATCAGCATATCTTTATTCCCATATTAGGGGCTAAAACATATGTATGAATATCCCTATCATATTTTTTATTTCTCATGTTTATTTTAATAGGAAATCGTTTTAAGTGCATTTTAGTGGTAGTTTAATGCATGTTCTAGCAAGTTAAGTATATGATGTATAGAAAGCCCTAAGAAATCATCTTAAACCACCTCAAATGTGTTGAATATCATGTTGTAAAATGTTTATTAATGGGTTAATCACATGATTAATTAAAGATAATTAGGATTTATAACTTAATCTTGTATGATAAGAGGCTAAACAAGGTCTATAGTAAGTAGTTAGTCCTAAAATAAACATTAGATTTAGAAAAACCCATTAGAGACCTAATAAACCATTAGTATCATATCTAAAACACTTAACACTTAGTAAAATAGGTTATTTACTGGATCCATTAGGATACTTGGTCGATTGGAACAAGTTAAAATCAAGTTTAGGGTCTTAGAATGCAAATTTGGCTTAAACTAACTTACTTGGTAATTAGGGCCTTAGAAATATGATTAGAAGCCCAATAAATAAAAAGAATTAGATCTGAATCTTAATAGAAAACGGACTTATTGTCGAGCCCTATTTCGGTTTTCCTTAATTTAATCTATATTAAGCCCAGTTCGCACTTGATATTAAATTAAAGAAAAACATTTTTCTTAAAATTTTTTTTTAAAAAAACATTTAGAAAAATTAGAGTCGCAAACCAATTAAACTAGTAAAAAATGAAATTAGAGTTTTCGAGTAGAAAAACCCTAATTTGGCTACTGATCTACAGATTTTCTTAAAAATAATTTTAGAAAATTAACTAAAAAAAAAACTAAGTTTGGAGACTAACCTATTAAGAACAAGTCACCATGTGAAAAATAAAAAAGAATTAATGAGCTTTAATTTTATATTTTTCTAAAAATACTAAGCTATATATAAAAATATAAAGTATAACTAAAATGAATTTTTTATTACGAATTTTTCAAGAAAAAGGAGAAAAAGTTGTTTTTATTATTTATATGATTGTTTCGAAAGTACCTATATACTTACTAGTCGGAATCAAACCAACGTAATTCTATTTTAGAAAAGATTTAGTGAGTAGATTTAGTGAGTAGATTTTTTTTAGCTTTAAAAATTGAGCAAGATTTACGTTTATTTAATAATTTATTATTATTTAAAAAAACCTAAAAAGATCTAATTTTGTGAATCTATTTAAAAAAAAACCCAATTAACTAAATCTTTTTTAAAACTTTGGTTAAAATTTTTTTATTTTTATTTTAAAAAATCACTACGTATCAAAATTAATCTTTTCTAAATCATACATGTAAGATATACTAAAATACATATATAGATATGTACATTCTCACTAAAAAAACAGTGAACGATATGACAATTAAAAAACCTATACTAAAGAAAACCAAATAAAAATAAATAAATAATCAAATAAAGAAAATAATTTTTATTACCAAAATAGGTCGAGTCACGCATGATTAGTGTGTTTGTGTTGATCGTGTCTTGATTGCTTAGACTACATTCACATGCCTAATGTAATCTAATTGTGCGTTGTAGCGAATCACGCATACAACGTATAGTATGTGTGTAAAATCAAGTGATCGTGCAAACGTGTATGTGACTTATGGCTTGTGAGCTATGAATTGTGATCGTGCAATGTACATATTGTAAGCAAATGAACGTATTTGTGAGTGAGCAAAGGACGCTTATGTGTTGTGAGTGATCAAGTGTAGGTATGCATATACTATTTGTATGCATTTGAAATAGTGAGGATATGTATGAAGTGTAGCGATGTGAAACAGCCAAGTGTGTGGACAACGTGCAAATGTTTGGTGCAAGTTGATAAAGTGATTGTGTGAGGGACAGTGTGATCAAGGTGCTATGGCAGTGTGTGTAGCATGTGCTGTATCGTAGAGAGTGCTGCAGTGTTTGTGTGTGTTTTATTGTGTTAGGGGCTGACATGTGTTTATGTGTATGTCAAGGGACTATTGTGTGTTAGCATGGTGGGTTGGGGCTGCTACGTTTGTTGAGTGTGTATGTTAGTGAGGATGGTGAAATGTGCAGTGGTGTTACTGTGTACAGGCGAGGGTATGGACGCTATCGTGAGTGAGGGATGTGAGTAGGGGCTATAATGAGTGAAGGACGTACGTAGGGGCTATCATATAAGTGACGGTGTTAATGGACTAGTCGTACAGGAATAATTGTGGAGTTGTGTTGTATGTTGGGGATTTTTAAAAGAAAAAATGTTTTAAACTTCATTACTGAATTCCTATTTATAATACTTACAACTGAATCTTTTGGATCTCTTTTTGATGTAGATTTGATTATTTGAAGATTCAACCTAGTTTCTAAGAATCTTATTTTAATTTGGGCTTTCTATTTTTTGAGCCTGACTCAGTCCAACTTGATCCAACCCAATAACTTACTTAATAAATCCTAAGTCTATTTTAGTCCAATATACATTAGATAAATATCCATTATGTATTAGACTAGACTAAAATATTTTAATAAAGTCTGATCTTTTAACGACTTTAGAATTTATTAAATTGAATGTGCATTATTATCCAATTTAACTCTAAACGACTCAACTCGACTAAACTCGATTCGACTAGACTCCATACGACTTGACACTTTTATTTCTTTTTTTTTTTAATTTTCGTTTTTTTCTTTACTTTTTTACCTTTTCTATTTTTTTAATTATTTATTTTCTTTCTCTTTTTTTTTTTTTCAAACCTAGCCCAATAAAAATAAAAACAAAAGAAATAAGGTGTTTAAGTTGCTCTTTGTAGTAAAATTTGTTACAAAGACAAAAAGAGACATAATCATTTTTGCTTGAGTCCTGACTTAAATTGGCAGGGTAAAGAATTTGATTATCAAATAAATTGGGTCTTGACTTGAAAGGTCGGGTATCCTTAAGAAGATAGGTCTCTTTCAAGATGAATTACTCTGAAGGATTGATCTTTTGAAAACAAGATAAGATGACATTCTATTAAAAACAAAATGAGATAGCGCTCTCATGAGCAAGCGATCTTTTAAATGACTAGGTGGCTCTCCTTTGAGCAAGTGATCCAAAAAGGAATAGATAAGACAACACTCTTATGAGCAAGCGATCCTAAAAAAAATAGGACAGTATTCTTTTAAGCAAGCGATCTTAGCATGGAATACATAGGACAGTGCTCCTATGAGCAAACAATCCTAGAAAGACTAGATAGAATAGCACTCTCATGAGTAAGCGATCCTAGAAAAGAATAGGATAGCGCTCCTAGAAAGGAATAGGATAGCGCTTGAGCAAGTGATCCTAAAAAGGAATAAGACAACGCTCTTTTAAGCAAGCGATCCTAGAAATGATTGGATGGTGCTCTATTAAGCAAGCGACTCAACTAAGGATAGGACAATGCTTCTATGAGCAAACAAGCCTAAAATAGATTGGATAACGATTCACTGAGCAAGCGATCCAACAAAAGATAGCATAACGCTCCTTTGAGCAAGCTATCCTAGAAAGGATTAGATGGTACTCCATTGAGCAAGCAACCCCACTAAGGATAAGACAGCGCTCCTATGAGTAGGCGATCTAAGATTACTATATGAAACGGACAGCGTACTAAAGGAGAAGCGATCCATGAATTCGAAGGACTTTAATGAGTTTTGAAAAAATGATCTGAGACTTAAGTTTAAGAGATTTTGATGATTCTTTAAAAATTTTGACATTTTCTTTTTAAGAAATCTCTCTTGACAATTTTTGAAAAATGTTCCATTTCTCTTTTGAAAAGGTATTTTTCCTTTTTTCTCTTTTTTGAAGAAATTCAAAAATACACTCTTTAATGGAAAATTGTGTTGCTAACAAGTAAAAAAGTCTCAAAGACTCTAAAGATCACAAATAAGGAATTGGCTTACCCCTTACCCGTTAATCACTTATTCTTTCAGTCTTGTTTCCTGTAGTATAATTCATGATCTCTAAACTTTTTAGAAGCATTGATTTCAAACTTGAGGTTAAAACCATTCATGTTTTTAAGAAAGCACCTAACAATTCTTTAGTTTTCCACTAAGGGGATAGATACTGTTACTTAAAATGTTAAGTCTAAGAGGACTTTCTTGCACTCTCATAGGTATGTTTTCACTCTCGACGTCAATTCCAAAAATTATAGTCCATCTTGCAAATGGTACAATATAGTCAATCAGTTAGGTCTTTCTTAGGTTTACAATGTAAGGTTTTTGATTAATGGTTTAAGTAAATGGATATCAATGCGCTTCAACCAATTTTGAAGAAATCATATGCAATCCATCCCAGCTTTACAAGCCAAGAACCTACGAGAAACTAAACATAGGCTTGCCTCAGTTTCATGAGCAATTATGGTTTGAGATAAATCCATTTCTTTGCTTAAAAGAGTTTCATCAAGGGTGGTAAAGTGGGTGGGACTATAAAGTGAAGGCTTTACTTTCAGGCTTAGGAATTTAAAATGTTTGGTCCTTGTACATCCTTCACAAGTTCTGACTGTAGGCTTATTAGCAAATTGACTCAACTTTGAAGGTAACCATGTTAATATTTTCAATTTTTCTCTTTTTCATTTTTTTCTTCTTTTTCCTCTTCTTTTTTTTCATTTTGTTTCATTTTTTTTTTTTTTGTTAACACAATCACCTTCCCTTGTTGAGTTTTCACCTGATGGGATTCAAAGCTCTAAAACCATGGGTTCAAAGAGTATAAGCTTGAGAAAAGTGTATATGGCATGGAGTGTTTAGGCAAAGTCCATAGGCTTAAGGTGTTTAAATGAGTATATAGACTTAAGTAAGGTATATATGGTTTGAAACTCTTCTTCATCCTAAAGAAATTGAATTATCTATGACAATATTTGCTCATGACTAAGGTAAGTATAAGTTAGTCTACCCATTTCTCCAAATTAATGACTTTAACCTCCTAACTGCCTTAGTGTAGGGTGGTTCTTGATAGGGTTAATTTTAAGAAAAATCCCTTAAAGGTTTAAATGGGTTTTCAAGGGATAAATGTGTTTAAGGATGATGAAATGAATGCCTAATATCATTTTGATATGTGTGCTAAGTTTAAGATAGACCTCCTTTAAGAAATGAGCTCAATACTCACATTATGTCGCTCCTCTCTCATGTGTGTTTAAGGCTAGTGTTTCATATATGGTTTGCCTCTTTTCATCCTAAATCTTTCAAGTAATGTCTTACCATTCCCTTTGATAAAAAATTTTAAATTTCAAGTTCACATTTACTTTATCCATTTTTACTCGTTCCAAGTCTTGCATGAAGTATTTCATTAATGAAGGGTTAATAACAAGCCCCTGTTGAGCTTAGCTAAGTGCACATCATGAAAAAACAAAATGCACAAGAAAAACATTGTATTCAAATAAATCTTTTCTCCAAAGTGAAAGATTATTCTAAAAATAAATAAATACAAGAACTAAAACTCTTCTCCACTTCTAGCCCCCATTTTTGTCACTTTTTCGAACTTAGCCCATTTAGTTGAATTAATCCTTTGGAGATATTCTCAATTGCTTTAAATGGTGAGCTACGTGATCAAATGGTAGTAGTAAACCCTCAATACCCAATGTTAGAGGTTGTTTATTGGATGCCCCTAGGTTAGGGATACCACTACCCATAGACCCATCAGTTTTTAGAAAATTTGGTTGGATAACCTTAGCATAAATTAAATCTTGCACCTTATGCTTCAGTTTCCAGCAATCTTCTATGGTATGCCCCACTTGGCCCACATAATATTCACACCATTTGTTGAGGTCATGATCAGTTGGCTTGTATTTCTTTGTTGGGTTTTCACATGTCAGTAGTCCTACATCTTTCGATTGCTTGAACATTTAGGCCATTGGAATCTTGAACTGTGTAAGTCACCTCCTCTTGTTGTGGATGGGCTTGTCTTGATTTTAAGTTTTCCTAATTGGTACATTCGCTCCTGACTTCTCTTTCCTTGAGTCATCCTCATGCTTTGGTTGTGATGTCTATCCATATTAGGATGTAGGTTTTCAAGTTGCTTGAGCATATAACTTATTTTCATTTCTATACTCATGAGCCTTTCTTTTAACATACCAACTTTTCTTTTAGGGCTGCAACTCTGTTTTTTAGATCATGGTAGTATCATACCCCTTGGAATTAACCATTCAAATTTGTTTCTAACAACCTTTCCAAACCTTGTATCATGTTGACAATAGGCTCATGAATTTGCAACTCTTTAAACTCATTTGCTTAAGATGGTATGTTAATAGACCCTTGGGCTTAGGTATGGACCATGGTATCGACTTGCTTTACGTGCTTACTAAGAACTACTTCTACTTTGGCTATTCTTTGTTCAAGAGTGATTATAGGTTTCAAGTTAGGCCAGATCACTTAAAAAGAAATTTTTTAAAGCCGGCAAGAATCCCTTCTTGTTAGCAATACTATATTCTATTTTTTAATTTTAAAAACTATTATTTCTTTTTTTTTAGAAACTTTTATTGAAAAAATCAATGTTGATTTTATGTCATAGACAACCTAATATTGACATTGACGAATCCAAACTTATTATATAGACAGAAGGTTAAAAAAAATGGAACCATTAGGATTGACAATTGAAGACATAGGATGACGATTATATTACAAAGACAATATAGAGAAGAGAAAATTATTTTACAATTAGAAGCTTATTAAAAGATGACATAAGGGTGGTGACTCATAGAGAAAGGTCTATCAGGACCGTGAGAACTTAATGGATAAACACAAAAAACGAGAACTTAGACATTTATAGAATTGATTACTTTAAGGTAGAAAATAATTCACAATAGAAATCTAATGGTTAAATCCCTTTTTTTTTTCTATTTTTTATTTATTTATTTATTTATTTTTCATTTTGTTAGTTCCTAACAGTATGGTACATATAGAGCATTGCAATAAAAATTGACCGAGTAAATAATTATCATGAAATTGGTTTTTGATAAAAAAAAATATCATTTTGAATTGTTTTTTCAAAAAAATTGTTCAAAAGCATTGAAAAAACATGACAATTCTATAATAATTTTTACCTAAGCTAACTTCTATAATTACATGCCAAAAAAAAAAAAAATTACAAGTTAATATTGAAGTTTTTTCCTTTTTTTTTTTTTTTATGTTGCCTCATTATGGTATAGGAGGAATACTAATGATTTTGAACCTTTTACGTTAAATCTTATGTTATACAACCTGTTATTCGTGAAATAAAACAAAATTTACAAGACTCACATATATTACATAAGATAGCATACACATACAAATACAAATATGCAAATTAAAAATATAAAATAAATGTAATGCAATATGCTATATACGCGTGCAATGCAATGAGGTTGGTCATTAATAAACTATAGGAATAGAATTATTATAAACCCGTAGTCAAAGAGTACCCTTATATATAAGTGGATCCAAAATAAGAATTAAAAAATGAAGCTCGTGAACACTTACATATATATATAAGGGTTACTAATTTTTTTAATTTCCCCTTTTTTGAAAAAGAAAGTTGAATCGACCACGAATTAATTAAACTTTTTCTATAATTTAGAAATGACTAGCCCTTTTTCAAAAAGAATAATATAGGAAGGTAGGATTTATGAGTCTTAGGCTCTATAGCTTCAAGGATTTCTAAAGAAAAAAAAAAACCTGATGGGCTACATTAAAGCCTAAGTAGGCTTACTTATCACTACCAAGCAAAGGCAAAGACCCTAACAACCTAAGGGTTACACGATGATAACCTATCCTAAGTTCCTAAGATGGCCTAGGTCTGGCTACATCTAAGTATGCAGATTGTTATTAATAAATAAAACCTATCCACCTACCACCCCCTTCCCCCCTTCCCCTCACCCCGTGTAACAAATCCCCAATACAGGCCCATTAGGCCGAGTTTTTTTTTTTTTCCTTAAAGCCTGTATCACTAAAAACCAGTTAATACAACTATAATACAATAAAACAAAAATAATACAAAGAGCCCATCAATTAATTTTTAATTTTTAATTTTTACATGACTAGCTTACTAGTTATACCTAATAGAGTCGCTAATTATGTCGAGTCCCATTTCAGTTTTCCTTAATTTAATCTATGTTCAGCCCAGCTCACTTAATATAAATTATTTGATATTAAATTAAGAAAAAACATTTTTCTTAAATGTTTTAAAAAATATTTAGAAAAATTGGAGTCGCCAACCAATTAAACTATTGAAAAATGAAATTAGGTTTCCGGGTGGGAAAACTCTAATTTGGCCACTAATTTACAGATTTTCTTAAGAATAATTTTAGAAAGTTAATTAGAAAAAACTAAATTCAGGAGCTAATCTATTAAGACTAAGTCACCATATAAAAAATAAAAAATAATTCATGGGCTTTATTTTTATATTTTTCTAAAAATACTAAGCTATATATAAATATACAAAGTATAACTAAAACGAATTTCTTATTACGAATTTTTCAAGAAAAAGGAGAAGAAGTTTTTTTTTTTTTATTGTTTATACGGTTGCCCTGAAGATAACTACATACCTATTAACTGGGATCGTATCAATGTAGTTCTATTTTACAAAAGATTTAGTGAGTGAATTTTTTTAGCTTTGAAAATCAAGCTAGATTTATATTTACTTAACAATTTATTATTATTTAAAAAACCCTAAAACAATATAATTTTGCGAATCTATTTTAATAAAAAAAACCTAACTAATTAAATGTTTTTGAAAACTTTAGTTAAGATTATTTTATTTTATTTTTTTTTTAAAATCACTGTGTTAAAATTAATCTTTTTTAAATCCTACATGCAAGATATATCTTCGGAGAAAATACGTATCTCTAAAGATATGGATCTCAAAAAAAAGATATGTGGTTTTTCAAAAAAAAAAATGCAATTAAAAAACCTGCATTAAAGAAAACCAAATAAAAAGACAAAAATAAATAATCAAATAAAGAAATTTTTATTATCTAAACGAGTCGAGTCATGCGTGATCAGTGTATTCATGTTGACCATGTCGTGATCACCTAGACTATGTTCACATGATCAATGTAATCTGATCGTGCGTGGCAGTGAATCATACATACGATGTGCAGTGAGTATGTAAAATCAGGTGATCACATAAATGTGTGTGTGACTAGTAGCTTGTAAGCTATGAATTATGATTGTGCAATGTACATTGTGAGTAAACGATCATATGTGTAAGTAAGCGAAGGACGCCTATGTGTTGTGAGTGATCAAATGTAGGCGTGTATGTATTGATTGTGTGTGTTTGAAATAGTGAGGATGTGTGTAAAGTGTGTGGCGATGTGAGTCAACCGAGTGTATGGACAACGTACGAGTGCTTGATATAGGGTGATAGAGTGATTGTGCAAGGGATAGTGTGATCAGGGTGTTGTGGTAGTGCGTGTAGCATATGCTATATCATAAAGAGAAAGTTGTAGTATATGGGTGCTGTTTTATAGAGAGTACTGCAATGTTTGTGTGTGTTTTATTGTGTTAGGGGCTAGCGTATGTTTGGATGTGTGTTAAGGGACTGTTGTGTGTTAGTGTAATAGGTTGGGGCTGCTGTGTTTGTTGGGTGTATATGTTACTGAGGATGGTGAAATGTGTAATGGTGTCAGTGTGTTCAAGCGAGGGTATGGAGGTTGTTGTGAGTAAGGGACGTATATGGGGGATATTGTATGAGGGATGTGCGTGGGGAGTTGTTGTGTGAGTGATGGTGTGGATGGACTGGTCGTATGAGGAAAATTGTGGAGTTATGTTATGTGTTGGGGGTTTTTGAAAAAAAAAAAAAGTTTTAAACTTCACTACTAAATTCTTATTTATAATATCCACTATTACATCTTTTAGATCTTTTTTTTTTATATATATATAAATTTGATCTCAATAAACTCTAGATACAAAAAATTTGATAATGAATCCTAAATACAAAAAATACAATTTAGATTATTTGAAGATTTAACCTAATTTCTGAAAACCTTATTTTAATATGGGATTTCTATTTTTTGAGCCCGACTCAGTCCAACTTGATTTAACCCAATAATCTACTTAATAAAACCTAAGTTTATTTTAGCCCAATATACATTTGATAAAAATCCAATATATATCGGATTGAACTAAAATATTTTAAAGAAGCCTGATCTTTTAACGACTTTAGAATTTATTAAATTAAATGTACACAATTATCTTATTCGACTATAAATGACTCGATATGACTTAATACTTTTATTTTTATTATTTTTTCAATTTCCCTTTTTTTATTTTATTTTATTTTTTCTAGTTTTTAATTATTTATTTTCTTTCTATTTTTTTTCTTTTTTTTTTTTCAAACTTGGCCTAATAAAAATAAAAACGGCAAAAAAGGGGTGTCTACACTTATCTTATGGCCTTCGATGGGGCTTGCCCAAAATAATAAGTGGAGATGGGTTTAAGGTCCTAAAATAAAAGATAAGCCTAAAAGACCTTAAAAGGACTAAAATAGAACCCAATAACTTAGTGACCAGATTTAATCCCTAAATTAAAATGCTCATAAAATAAACTATAAAAGGCTAATTAAATCCAAAAGCCTGTTAAGATCATCCCCTATAGGCTCCTTAATAAGTGTAAGCTCCTAAAATTGTGTTTTGGACAATCGAGCCTAGATTTAGAGCCTTTAGAGAAAGTTATTAATTTAGTCTAAACTTTATGACTAAGATAAAAAAGTTAGACGAAGTGAAACAATGAAGTTTGGATACCAATACAATATATATATATATATATATTATATTAATACAATATATATATTATTATTGTAATTATATATATATATATAAGACAAACTATACTTTTGCAACTGAAATTTTTTTTTTTTTTTTTTTTTTTTTTTTTTTTTTTTTTTTTT
>JAMXBB010000004.1:33285803-33556475 GCA_024138015.1 Lumnitzera littorea | reverse complement strand
ATATATATATGTATGTATAAATCATGAAGTACATAAATACTAAGAAAATGAAAAATAATAAAAATAATAAAGGTCATAATAATAATAATAATCATAATAAAGTAAAAATCTCAAAAATAGGAAAATATGCTCAAAATAATAAAAATATCAAATATATGATTTAAATAATTATTAAATCATAAATATGTTAAGAAAAAGCGAAAATTAATATTTTATAATTTTTAAACTTAAATATGAATTTTTATGATATTTTTATATCACAATTTAAACTACGAGTCACAGCGTCTAAAATGGACCTATTTACGAGAAAATACGCTCGAAAATGATTAAAATGAACTATAAGTTCATAACAATCCAAGCCAAAATAAAAAAGTTATACGCGATTCGATAAAAAGCTCGAATCGACAATCTAACGTAATTAGGTGAAATAGACCTTACAATTGTAATACTAATTAGCTTTAAATTCCCAAATTTACAAAATTTTCATTATTCTTAGGTGGCTTTGATATCGACCCCGATCTGCCCCCAAACTACTACAACCCTTGAACTAGCCATGGTTGAGTGAGTTTTTCCTTATGATTCTATACTTGTTTGTGCTTGTAGTTAGTAAATCTAAATTATAATTTATAAATGAATGTATATGGGGTTGGGTTATGCTTGTGCATGATAATTGTTGTTGATGGTGAATTTACTTTAAACTTTAATAATATAATGATTATTGCATAGTAGATTCACTAGATTGATTGTTTATGGCTTGGAATGATCACTGAATAAATAAGACTTAATGATATTCAACTAGAAAAGTTAACTTAGATCATGCATAACTAATTTCGGCAGTCACATTACACGGAAGTAGCAAGAGGTCATACGTGAGTTGATTATTGATTGTTATGGATTTCGTACGTGCACACGTGCAATATGACTTTACCCTGACCCGCGAGATGGCTAGGCATTAGAGGCGCCAACCGTCTAGCTAAGGGTCGAGTCCAGAGGCATTCGATTAGGGGTGAGTAAGGGCTGTGTAAACCTACTCACAATCATATGTAGAACTCATTTTGATAAAGCGGGTAATGGATGTACCATTACATTTTGAATACAAAACGTGGAGTTTTGTTACGAAATAAGTTCTAATATGATACTCGGATCTAACTATTTTGATGAATCTCCAACCTTAACTTCGGAGGGTGTTAAATCTAAGTTGCATGTAGTACCTAGTCACCTGCATGTATTTGGTTGGCATACTGTTTGTCATGCATTCATTTGGTTGAACCTAACTATTGTATGACTTGTTTGCTGTATGGTTAAGGGAAAATTATCTCACTAAGCTACTTAACTTATACCTTTGTAGTCTTCTTTCGCAGGCCGACCTTTTTGTGGAGTCGGGCCATCGCATGCCCAAGATTAGTTTTCTACACAGGGTCAGTGTAGGAGCTGAATGAGATCAGAGAGTACTTTTAATAGTTTATAGATCTGAATATGTAGTTGTTATACCAGTTAAACTCAAGACATGTTTCAAACTTTGTATATGTAAACTCTTATTTAAATAAATTATGTGTTATATTTTTTTATATAATATTATTATTTATTATGTGTTATATTTTTTTATATAATATTATTATTTATCATAAAATGATATTACTTAAGCTTGCGCACTCTTGGTAGTTAGTAGTAGCTGTAGCCTTGTATATTGTATAAAAGGGTCATCGATTGTAAGGAAATTCAATCTGCAATCCTTTGTATGGTATACGACAACTGCCACGACTAGCTCCCTCGGGTCGTGACATGTAATTTCTCTAACCTTACATTAGACTAGATAGCATTGTACAATGTTTCATTTGATTGATTACATTGCATTTCATCATAAGTAATAACCTTGTTTATGATTGTATGGTATTCTTCTAATTCCGTCTCATTTACTGAGTTAGTTGTTCTCAATCCCTATAGACTCTTTTGCAAGTATTAAGTGAGGATCAAGATGTTACAATACCACCATCCTTCGGTTAGTGTACTATTATTTGGGAAAGTGTGGAACAAGGAATCAACTAAACCTAGGCTTTTGACTTTTTAAGTTTTGAGGAAACTAACTAGGAATTCCCTATGATGTCTAATAGTTTCCTAACTTATTATATATTGACTGTAAAACTTGTGGTTTTTAATAAACTCTAATTATACACTTTAACTTTGGATGTAAAACGTTTGTATAAATATTGTTGTAGTATGAGACAATAGGTTGTATAGAACAGGTGTTTTGTAAAGCTCTATTACAGGTTTGGTTATTAACAGGTATTAGAACGGATGTTTCAAGCTGGTTGACTTGTGCATGCCTTGTGTAAATTGTATCTACGATAGCAGCTGTGAAGTCAACTTATATCTTAAGATAATTTACATAACAGGACTATTATGACTTTTCCTGTTCAAGGCATGACAGTAAGCTAAGGCCCTAAGATAGTAAAAAGAGCCCATTTAGGCTACAAGAGTAATATTAAAGCCCGAATTGAAAGTTATGGAATTTGGATAGAAATTTAAACTTACAATGCTTAAAGACAGGCTTAAATGATCAAGTGTAAGGCCCAATACCTAAAATTAAGCCCAATGCCCAAAACTTGACCCAAACCCTAAAGTAATCAAATCAACACTATTGACCAACGAATTTTTTTGACCTAAACCAAATTCTTTCAAGTCTAAACACCAAAAAAGGACCTCACCAAATGATAGAATACTCAAAAATGATGAAAATTGACTATAAGAATGTGAAAAACGAACTTAAATTGAAGAAGTTATAGTGAAACAAGTTTAAATAGTACTTGAGGATTTAGGGCGGGTTTCAATAATTATGTAGACTTTTAGATTCTTAAAGAAACCCTCTTCCAATTACTTACATAAATATTATTATTATGTTTTAGGTTACTTAATTTCTAATTCAAAAACCTCAAAAGCCAAGACAAGCAGGCGAGCAAGCTAGGTGAGGAAGTTTCGATGAATTGCTTTTTACTTGTGTTTGATAATTGCTTGATGTTCTATTACTTACCATTGGTTATCTATTAAGTAAATAGTTGTTTTATGTGCCAACATCCCTGTGATTATCTTATTAAAATTAGTAAGTTTAGATATTTGGCTAAATTAACTGAATATACCTATTACATGTTTGTAACCCATTAGTTGCAAACTGGGATGTCTATAGCTTTGCCAAGTTCTAAAAAAAAAATTATAAATATGCATTTTTTGAAATGCTTTATGATTCAAAGAAGGATTTATCAACTTAGTAAGTACTCATAGCAGTTGCCTGTGACATTTTACTTGTTGAGACAAAGCTAGTAAACCATCTTTAGTTAATTGATAGTGAGTTGCTTGAGTTAAGACTCATATGGTTTAACCCGTGGGGCATTATGTAAATTTATTGATAGTGAGCTCATAGGGTATTGTATTGATTGTTGATAGTAGATAACCTTAGATGGGATCTACCTAATTGATTAGCATGGTATTCTTGACTAAGGTAATAATCGATTTTTATCTATTGGGATAGTACCCACAAACAGCCTCATATAGGTAAGGTGAAGTGTCTTATATGTTTAAATACGGGAGATAATTGACGTATAGATAACGTAAATATATACTTCCATTGTTCTGAAGCCCCATGATGTGATGCTTGCATTCACTATGTGTGCATTTATTTCGTATGTAGCTAAACTACATATTTGTTAATAATGCTTGCTAACTTACTTGAACGGTAGTGGTGAGAGACAAACTCACTAAGTTGTAATATGCTCACCCCTCAATAGTTCCTTTTTGCGAGTAACCAAAAACTGAGAATGGGCTAAGATTAGAGTGCAGAGTGTTACTTAAGCAGCTGGATTAAATGAATAAGATTACTTCAGTAGACTATATTAGTTAAGCTAGATCTTTATAATATTTAATAATTCGTGATGTCATCGAAGTTTAGTTATCCTGTCTTATTGTTTGGTACGTGATTCTGACTCTCTATGGTCTTGATAAACTATGAATTATTGAATACCTTAATTACTTGTATAAATAAGTAAACACAAGTAAAATTAATAAGCACTCTTAGAAACTTACTAATTAAAGTCTTGAAATTTCTAACTTGTAAGGCGCTCTTTATATTATGAGTAGACATGTAATATGAAGATTTTAAGAAAAACTACTAAGCCATTTTCTAAGGCATTACAAAAGTGATTCGAATTGACCTACCACTAGTTGTGCATTTTTTTTTTTTTAAATAGAGTGAAACTTGATGAGGTTTCTAATCAAGGTGGCGACTACTCGCAAATGAGTATTTGAATCAAAACCTAATCGGGTTTCACTCTTATTTCTCTCTCTTTTTTTTTTAAAATTAAATTCAAGGAGTAAGTGGCCATCCAATTTAATATGTAAGACGCGACCCATCACTTCCTTTCAACCATTCTGACCATCTTGTTCTTAGGTGGTTAGAACAAATATTTTTTATTTTTCCATCTTTTTTCTTTTTAAAAATTTCTAATTTTTTAAAATTTTTGCTTTATTGAAATAATAATAAATACATATGTATATACATTTATTATATTATAATAAATTAAATTATATATGCATATATATTTTTTATTTCATTTTGCATTTATTTATATTTTTTCATTTTCTCAAATTTTCCTAATTTTTTAATTATTTTATTATAGTGATTATTCAATAAAAATATGTAGACCAATAAAAAAGTATCACATACCATTGCTAACGAAAAAGTTAACAACAAACTCATGGAAGATTAGTTTGAAAATTTTTGTAAATGTTGAAGACTTAAATGGAAATTGTAAAATGTTTAAGACTTAAATAGAAAATGTATAAAAGGTCGATTCCTAAATTTACACTTTTCCCATTGGCCAATTAGAAAGTGCCATAGGTCATGTTAACATAGAAGTTAATGGCAAACTAACGAAGGACTAATTGAATACTTTTATAAACGTTGATGATTTAAATAGAAATTTTGAAACATTTAAGATTTAAATAGAAAAGATATAAAATGTTGATTCCTAAATTTATAATTCTCCCTCAATTGAGTGAATTGATTCTACGAGTCAAAATTGAAAATTGTGATTCGAGTATAAACCCCGCAATTGGATGGTTAGGATTAAGTATATAAAATTTGGTATGATCATGAAAGTTATCCGATTAAGCTAGAATTTTACGATGAACCTAGAATTATTAGTAAAAGTGAGTTCATGAGTTTGGATTTAAGAAAATGAAATAATAAAATATTATATTAGTATGATATGAATATATTACTCATTATTTATTGAAAACGCGTAAAATGAGTTCCAATAATTAACGAACTATTAAAGATAAATATATAGACACTAATGTGAATAATATTTAAGAGTGTTTATTTGTATTAAATATGATTTTACGTGAAGGAAAATATATTCAAAATTATCTAAAATACTTAATAGATACTAAAATATACTAAGTTAATTCAAGAAAATTAATTTTAAAAAAAGATTAACAAAAAATATGTGGCCAACTATAATGCTATACTTTAGGCATGGCAACCTTAAGAAGTAGTTTAGATAAATTTTACATAGCTTAGGGACACTTAAGATATGATTAACAAAAGAATATGATACTTGGCATTAGGATTTTTTCCCCAATCAACCTAACTATTTCCTATAAATTCAAATCAACCTTCAAAAGTTAATACACAAGAAAAATAGAGAGAGACCTAGGAGAATTGAGTGAACATTTTCAAAAAATTAGACAAAATTCGGTGTAATTTAGGATAAATTAGAGTGTAAGGGGGTAGGGAGTTTCTTGAAAACAACCAAAGGTGACATTTGAAGGTGGATTCAACACCTAATCTGGTTGATGAAGGGGGTGGTGGCCAATAGTGGTTTTCAAGGTGGTTTTTGGTGAGTCCTAAAACTACTTAGATTTTTGCAAAATTTATTAAAAATATCAAATTTTCTTGAAAAATTTTGAAAAATTATATTCTAGGCTATTTTTGTATGTAATTTTTGGGAAAAATATTGTTTTGATGAAATTAAGTCTTGAAATGTTTCACTCTTAAAAAATAGCTAAACTAAGCTAATTTTGCTTTTGTTTTCAAAACCTTTAATAATGTTGTTTTGGCTCCAAAATTTTTCTATAAAGTACCAATAATATGTATTAAATTGCTATGAAGAGTGTTTCATGAAAACTACTTTGTAAATTTTTATCCAATTTTTAGGCCTTAAAATCCTATTAAATGGTTATTTTTCTAAATGTACTTAATGATTTCCCCAAATTTGACCTAGATTCCAATTTGGTAAGTTTTATGGCATATTGTAATATGGAATGATACTAAGGGATTAAATTTGTAGTGCCAGAAATGTTAGAATTTATTGTTGTACATTAGGTGTTGCAATATAAATAAATTGTATTTAAATAATGAAGTCAAGTAGGGTTTGATTTAAGTTGAATTGGTATTGGGCTGTAAGAAGTAGTTTGATTCCAGTCGTTAATAAAATCAATAGGAGTTCATGCTAAAATGTGGAGCACATTCAGATCATAGTCTAATTCAGAAGTTAGATTAGAGACGAGGTATATAGATCGAAATAAGAAGTTGATCAGGAACTAAATTAGGGATTAGATATACATGGAATGGAGTTAGGTGAACTTCAGAGAATTGGTTAAAGGGTATTCCTAAGACTTATAAATTACATGGTAATCAGGGGAAGAATTAGAGATTAAATTAAAGACTGAATAAGAAGTTGAACGAGATACTAGTTAAATGCTAAACTAATAACAAGAGACCTAAAACCTAGATAACTAGGTATAATAGAACCTTAAACTTAAGTTAATCGATTGAGTTACAGAATAAGGACTTATATTCAGTAAATGTGAAAACACGAAAACAACATTTATATTATAGGAACTAGCAGCGAAGGCACATCACAAGTTGTACCTTAGTAAGCAAATGGAAGGTCCAATTAAGTTCGGGATTGATACGTAACTGTATTTTAAAGTACTATTTTATAGTACATGGAGGCTTAAGGTTATACTTGGTTGTACTTGTAAGTAGCTTACTTGTATACATACTTGTATGTCTCCGAGTTTGATTATATACTACTAGTCTATTGTATTAGATTGCAATTGTTTGTACTACTTGAAATTGATTGGTCACCTTAAACTAGACTTCACTATATTATACTTGACACCAAAACTGGATATGCATTGCAACCCATTAAAAGACAATTAAGATTCTCTGACTAAATAACAACTCTTTCAAAAGGGATAATTGAAATGGTCCTTTCTTCATCCTTAGTCAAACTAAGTGATAGGAGATGAGATTGTGGTAAAGGTAAAGGCAATATGTCTAAGGTAGTTACAAGAGAAGGAATGTCTCTGCTGTAGAAGCTTGAGTTTGATCATAAGCTGTTGCATATGCATTGAAACTCCTTAAAGCCAGATTAAAGCATGTGTAATTTCTCTAATCTTAAGATGGACCAAATAACGTCATACAATAACATTTATTTGTTGCATTGCATTTAATAATTAACTGTTTGATAACCCTGTTGTGCTTGTGATATAGTCTCATATCTCTATCCTTATCTATTGGGTAGTTGATTGCCTATGTCTCTATACATCTTGTTGTAGGTATTCACTCGGATGTTGCATTATAACTATCCTAAAGTTAGTTATTACTACATTACAGGGAGTGAGGATCTATAACTAGAGAATTGCGGGTCTTTTTGAAGCTGTTACTTTTATCTTTTGAAAACAAGCTATATAAATATTTACTTACCTTAAGTTACTAAGTTATGTAAATAATACTTAGAATATTTTAGTTTTAATATATTTTCATAGACGCCCAAAGGTAATATGATAATACTTACATATGAACTGTTTACTTTAAAGCGAGTTAGTCGTGAACACCTTACATAAATTAGATTTATAAATAGTGACGTATTCTATCTTAACTTAGTTTACATAGTACGATTGTTATGACTTTACAACTTCAAGGCTTAATAATTCTTAGTTGGTATTAGAGCATGATTCTAGTGAACTCTCTTGAAGCATCATAATTTAAAAAGAAAAAATGGACATCATAACAACACAATAAGAGAGTAGGTAGTAATAAATAGGTAGTAAAAGATCGTATTATGAACTGTAAAGTAGTATGATTATAAAATTGAGTTATGAAAAAGGTTAATCGATCTTAAATTTAACTACAAGGTCATAGAGGTGAATTAATAGTCAATTGGTTGCAATTTAAGTGGAATGGAGAGAAGTCTCCTACCTAGTAATGAGTTAAGATGCAGATATTGTTGTTAGAGATGGCTAACTAGAATATGTTTAGAGTAGTGGATGAGATTATTAATAAATTTATTGATGGGATGTGTTATAGTTGGCAAGACTCATAGGTATTAATGGAACTTAAGTTGGGTCTTTAGTATAATAGGTATACTGTAATAACTACCTTTGAGTAGAGATGGTTAGAAAGGGAAGGGATTATGGATTTAATGATGCCAATGAGATACTTTCTAGCAATATTAGAAGAAAGGAGACCCTATCTTGCTAGTATTACTCATATTTCGATTGGTGTGCTTTACATCCCTAAATGTTATCCTCAAGGAGTTATTGACCAGTTTTTACACTTTCCTAACCTAACTAGAGCAGTTATAGAGATACCCTTAGAACAGAATGAACCTTACCGTAAACCTATAATACCTAAAGTACTATAGGAAGGCTAACAACTTATATAACACTAAGATGATGCTTAATTAGGTATATAGAGCACTCATGAGTTAGTTAAGGGTAAACTAAAGGATAATGTAGAGGAAGATCTAGAATAAGAACTTGAGAAGGAGGTATAAGAAGTGGAAATTGAAGGTGATCTTAGAGAGGATATGCATGCTATAGTGATGCAAGCCATAGTTGATGTTGGAATAAATAAAATGGTAAGAATGGAATAGGTGGGCAGTTATAAGCTAATTTGGGGAATGAATTAGAACCTATATTAGATGCTTAATCAGAGCCTATTTTAGAGGCTAACCTTATATAGAATGTGAATGTTGCTCATGAGGTAATAGTTAGTAATGACATGGAAGAGTTTGATGATGATAAAGTATATGAAGTAATTATAATTTCTATTAGTTATGAGTTAGTATAGCTAGCTTTTAAATTTATAGGTAGAGGAGGAGGATAATATAGTAGGGCAACATGTAGAGTAGATTCCTTTTGAGCATGTAGCTAAAATAGATAACTCAAATGATGAATAGTTTTAGATGGCTAACTTTGTTTTTGCTAAGTCCTCAAAGATGGTCCTGTGATATTTTTTATTGAACTTGATGTAAATTTTGACCTTTTGATGTGCTTTTGATCTTTCTGATGTATTTACAGCATTGGACTATGTACAAGTATTGTAAATAATCTATGTAGCCAAATCAAATGTATCTCAATGACCAATTGTAAATCTTTTGTATGTACAGTTGTAAATATGGAGCTTGTATAGCTTAATGTAAATATTGATATACTCAAGTTGTAAATCTTATATATGCAATCAAAAGTCCATCAAGTTTGTAAATTTTTGTTTACTAGAGTATACAAGCAAATGTAAATGATGTAAATAAAGTACTAAGTGAACAGTGGAAGTTTACATATTTCACGTATGATGGATGGAATATCATCATTATTTTGTATAAGTGTAAGCCCCAATAATTTAGCAATTCTTCAATTGATTACAAGTTTAAGGTTGAGATATCAAATGAACTTTTGATTAGATATATGTACAGGTTTCATAAGTTATGAACATTGAGTAAGCAATGACTAAAATTGGAAGTGGAAGTCAAAATAAAAGGTATGAGGGGAATTAAGACCCCTCCACCTTAAGCTCCTTTACCCCCCAAGGGAGTAACCCAAACAAGATATACCCCTAGCTTTGTAAGAAGATATCCCTATAGGATAGTTACTTGCTAGCATACATACAATGATAAGACAATAGAGTACACCAACCTAGTATGTTGTTATTGGAGGAAATATTAGAAACAGGAGGCCTTAAGAGATGGAACAAAGAGCAGATAGGCCTCAAAATGTTGGTAGGCTTTCAAACTTCATTAACACAACATGGTATCTTGAGGGTGATATGGGTAAACCAACCTTGGCTGATGACTAGCTAACCTAAATTGAAAGGAGTTTTGAGGCTTTTAGAATTCTAGAGTCCCAAAAGCTAGAAAATGGTACATTCATGCTAAAGTTAGCAGTACGTGTATGGTAGGAGTTGAGAGCTAAACCGTTGGGAGAAAATATCACTTGGTAGATGTTTAAGAAGGAATTCAAGAAAGAGTATTTTCCTAACAATGTCAAAACTAAGATAGTATAAGATCTATTTAAGCTTAAGAAAGGGAGCATGAATGTGACCCAATATGAAATAGAGTTTAATAGATTATTGCAATATGCACCAACTTCTAACCTCGAGTAAAAGAAGGATACGTTTCTCACTAGATTTGATCCCACAATATGCTATGAGTTGAAGGACTATGGTTTTACCACCTATAATGAAGTGGCAAATAAGGCGCAATAATTGGAAGATAATCAATTAGTATGCAAGCTCAATGGATCCACAAGATAAGTAAGGTATTCTAACCAAGCTCTTCATTCAAAAGATCTTATCTAGGAGCTACTAGTAGTTCTAGATAGAAAAGGAAGAAAGCAACAACTTTAGCTAGTACCCTATACAATCTATACCTGGTGATAAGGATGGGAATGTCAAATGTTGTAAATGTAAAATGAATCATTTCCTTAGATACTATGCTCATCTTAAGGGGGGATGCTTCATATGTGAAGACAAGAATTATGTGTTACGAAGATGCTTAAGAATGAAATTAGTCAAGTGTAACAAATGTGGAAAGAATGAGCACTTCTCTAGATCTTGTCCATAGTTTAGGCAAGGAGATGGAAAGGTTAGAGGTTCTAGCAATACAATTGCACTTGCCTATGTTTTCACTATAGAACTCATAGAGGATGATGAAGAAGATTTTGTTGATTGAATGGAGGAGTATTATCATGACAATTCTGAGGAAATTGTGCAAGTTGAAGAAGAAACCGATGAGGGGCTTGTGATAGGTATGCATTCAGATTACATATCTTGGTAATAACTAAAGTGTAAGTTAAATCTAGTTACTTTGATTCTATGATTTAGGAATGAAAAGCTGGTGAATAAATATAGTATTAGTATATTTGAGACATACATATAAATGGATAACCTGCATTTGCATTGTTTGATGCTGATTCATCTCATTCTTTTGCATGTTGAAAGTTTGTTGGTGAGAAAGGAATTAATGTAATTAAAATTAATACTACCTATAGAGTTAGAACTCCCACTAGAGAGAAAGTCATAACTTAAAAAGTGGTAGGTAATTGTCAAATTAAAATCTAAGGAAAAGAGTATCCTATTAGTCTTGTTGTATTACCTTTGCAAGGCTATGATGTGATTGTTGGAATCAATTGGTTGTCTAAGCATAAAGGGAATATGGAGTGTAGAAGTAAGGCTATCGCCATAAATGATGGAGAAGTGTTATTTCAAGGAAGTGCTGGTAAGGTAAATTAAAGTTAGCTGTTATTGAGATTATAATGAAATAGAAGGAGCAAAAGTAAAAGAGAATGATTGAAAGTTTTGCTGGGTGTTTGCAACTAAGGGAAAGAAGCAGGCACCAAAAGTGTTAGATATACCTATAATATGTGAGTTTTCGGATGTGTATCTAAAGGATTTATTGGCTTTAGCTCCACATCAAGAACTAGACTTCAATATTGAGTTACTTTTTAGAATTAAGCCTATTTCCAAATCTCTATACCAAATGTCACGAATGAAACTCTAAGAGCTAGAGAAATAACTTCATGAGCTATCAGATAAAGGGTTTATTTGCTTGAGTGTTACACCATGGGGAACACTCGTATTATTTGTAAAGAAGAAGAATGGTACTATGAGGTTATGTATTGATTGTAGGGAGATAAATAAGGTGACTATTAAGAATAAGTATCCTCTACCTCGAATTAATGATTTGTTTAATCAATTGTAAGGAGCAATTGTGCTTTCCCGAATTGACTTGAGGCCGGGATACCATCAATTGCGAATTAAGCCAAAGGATGTATCTAAGACTACATTCAGGACACAATATGGTTACTATGAGTTCTTGGTGATGCCTTTTTGATTGACCAATGTACTGAATGTATTCATGGATTTGATGAATCCTACATGCCAACTATATCTGGATAAATTTGTTGTGGTGTTTATTGATGACATTTTAATTTTCTCTAAAACTAAGGAAGAGCATGCAAAGTACTTATGGTTAGCATTGTAGAAGCTAAGAGATAATAAGATATATGCAATGTTGAGCAAATGTGATTTCTAGCTAGATAAGATTTCTTTTCTAGGTCATGTTATGATTGGAGAAGGAATTTCTATATATCCTGAAAAGGTTAAGGCGGTGATGGAATGGAGACAGCTGATAACTATTTTAGAAGTATAAAGTTTTCTAGGCATAGTAGGATATTATAGGTGGTTTATAAAGGATTTCTCTAAGATTGCAAGATCACTAACTTGATTGACTCAAAAAGATGTCAAGTTTGAGTGGAGTAAGGAATGTAAGTAGAGTTTTCAAGAATTGAAGACATGACTTGTCATGGTGCTAGTATTGACACTACTAGATTCAGATAAGTTGTATAATGTATATAGTGATGCTTATCAGAGTGGATGGGGTTGTATGTTAATGTAAGATGGAAAAGATATTGCTTATGTATCGAAATAATTGAGACCACGTGAAAGGAACAATCTAATCCATGATTTGGAACTTGTAATGGTTGTCAAAATTGTGATTCTACTATTCATTTAATTACATAAAATCAGTAGAATCATACAAAATCGTACAGAATAGTATAAAATCAATAAAATAGTAAGTTTGTAAAATTGCACAATAAAATTCATAATTTTACTAAATGCTTGCATATAAACGATTTTATACCCATTTTAACTAATCTTTCTTTTTAGGGTCTTAAATAATAAAAAAGAGGAGATGGATATCGGGCCTAGGCTTAGAAATTAATCTAGCCTGGGCCACATAGTCTATATATGCAGTTTGATTGCATATATGGACAAGACATAGGCGAATGACCTATTGGTGCTACACTTTGACTAAACTTGGTATTAAGGCTACAAGTCTTGGGTTCGAATCTCTTACCAGGCACTTTGAGCCTTTTTCTTTTTTCACAACAAAAGAATATGTGGCAAGGTAACATTGGGCTACGTGTAAACACCTGACACATGGCACATAATGGTTCGGCCACATGGCACCATGTCAGCATCTATTTCTCCCCATTTCCTTCCTTTTCCATAATGTTCCCTCTCTTTCTCAAGCATAAAATAGCCTACACCCTACACTTTGCCTCAATTTTTCACACAAATTCCACATGCAAACAAACTTTCTTTTGATTTAATCTCATACCCTACATAGCCTATTACGAATTGAAACCAAAAACAAGGTCAGATTCATTCATTTGATCATTCAAATCAAGATTTGAAAAATAGGAAAAATATGAGGATCAGCCATTAATTCCATTTTTTTCCTTATACGACCATCTTCTCTCATACCATATAGGGGGCAAAACACAACAAAAAGACAGATCGATCCCTGACCTCTCTCTCTCTCTCTCTTACCACAACCTGAGTTCTATGCCCAACCACACACACCCACAACCACCAAACCCCATTCATGTAACCCATGTCAAATTGCTACGCAATACTCCATGCATGCCATAGTACTTATAGCGAGCTAACAATTCATGCACCAAACAACAGACTCCTACGATACTACCCATCCATCGCTATCCTCCCTTTCAACCACCCCAACAGTAGCATACATGCACGATTGCCACATCTTCGTCTAACCCCGACTACGGTAGAAACACTTTATATATAATCCATAACCCAATCTCTAATAATAGCTCCTTCGTTCCAACACTAACATAACCGACCATCGGCCAAACACCAACTGCAATATCCCAACAACAACCTCTGTGGCCCACCGAAGCCACTTACATACTTTGATCCAAACCCATTGTTGCAACCTCCATAACCTATGTCTAAGAATCACACTCCACATTCAACTCTACATAGCAGCCCCATCGCCCACTCTCTCTTTGCTGAGTGACTTCTATACAACCCAGATTCGCGACACCACACTCACTTGAACACATACTGACTACTACTCCACATGAAGCTCACAAACTCCCTCTCTCTCATTTGCTTATGTCCAATACCTAAATTATTGCCATAACTCACCCATGTGAGAACTACCCACACCGTAGCACTTTCCAACATTCCAAGCACTGACCCTGATCGCCTTTTTACATCAACCACTACTAGGCAACGACATACAACAATTTCTCTCTCTAACTTCAACCACCTAAATTCAACCACCATCAAAACAGCCACTGTAGGCTGCAATGCTTTGCCTAGCCCCATATTTCCCAATCCATTACACACAAATCTATCCTTTCTCGTTAAAAATTTGGCTAAAAACATCTCGAACGGCGTCCTTCGCGTGCCTCGTCTCTCCTTCTTGTGAAGAACACATATAAGGAATGTGATGGGTCGGATCTACCCAATTTTCAATCCATGACTTAAGTTTGCTCTAACTAAGATCTGGATGTCCCTACTCCTTTATGGTTCAGCTTGCTTTATTATATATATATATATATATATATATATATATATTATTCTTACATTATGAGTGTAATCAAAAGGAAAAGGAAAAGAAAAAGAAAAAGTTTAAGAAAAATTTAAAAATGTGACAATACTCAAGTTAACAAGATAAGTACCTAGGTTGGATGTTAGTGGTGGAATGTATCACTATACTAACCCATCATATACTCAGGTAGCTCAGTAACATCAAAGTTTGATCCCCATCATCTCATTAATATCTACCATTATTGTGTTTTGACAATGTAAAGGGGCAATATGTGGAACATGCTCCTATGCCCAAGCACAAAGTATGACAAATAGCTCGCTAATCTCAACAATATCCATCTATAATGCAATGTATAGTTGGCAATAAAGCCAGGCCAAGTATGTAACCTCTTAAGCATACCTTTAAGCTATGACAAAGTTTGAGAAAAGAGGGAGGAACATTAGATGTACTTAATTAAATGATTTATTAGAGAATCGTATCCCTCTAATAGCTATAGAATATGTTCTTGGGTGTAATACTAGATAGTAATCTCATCAGCAACTTCTAACAATACATTAAAATTGTCCTTTAGCTAAGACAATTTTAAACAAGTGCCTTGAATAATTGAATCACCAATACAACGACCTAGTAAGCAATGACATACATCATCCAACTTAAGTGTGTGCTACTTGTCATAGGCTGGTTATCTCACTCATGTAAAAACTAAACATATATGTCTCCTCCCTCCAATGTTCCATTAAGGCAATGATCAAATGCCAATTGAGTTGAATGAATGGCATTTACCTCACCCTTTGAAAACCAAAGTGCTCTAAGTAAGGGATCATCAATGGATCTATAAGATCTTATCTCCATTCATTTGTTTGAAGATCACTTCTCGTCTGCAGCTTCTATGCCAATAATTCTCTTACATATTACCAAAAAGAAACTATGTTACAATAAAGACAACAGGTTAAATGGTACTACTAAGCAATTATTAGTTCTTACCTATCCATTCTATGCTAGCTCCCATGTGGAGTGGCTGCAAAATGAGTGACCTATCGACTAGTCTTAGATCTATTTGTACCTATAGAAAGAAATGAAATAGAGAAGATCATATTAGCACATAATCAAGTATAAACAATAAAAAAATGCAATCAAGTATAAGTAAAAGTGCACTCAAGGAGTAGATGAGATGATAATTATCAACAAGTCGTTATTGATGTTTGCAAAACTGTATCAGTGGATCCACTAGATGGTTAATTAATTTCCATGTGAACATCTTCTCTTAATATGTCTTTCCCCATCATACAAGCCATACGTATATCTTAAAGGCCCTTCCTAAATATTCATCTCGTTTTGAAATCATTTTTATTCAAGCCTTGCAAGCTTTCTTATCATATTCTTAGTTTTAATTAGGTACCACACACGAATGTTAAGTAGAGGTCAATTAGCCTTATTAGCACAATGAATGAAAGAATGTACATATACTTACAGTTGATGTTGCCATTTATACTAGTAACCAATGTGTGCATAACAATCCATGTGCATTTTTCCCATCACTGTCGTTGCTTGTGAACATGGACTTTTGTAGGTTTGCCACTCTTAGCAAATGCATCAACACATCCTAATTGCAACCATGTGCCTTTTTCCCCCTTTTTCCCATGCACAATAAGGCGTGATATGGTTATTACCTTGAATATTTGCTCATTGTAATTAAAGATCACTATACAATAACAATTGGCTACTTTGTGCTACCTATCAAATTTCCATTCAACAAATTGTGTCAAGGCTTTACCCATGCCCATTTTTGTAGCTATCTCCATTTTCACTAGTTGAAATAATTTTGCAATTATTTAACATCTTCTTGACCAGTGTAGCAACCAGTAAGTTCCTAACATCCATCAAGGCATTATTGTAACTCTCCATAATATTTGTGGTTTCATGACCAAAATGAGGTCCCTCATCATAATGACATATCAAGACATATTGGTCGAGCCTAAATGAGGATGATCCCAACTAACATAAGCATTTAAACAAGTATGTGGACCCTCAAACTTACTGATTTAGAAACATTTAACATGTTTATTCTGGCATGTACAAAAACTCCACTTGCAACCCTCATCTCTATCAACATATTTTACAAGCTAGATTCTCCTCTTTGACTTAACGACAATGAAGTTATGATGGTACAAAAGATAGTGCATCTTCACTACTTATATTAAAGGCTCCTTCTTCTTATAGCGTATGCCTACCTTAAATCCATCATGAAAGCTCCATTTGCCATCATACATGCTTCCTTCAAATGAAATATATCTACTATCCATACTAGCTATATAGAATGGCATTAGTTTCCAACTCCCAATTGCATTCACATTTGTTAGGAAGACATACTGCTACTTTGATTGAAGAATAAAGTCTAAAGACAAAGGACTTAAAAGTACAATTAGAAGTTGTAATCCTCAAGAGATTAGTTAGTCAATTTCAGTCAAGACAACATGTTAAAAGTATAATTTGAAGCATTATTAGATATTTCTAAAATTTGAAAAAAACAGCAACTGGATAGACTTAAAGGCAAACATAGAAGGAATTTCGATAAGCATAAAAGTTGATCAGAAAAACTTTGAAGACTTAGAAGCAAGCTTAGAAGAAATCTTAAGAAGTTTAGAAGCTATTCAAAAGGGATCAAACGACTTAGAAGCAAACTGGAAGAATTTATTTTATCTTATGTAGTTTGTTTTGTAGGTTAAGACCTAACTCCACTAATGAAGTGTATTTCGATAATACATTTGACATGTCCTACTAATTAAGGAGGATTTTCTAATAAGTTTAATGAAATTTAAAATTATGGTTAAGATGGTTAGCACAAGTTTTGAATTATTGAGGATGCAATTAATGGAAGCTAAAGCTTATGGAGATTCGAAATTGAGATAACTTATCTAAAGATTGAGATTAGATGGGAATAATACATGAGAATTTTGAATGTTGCAGATTTTATGGAAGAAATCTAAGCAACAAAAGAGATATCTTTAAATGAAGATAAGGATCCATCAACCTACAATTTATTTAAAATCAAAAGATAAGGCTTATCCAACGATTAAGGGATTTACTAGCCATTACATTTCAAAAATTAAAATGGAAGAAATTGAAGAGCATAAGGTATAACAACAGAGATAACAATATGAGATTTATTGTTGCAAGCACTCGAAAAATTCTCTTGAGCAAAATTTACAATCTCAATGGTTTATAAGTTCAATGTGCAAATACTTCAAGAAGATATATTTATTTTTCCTACAAAATCTTATTTGAATTTTTTTGTGTTGTAATCACGAGAGAATATGTCATAGTAGTTTTGTTGTAACTAGAGAAAAGCTTGAAGGCAAAGCTGTATTGATTGTAGCCAAGAAGGCTATATTGATACTCTTATTTTTATTATTCAAATTAGTAGAATGACCGATATAAAAGACTGCATTCCCAGGGAGTGGAGTTGGAAGAGAAGACCGACTCATAAGAAGGAACCTTTATAAATTTGCTACCTGATCTTCTCAAACTTTCTCTCTCACTTTCATATGCTTATTCGATTATCTATTTTCGCATATCTTATTAAAACTCAAAGCCATTAAACAAGTAATCAAAGGAGATATTTATTTTTGAGAAAGTCTAAATAATTGTTAAGCAATCCATTTACCTCCCACTTGATTGCTTATAAGGGACCAATTAGAAGATTAGGACTAGTACTTACTTTTTTTGAGTAGTTGCAACTGGTTAGGGTTCATATACCTGTAGTTCAACCTAATCATTAACATTGTTCCCCTATCTTAAATCACACTTTAGGGGTACAAGCATGTTGACTTCATGTATTTTAACATGTAGATGCATTGAACCACTAAACTCACCATGTCCTTGGGAGGATATCAACATTTACTACACATTGTAATCATCATTCACGAGCACTACAATACAAAAATTCCTACTACCTCCTATGAGGTATGACCTATGGCTCAGCTCAACTTAGTTGGTCATCATGTTGACTCAAAGATGACTGTATGTCAAACCTACCAATTGCTTGTAAGTTGCACAAATTAGGACCCTAACCACTATTGTTAAGTATCTATCATAGTGAACCCAATTATCTCCTTTTACCATCCATAGGTATAGCAAACCACTCTTACCTTACCCATTTTTACACCTATCTACATTAAAAAATTATTTGCTTACAACAAGTCCAAAAAGTAAAATACTACAACCTTAAGGAAGAGAACTGAAAAACAAATTTCAAACTAATTACTCATTAGAACCAAAAACTCTATCATCCAATCTAAAGGCAACAAATCTAATTTGGTTTTCCTCTATTCACAAAGCCTACTTTCAAGTCTAGCAACTACAATAGCTTTGAACACTTTCTTTATACCTCGGATAATACTACAAGGCAAACTTCATTACATATACAAACAATAGCCATTAATATACAAAATTTCATCAGAGCAATAATGCAACTTGTTACCAACTCACAATTCATAAGTACAACTTATGTATATGACAAGAACACTTCCTTATGCAAAAACTTCAAATTATGTGACAACAACATCTAATTTTTTCTTTAGCATGTGTATAAGCACAACATTGCTTTCTTAAGAAAAATGTGAAAGAATTTCAAGTAATCAATTCTACTCTTCAACTTCTTGCACTTCCTCTTTCCCGTTTTCAAATCATGGATCATGCAATTACTAGAGAAAACTTAGTTAGATGTGCACCCACACTCATGCAAATAAAGACATACGTGTACACACACACACACACACACACACACACAGGCACACACGTATACACACATACACATACGTACATATGATGTAGATAATAAACCTGTGTTTAGGCAAGTGCATTTATCGGTTTTAATATAGTAGATGTAAGTTTGAGTCGATCCCCCAAAGACCACGAATACTGATATTAGCCTTAGCTCTATTATCTAACCAGAAAATTGTGATGGGTTGAATGAATTAAAAATACTAAAATTAACAAACTAATCTAATTATGAGACTTGACTAAGTAATTTAGGAAGTAATAAAATTAAGAACGACTTTAAGAAGGAAAATAACATATTTAAGAATTGTTTCATCTAGTGTTTAACATGTGATTGCTTAAAATGTATCCAATTCAATCTCTATTATTCTTGACCAGAGGGATTCACAACTAAAGTTAACACCTTTCTCAAGCATATTAACCCTAATTTTAAATTATTTACCAGAATCTCTTCACTTAATAATATAATTTAGAATCACATTAATGTACAATAAACTCCCACATAAAAATAATAACTTTCCAGAAGAATCATGTATCTTATCTCTAAGTACACATGCAATTTTCTCCAATTATGTCATGATCTCATTACACATGTGATTTCTCAATCATCATGCATAATATCGTAGATTGATACCCTAGAAATATCAATTAACAATTAAAACAAATAATCGAATCAAGAAAGATAAAAACTTTATTGAAAATTATCAATAAATCTAATAGTCACATGAAACCCTAGGTTCTATAAACCTAAATACAAGAATCTTAAGCTATCATGATGAAATTAAAAACAAATTGCAACAAAATCAAGAAATAAAACATAAAAAACTCCTTTTGTTGATGAGAAATCTTCTTCAATCTTGAAGTTAGGTGTTGCTTCTACCTTTTTCTTCTCATTCTCTTCGAGTCTCTTCTCTTTTGAATGTCAAAAGTTACGTGTAAAACCCTCACAAGTCCTTATATAATATATTATGAAGTTTCTTTTTTCATCACCAAACACGGTTTATGACACAATTGTGTAACTTACTGACCTTGACAAAAATCATCCTGCATGGACACAGCCTAGGGATATAGTTGTATCCCAGACTGTGTAACTTTCTGACCAAAAATTACTGCTTTCACTTATTGTTTATGTAACTTCAAAACTTCATAGCTCATTCATTTGAACTCCAAATTGAGTGAAACTTGATTCGTTTTCTTCATTTTCAATTCGAGAATGCGTTCAAACCTTGAAATCAAATTTTTACTCAATTAAGTATCAATTTCTTAAAAAAAAAAAAAACCAAAGATGTAAGGGAAATACTATAAAATAATCATGTGAAATGTATTTAAAATAAAAGTTATCAAGAAGCATAAAAGTTGCAAAAATTAAAAAAAAAAAAAAGAATACCTTTCACTTCTTCATTGCTTGTATAACAGAAAAAGAAGCAAATACTTGAATTCATTGCTAATTTGTTAAACTCAATGTATGGATTGTGATAAATCCATGTTTAGATCACTTTTGATTATAATTTGGTGAAAAATGAGTATATTTTGAGCAATTTATAGAGAAAGAGTAATAGGTTAGGTTATTTTTAGAAAGAGAACATAAAGTTTGAATGAAGAAGAAAAGAGGGTCTCCTAGTTTCAAGCCAATCAAACTGACTATTGAAGAGGCAATTTCAATATTTTTAATGAAATTAGCATTTTAAGAGTCAATTTCATTATATGAAAACAACTCGTTTTATTAAAAATAGTGAAACTGTCTTTCCAACAACCGATTTCTCTCCACAACCTAACTTTTGCTTTTCAAAAGCCAAAGTTAGTTCATTTTGTAATTGCATTTTGTAGAGCTAATTTCAACTATGGTATTCTTGGGATTATTTTTAAAGAGCCATATTTTAAGGATTGCTTCTTGAAAATATATATTAGTTCCCTTTTCACTTATCAATGAAAAGGAAAAAAAAAAAAAAAGAGAAAATATTCTTTTATTTTTATTAAGGTTGCTCAGTATTTGGATGCTTACATACTCGTTTTCAAGGATTATGTGTCATAATTCCTTTTCAAAAACACTTTCCATAGTATTTATCTTTTTAATTTTTGAAAATTTTCCGATGCTTTTTTTTTTTTCAATGTTTATCCTTTTTCTTCATTATGGAAAACTTAAGAAAAAAAAAAGAAATTATTTTGGAAAAATTATAATGATTTCTTAATAAAAACTATAATTTGATGGTCAAAACTAAAATTGCAATGAAAACCTTGAGAAACCATTAATAAGGAAACTAATCTTATTTGAACTTCATGTTAAAAAATAATATGACCCTTATATTCTAAATTAACTAAAAGGAACAATATAGTCATTATCTAATACCTTAGTTTAGTATATCTAAAAATGAAATTCATAGTAGAATTCAATTCATTAATCTATAAACTTAAAACCCTAATTTACCTTAACTTTCACTTTTTACCCAAATTTCATGAAAACTCTAATGGCTCTAAAACAACCTAACTTTGCCAATGACTTAGGTTTATTGAACTCCTAATCCAAAACCTTAAAAGGTTATTTTTATTGATTTTTATCAATTTTCATGAAAGACCCAAAAAAAATAACTTGGCTTTAATTTGTCATGCTTTAAATCTCATGAAAACTAAATTTACTAATTAATCTAAGAGTGGAAAAATCTAACCTAAAAAGACCTTTTTTTTTATTTTTTGAGGAAATTAGAATAACAATATTGAAAACTAACATCTAAGGAAAAAGAATTGAAAAAAAAAAACTTTTATCCCTATTTATCTTTTATTTCTGATTAAGACAACACAAACAAGCATAATTAAAGCAAGTAAAAACAACACTTCTCAATCACTAAGAATATTTTACCAATTAATTGTCTAATTAATTGATGAAGTGTAAGAAGGTAAAAAGATAAAAAATGAAATGTAATAAAACAGGGGAAGAAGATAGTATAGTTGACGACTATGGCTTGGAGGCTTTAATTAGGGTGGCTTAGATAGAGGATAGTGGTAGGAGTGCATTGGATGAGTCCTTAGCTTGGAACTGCTACTAGCTATAGCTTCAATTTATCATAGACGACATCATTGTAGGGGCATTTATGGAAGCATAGTAACCATATACTTAAAAAAATAATTCAAACTAGACTTGAATTTGAGAAGTTTTTGAGAAATTAATTTAGGGGTTTTAGATTTCAAGTAGGTGGGGTTTTGATAGGAATCAACCTCTAGATCATCTCACCTGCTCTTGAGCTAAGAGCCTAGCTAACATGGTTTACTAGATTCTCACCTATTGCCCAACTCTAGAAGAAACCGACTTATTATGCCAAGCTAATCTAGCCATGCATCCAAACTATCACGAGTTTAGCCTCCTACTTGCACAAGGGTAAGGTTAGTTCGAGCTTCTTGAAGACCTTTAACCTATTGAGCTGACATATCCTAAAGACTTCCTTCTTTCCCAAGCACAAAACTACCATGATGGTGTTCTCAAGCTATTTTAGAAAGAATGTTCTAACCTAATCAAGGACCCAAACGTTTCTAATCTTATCCTAATGAGTTAGAATTCTTTATGCAGCAAGCCTATTAGCCTTTCTAGTAAAGACACATGTCCTACTCCTCGCAGTTATGCTACTTGATACTGACTATTCTCCCTCTATGATTACGGACTTACCTCTTTCCTTTTGTAGCATGAATGTAATTATAATCTTACCCTTTTAAGTAATTATAAATGTTTATGAAACTTTAGTTGTACAGGGTATAAATAACTTACTATAAGCATTTGTTATAATGAGAAACTTCCCTACTATTAATGAAATTATCAAGTTATTCTCTCTTCTCTATGTTGAGAACTCTAACCTTAGCTCATAGAAACACTTAAGCAAGGTTGTACAGTAGACAACCCATTGCCTTGGATTAGTGAGTTACATCCGGTAAGACACTATTCATGAGTATTTGAGTAGTACGTCACATCTACAAGTAGCTCATGATTGCTTAACCTTTACCTTAAATCCACCTTAACCCATTTTCTTTTTCTTCAATGGTTTCGAAGGATCCACTCACGCTACTATAAGACTTTGTTTAAGACTCACATTTCTGTAGTTATACGTGTTATTGACCTATTATCTCAATATGAAAGCTCAAGGTTTTAAGTAAGGCCAAGAGTTTTTAGTAGAGTTATGTGTGTTGCTATAAGTTTAAGTGCAATTGTGGTTCAAGTTGTTTACTGTTAGTGTTTTGTCATGCTTTGTATCATCTCTTGAAACGGAGTAGGAAGTTGTTGAAGGAATATAGTAGTTGGGAGTGTAGTTTCTATTTTATATGTTTGTTATGCTATTGTAGACAATGGCAGTAGTTAACGAGAGGAGTAGAAATGGTTACTATACTATGTTTGTTGTGTTGCTAAAGTGGTGCTTTACTGGTTATTTAGGTAGTGGTTGATTGAAGAATCAATTGTTGGAGTTGTTCGCTAAAGTTGTTGATGACAAATGATAGAACTAAGTATGAATGCAGTGGTGGGAGATAATAGGAGTGATGCTCTAAGTCGAGATAGATGTATGGAGCAAACACTAAGAAACATAGACAAGTAGATGGATCGGCTTTTTGAACTTTTAAAGATTGTTAGTCATGATGCAAAGAGAAATTGTAGCTTGTATTGAGAGAGCTTGCTGAATTGATGGACATGTTGTTGAAAAAACTCCAAATGAAATTCGAGTTAAGTTATGAAGTAATCGACTTAGTGATGAAATTCCACATAGGAGAGTTTACCCAGCTCGCAGTGTTTGAGTTGGAGGAGTCGATCGAAGAGCCAATAGAAGAATAGACATCGTGGAAGAAGAAGAGAGTGATGATGAAGAGTTCTATGAGGCTAATGAGAGGCTAGAACAAGCATCCCTGAGGTAGTATGTTGAATATCCTCTTTGGCATACCTAAAGGAGAGCAAAGCAACCAACTAGCCCAAGGATCGATCTCGACAATGTTGGAGAATTTAACTAGGAGTTCAATGAGGATTACTATGAAGAGGAGCGTGCTATCCAAGCTCTTAAAAGTATTGATAATGTGAGAGTTCAAATTCTAAGCTTCTTAAGAAGTGGCAACATTGATGAGTACTTGGATTGGGAAGAGCAAGCTGAAAAGTTACTCGAATGCTATCATTATCCTAAGGAGGACAAGGTTAGACTTATCGTCCTACAGTTCAATGGATATGCTTGTATGTGGTGGAAGAAGTTGCATATAGTGAGAAGAAGAGATGGTAGAAGAGGTATAAGAACATGGGAGAAAATGAAGCGGGTCATGCAAGGAATATTTATTCATGATTCATATTATTAGGTTGGTTTTGCAAAGTTATAGAAGTTGAGCAAGGAAACCAATCTATTGACGTATAAGTGCAAGAGTTCTAAATGTTGATGATAAGATGTGAAGTAGAAGAGCCTAAAGCCCAAACTGTTTCAAGATATGTTACTAGCCTAAGATATGAACTAAGAGATGTGGTCAAGGTGCAATTCTTTCATACCCTTAAAGAAGCCATTAAGGTCACCCAATGTGTTGAAAGATAGAAGAGAAACATACCTTACTGAGCTCCTAATTCCTGACCTATTCAATTATTCCAACCTGTCCAAGGAAGTAACAGAAAGCCTAGTAACTCAGTACCAAGCGAGAAAGAAGGAAAAATGTTGCATGCGATGAAGTAACGAGGGAAAGGGAAGGAATTTTGAAAGAGGTACACCTTCAAAAGAAAGATGAGCAAGATCAAGTGCTTTAAATACAAGGGCTTTGAAAATATGGTTGCCTAGTGTTTGAACCAACGAACTATGGTAATTAAAGGTGATGTCCCAACCTTTGAAGTGTATAGTACTATAAAGAAGTTAGTGAAGTTGCAAAAGAAGTAAAGGACAAAGTAAAGGTAGAAATTATGGGAGATAACATTTATCCAAAAAAAGGTGACATGCTAACACTAATCATTTATCAAGTAATGAGCTTAGAGCCTAACAAAGAAACTGAATACCATGAGAATTTATTTCATACTACTTGTAGGGTAAGAGATTAGCTTTGTGCTTTGATTCTTGATAGTGATAGTTGTATAAAAATGGCATCCACAAGTTTAGTTGAGCAATTGCATTTAGACCTCCCCACATCTTAAACCGTATATACTACTTTGGTTAAATAAGAAAGGGCCATTACATGTTACAAAACAAGTATTGTTACCAATTTCTATTGGGAATTATAAGGATAAGATATCGTATGATGTGGTTGCTGGTGTGTGCTTCATATATTTTACTTGACCAACCTTAGTTATTCGATAGAAGAGTGATGCATAATGGCTACAAGAGTACTTATACATTTGAGAAGGATGGTTGACCTATTACCCTTATCCTTATAATTCCTAGGCAAGTTAGTAATATGCAGACTAAGTTGAGTCATTGATCTAAGAAGACACTGGTTATGAGATGATATGAGCTTAGAGAAGTAATGAGGTAAGATGAACCGACCTTCTTACTAATTTAAAGGCTACTAGAGTTGAAGGTGCAGGGGTCAAGAAGTTATTAGATGAGTTTACCTATTTATTCCCTAAAGTGGTACCAAGAGGATTACCATTGAAGCAAAGAATAGAGCATGGAATTCACTTGTAGCTATGAGTCCCTTTATCAAATTAACCGGCCTATTCGGTAAATCCTAAACAAGCTATCAAACTAGAAAGACAAGTGTCAAGCCTGTTTTTTCAGTTTTCTATTTAAAATTGAATTACACATTTCCGATTAATACTAAACCCTAATCCGTTTAATATTAATCCTCGACTAAAAAAATTGGAAAATTCTAGTTTTTTATTGAGAAAAATTTTTGGAGTCGCCACCCGATTAAAAACGGGAAAAAGAAAAAAAAAGCGTAATCAATTGGGTAGATTGATTACGATTTAGCCACCGGTCTTCGATTTCAATTTAATACAAACTAGAGGAATCCAAATCTGGGGGCTAACTTATTAAACCCTAATAGGTACCATTATCTATTTACCGAAATTAGGATTATTCTTCTAAATTATCTTTTTTAATATCTTTAAGAAAAGGAAACAAAAACCAAAAAAAAAAAAAAAAAAACCTATGTTTCTATAGACTTTATCATTGCCCCGAATGTGCCTACGTACCCATTAACCAGGATTAGACAATCGTAGTTCTTTCCGAAAACTTTAATGTGTTGGTTCTTTTTATAAAAAAAAAATGATTGGTTGAATTTGTGTTTTTATTAAAAAAAATCCTTAGAAGCCTAATTGTTTTCCTAATTACAAAAAAAAAAAAAAAACCCTAAAAACCTAATTTTTGAAAAGTCCCAAATTAAGATTTTTATTTAAAAACAACTAAGTGATAATTTTTTTTTATTTTCAAGAAAAACCCTAAAGATTTTATGAAATATGCAATATTCTACATAATGAATCTTTTATATAGAAAAGATGCTTGAAAAATAAAAAAAGAAAAAAAATTCCTAATCATAAAAAAGATACCTAAATCATAGAAAAGATGCCTAACCATAGAAAAGATATATAAACCATAGAAAGGAAGCCTAAATTATGGAAAAGATGTCTAACTATAGAAAAGATGTCTAAACCATGAAAAACAAACCTAAACTATGGAAAAGACATCTAAACTATGAAAAATACATCTAAACTATGAAAAACAAGCCTAAACTATAGAAAAGATATCTCACCGTAAAAAAGAAGTTAATTAAAGATTTTTTTTTTATTTTATGAACATCAAAATGATTTTTTTTTTATCTAGAAAACCTTAACATGCCTAATGCAATTTTTCTAAATTAATACAATATGCAAAGAACGAGATTTCGTAAAATATGAGATTCTATAAAAATGTTATTTTGAAAATATGAAATCTAAAAAAAATAATAAAAAAAAAAACTAAAATTTAACTTAACACATATTCATTAGACACTAATGCTATAACTAATTAGTAACAATTAAAGACATAATAAAAATAAAAAAAATTAGTATAACTCTAAAAAATAATTGCGCATATACTAAGTGAGATAACAATAAATAAATAAGACAAGCTATAGACAATAATTAAAAACCACTATTATGTACCTACAAGGTAAAGCACGTAAAGCTGATGAAAGGGAACAGATTGGATCCCTAATCCTATCGCAGGCACAACTATAGAATTGGTCTAAAGAGTGGGTTCGAGCATGTTTTTTTAACAAATGTGTAATTGTTCTTTTTGGCTCGTATCATGCAATCTCTATTTATAAAACTCGAAAACAAATCTTTTGAATCAAATCGAATCGAATCTAAATTTATAGAGATCTAAAATAAATTTGAATCTTACAAATCTTGATTTTATTATATTTAACGTGATCGTATCAGGTTTATTTTTTTTTTTCAACAACTATTTAGTCAAGATTCCATCAAATTAATTTTTTCTAATTTTTTCTATTTTATTATTTTTTTCTTTTTTCTCTAACAATTTTCTATTTTTTTGTCTTTTTTATCATTTTTCAATTTTTTTTATTATTTTCTAAATTACGACCTTAAAAACAAAAATTATAACTATTATGGGCAAAAATTGAGTGTCTACAACAAGTGAGTGAGCTAATTGAAAGAGGCTATGTTACGAAAAGCCTAAGTCCATGTGCTTTACCTATACTACTTATCCCTAAGAAAGATGGAAGTTGGAGAATGTATGTAGACAACCAAGTGGTTAGTAAAATCACTATCAAATATAGGTATCCAATCCCTAAACTGGATGATATGTTAAACGAATTACATAGTACAAGATTGACCTAAAGTTTAAATATCATCAGATACATATGTGAGAGAAAGATGAATGGAAAATAGTCTTTAAGGCAAAACATGGCCTATATGAGTGGCTTGTTATGCCATTTAGGTTATCTGATGCCTCGAGCACATTTATGCGGCTAATGAACCATGTGTTGAGAAACCAAATAAGGAAATATGTTGTTGTTTATTTTGATGACATTTTTATGGATATTCTTGATATATCAAGTCATGTAAATCATCTTTAAACTATTTTTAAAGTGTTACAAGCTGAGAAATTGTTTGTTAATATAAAGAAACATTGTTTCTATCAAGAGGAACTTGCATTCCTTCGATATGTTGTCAGTAGTGGAAGCCTTAGAGTGGATGAGGAAAAGAACCAGCTATTTTAGAATGGCCCATCCTAACCTCTTGTGTAAATGTATGAAGTTTTTATGGCTTAGCTTCCTTCTATTGCAAGTTCATTTAGAACTTCATTTTTGTTGCTGCACCCCTTACTGAGCTCACCAAGAAGAATGTAGAATTTCAAAGGGAAGTAAGGAAGAAGAAAGCTTAGCTGAGTTGAAGAAGAGGTTGACTTGAGCCCCAATGCTACCTTTACCTAATTTTAGCAAGGTTTTTAAGCTAGAATGTGATGCATCTGGGATTGGTATCGAGTAGTTATCATGCAATATTGTTGACCAATTGCATATTCCAACTAGAAACTCAAAGGATTAACATTGAACTATTCAGTTTATGAAAAGGAACTATATTCACTTGTCCGAGCTTTACAGAATTGGCAACATTACCTATTCCCTAAGGAATTTATTGTGTACTTTGATAACCTTGAAATACTTGAAGTCAATTGAAGCAATCTAAGTGACAAATTAAATGGGTTGAGTTTCTAAAGGGATTTTTATTTGTGATCAAGTACAAACGAGGAAAAGAAAATTTGATTGCTAATGCCTTATCTAGACGGCATGTGATGCTTTTCAAGCTTAATACAAGATTATTGGGATCTGTAAGCATCAAGGAGCAATATGCCTAAGGTCTACATTTTGGTTCGATCTATGCATAGTGTAACGAAGGAAGGACATTGGATGAATGCTTCATTGAGGATGGTTATCTTTTTTAAGCTACAAAACTATGCATACTGACCAATTCAATATGAGACTTGCTCATCAAGGAGCCTATAGCAAAGGATTGTTTGGATATTTTAGAGAGAGGAGAACATATGAGTTGTTAAAGTCAAGATTTTACTAGCCTAAAATGTTGAGGGACATGTATTGAATTGTTGAGAGATGTGTGATCGATAAGGAGGCTAAATGCCGAGCTATGCAAGGGAAGCTATGCCTTTAACTATACTGACCAAATCATGGAATGATCTAAGCATAAGTTCTTGGTTTGCCAAGAACATCACATGAGAAAGAAGTTGTTATGGTTATGGTTGACAAGTTTAGCTTAATGGCACACTTTGTGCCCTATAACATGACTAAGGATGCTTCGGCTATTTCTTTTCTATTTTTGCAAGAGATCATGAAGCTTCATGAAGAACCAAGGAGTATTATGTTCGATAGAGACCCAAAATTTTCTAGTCATTTTTGGAAGACCCTATGTCTGATAAAGATCGAAAATTTCCTAGTCATTTTTTGAAGACCCTATAGAGCCAATTAAAGACAAAACTACTGTTCGGTACATCATGCCATCCACAAACTAATGGTTAGACAAATCATCAATTGAACATTGGGCTCACTTCCTTGAACTACTATTGGAAGAAATCAAGCTAATTAGGATACTTACCTACCTTTGTTGAGTTTGCTTACAACAAATCTATCTACAGCACGACAAGCAAGATCCCGTTTGAAGTTATCTATGGTTTTAACCTCGAACTACCCCTTGATTAGACATTGATTCCCAGAACCAAGCAAGGTGATCTAGAAACCGAAGACCAAGTTAAAACCCTACAATAGATCTACTATAAAGTTACTAAGCCATTGACCTAAGCTATCAAGAAGTTATCATGAGGAAGCTATGGGTAAACAAAAAGAAGTTGCTCCAACCGAGAGATCTTGTATGGCCACATCTTAGCAAAGAGAGTTTTTTAAACAAGAGGAAGAATAAGCTCTCACCCTGAACCAAGGGACCTTTTTGAGTACTTTAGAATATCAATGATAATGCCTACAAGCTTGAGCTCCCCAAAAGGTATGGAGCATCTGAGGTCTTTAATGTTGCCGACTTAAGTCTGTATGTACTCGAAGAAGACACGACAACAGAGAACTTTAAGGATTTGATCCCAAATCCTAAATAACCTAAAGGGAAAGATAAGAATCAGCCTCCAAGTCCTCTTACCCATTCCCGAGCTAAGGGCTTAGCTAACGTGGTCTATTAGATCCTCACCTACTTCCTAACTCCAAAAGAAGCCAACCTGTTATGCCGAGCTAATCTAGCCATACATAAGAACTATCATGAGTGTAGCCTCCTCCTTACACAAGGGTAAGGTCAATTCGAGCTTATTGAGAACCTCCAACCTACTAAGTCGACTTGTCTCAGAGACTTCCCTCTTCCCAAGCATAAAACTACCATGGTGGTGTTCCTAAGCTATTTTGGAAAGAACATTCTGACTTGATCAAGGAACCAAATGCTACTGACCTTATCTTAGTGAGTCAAAATTTGTCATGCAATAGGTTGCCAGCCTCTCTAGTGAAGACACGCATCCCACCTTCTAGAGTCGTGATGCTTGATATTAAATATTCTCCTTCTATGATTACAAATTTACCCCTTTCCTTTTGTAGCATAAAAGTAACTAGAATCTTATCCTTTTAAGTAATTACATATATTAATGTAATCTTAGTTGTATCGGGTATAAATACTTTCTATAAGCATTTGTTGTAATTAGAACCTTCCCTATTATTAATGAAATTATCAAGTTTTCCTCTCTTATCTGTGTTGCAAACCCTAACCCTAACTCATAGCAACCCTTAAGCAAGGTTATGTGGTAAGTGACCCATTTCCTTAGATTGGTGAGTCACATCTGATAAGAACTAGTCATAAGTGTTTGAGTGGTCACATTTACAAGAAGATCATGATGCTTATAATTGCTTATCCTTCAACCCTAAACCTACCCTACCCATTTCCTTTTTCTTTGATAGTTTGGAAGGACCTACTTACGCTACGGTAAGACCTCGTCTAAGGCTTACATTTTTATGATCTTGCATGTTATTGACTCATATTTCCTAATTAAGTTCATTCTGTAAGATCAATTTGGTTCAATCTTGGTTAAAAAGGATATCGATTTCTAAAGAGAAGTTAAAGTTTTGAGATTTGGACATCTAGAGCTAGAAAGATTGAATTTCCATAATTTAGGGCAATTTGATTCAAATTTTGTGTCTAAATCGATCTTAAATACTCTTTCATTCAAATTTGAGTTCAACTATAATTTGGAAAACCTAGCTTACAACAAAAATTACATCTTTTACTTTTAGGGCAAGTTAGGTTCCTTTCCATATTTCAAATTCCCTTGCTAAATTTATATGATCTTATTTTATTTTTATTCAATTAAGTGTATAAATTGTGTTTTACATTATCAAATTTCCTTATCATTTCTTAGATTAAAGAGAATGTGTTGAATTTAGTTCTAAGAAAGATAATGTAAATTGGAGCTTCCCTTTTTACACTTGAAAATTAAAATGAAGTAGAACAAGGTAGTGCATAGGAGAGATGTATTCCATGCGTGTGAGTTTGTTTGTGTATAAAAGGGAACAATCCTTAACAAGCTTAAAGAAGCAATCCTTACTTACCTAGTATACATCCTTACGATTGTGCCCATGATTGATTCTCAATTATGGGACATTAGTTCTATTTAAACTATAGAAACGAGCTTAATGAGAAAAATTAAGTTATGATGGGGAATTAAATCGGTGGCTCCTGATGTACATAACTCACTAAACCAAATGATACACAATGAATACGTATGCTAAATAATCAAAAAAGAGTTGAATAATTAATACTTTTGGGCATTTATATGTATTTGAGGGAAAATAAATGTTACAAACATGAATATTGTGGATATAACTCATTAACAATAAAAATGAGTCATGTTGCAATTGTAATAGTAATTGATATAATTCACAATCACCAACCTAATTATAGTTTCTAAAGAATTTGATATTACTAATAAAACCATGATAGATGGTTCACCATATTCGCACAACATTAATAAGAACATAAGTAAATAAAGAAGAAGGATTTCACTCAATATTCATAATAATGCCAAATATAAGATGTTCAAACTTAACATAATTCATCAAGGTCTACTAATTAAGCCTTAATAAAGCCTCTTATGGTGACTTAGTGGCAAACACATAAACAAAGATGGAATTTTTGAAACAAAATAAGTGAAACCCCATGTTTAAGTGTATAAGGAATTAACTTACCGATTAAACGATGCTGCCTATATTGTTCGACTAGTAGCATTAGTGCTTGCTTTAGTTTAAGCAAAATTAGGTACCATCCCATTGTGGGCTTTATTTAATGATCCAAGCAGAACTCCTCCCACCAACTCTTTAACATGGAACGTCATACAATTTTATCTTTTGGTGTAGTAACTTCCCAAGAGGCCATCCATTCTAGGATTGACCTATTCTCACAACATTAATAAGAACTTGAGTAAATAAAGAGGAAACGACTTCACTCAATATTCATAATAATGCCAAATCTAAGACGTTCAAACTTAACATAATTCATCAAGGTCTACTAATTAAGCCTTGATAAAATCCCTTATGTTGATATAGTAGCAAACATATAAATAGAAAAGGAATTTCTCAAACAAAATAAGAAAAACATGATAACATGAATTTAACATACATTTTCTATAGTTATTTGAGCTATTTTAGATATTAATCTTGTCAATTTTATATATTTGGATTTTAATTCATTTAAATTTCATTTATAGGGACTTCGAGAGCTTTTTATGAAGTTTTAAAGGTTTTTATTAAGTATTAAAGCATTCTGAAGTAAAAGCATTGATCAATGATTGAAGCAGAGAAGTTTCAAGCGAGAAACAAAGACAAGAAGAGAACATGGTTGAAGACTACAACTATGGTTCCCTCTCACATTCCTCTCGTCATTTAATTTTATTGAAATTTTGAAAATTTTGGACAAAGTGTAAGTATACATTCAAGCTTCATGGTCTTGTACCTAAATCATAGACTTTCTATAATTTTAGAATCTTTTATTTTTGTTAGGTTTTCTTTATAATTTTGGGTTCGCTTCTTATAGATAAATGTTTAGACTTAGGGTTATAAAGAAAGCTCCTTGAGCACAAGTTGATAAGGTCTAAAATTACAAGGGGACTCTTCTACTCTTTTTATTTTTAACTTCTACTTTTATGTCTTTATTTTAAATTTTTTAGTAAATCATTGTTGAACCTTATTTTCTAGAGTGATTTTTATTTTTAATGAAATTCAATCTATGATTTTTCATATTGTGATCTAATTGTGTTGTTTTTATTGTGTGTTTTATTTCAATATACCAATGATTGAGTTATTGCTAAATTCTATTGTAGAGTTCATCAGAGCATACAAAATGGCGGATTGATATAATTAGGCAAAAATAGTTGACTAAAAATGTATGGTAGTTTGGTTTTTGCAAATTAGGGTAACCTAATACTAGTATTCAAGAGTGTCATGCGATCCTACAATGCTCTATTCAGAAGAGATTCATGTAGAGGTCATTTCAACGTTAGGAATTATTCTAAGACGTAAGTCTGATTAGTTTGTAATAGGATTCTCCATAATCCAATATAGAAATCAAGATTGAAATAAATAACTTAAAACTAAGTAGTCAACAATACTATTGAAATAAGTAACTTAGAACTATGTAGTCAACAATACTAAGGATTTACTAAGGAACATGTTCTTTTTTAATTTGATTGTTCTTAGTTAATTGTTTTAATTATTATTTTTGTTATTGTTCTTGTTTATTTTTTTAATGTTAATTTAGTTATTTTGTTATAGCAATCTTCACATTTCCACCTTCAATTATTCAAATAAATGTTTTATTGTATAAGTTAGGTAATTAAACAATCTAGGGATACAACTGCTAAAAATAATTAAATACTATGTCCATGTATGGTTCTTCGTATCATGGGATGGCACCTAAACTCATAATCTATTTTATTTATATTACAACTTGACTAGGTGCACTTACCTAAGCTACACCTACACTACTATCAAAACACTACACTTAAGTGTATAAGGAATTAACTTATCGATTAAATGGTGCTGCTTCTATCGTTTAGCTAGTAGATTTAGTGCTTACTTTAGTTTAAACAAAACTAGTTACTATCTGATTGCGAACCTGTGTAGTGACCTGACTGAAAATGCTCCCATTGAGATATTGCTCGCTTTAGCGTAGAACATCACATAATTTTGTCCCTTAGTATAGTAGCTTCCTAAGAGGCCACCTATCTTAGGATTAACCTAGCTTAAGCACACTTAACTTTGAAGTTCTGGTGAACTTTAAGCCATGGCACCAATAGGCGCCTCAACGATTAAAATTCCATCACCTAGTATTCAATGGTTATTATGATATGCCCCCTTTACAAAATTAACGTTCTCGTCAGTTTCATTATATAAGTCCATGATCACCTATAATGACTCGATTAGAATTCTTCCCACTTGAGATATTGTTTGCTTTGGTATGGAATATCATACATAATTTTGTCTCTTGGTGCAACAGCTTCATAAGAGGTCACCCATCTTAGGATTGACCTAAGCTAAGCGTACTTAACTTTGGAGTTTTGGTGAACTTCAGGCCATTACAACAAAAGGTACCTTGATGATTAGATTCCATCACCTAGTATTTAAGGGATATTATAGCTTATGCAATTTCAACTGAGTCTAAGTTTTAGCTTGGTATGTGACTAGTCTCACCTTCTCATTGCTTATGAGATTCAATGCCTAGATTAGCTTAAGCTACCATTCATATGGCCACTCTATGATATCTAATGATAGCCCTAGTGCAACAACATCTACCCTTCTTCATTTGGTTATCAAACTTATTAACTAACCATAGATTCATTCCCTTCATAGTTCTTTCATTGGCATCAATCAAATCTTCTAAAACTCCCCCATTTTCAATGTATTTCAAAGATCACTATGCTATCTTATCTTCGCCCATTTATATTAAGCTTTTTATTCTACTAAAAATCAAACAAACCCTTAGCTAGATTTATATATATATATGCGTACATATATATATATATATGTATGTATGTATGTATGTATGTATAAAGCTAGCTAAGGGTAGGCAATCAAACCTAGGACTACCTAATCCCTAAAATACTCCCCTAACTAAGTAAACATTCATTACATTGCATATGTATAAAAATTAGTTTTTGTAAAATAAAAATTACAATCCATTAAAATATTGTTTGGGACTTAATTTTACATTTAAAAAAAAAAAAACCTCTTAAAGTGAATAAATTGAACTTGAACTAAATTAATGAACTTAATTTTTCTTTTCTTTTTTTTCTCATAAAAGCTCTTAAATCCATCAATTGTCTACGTGCACTACCAAGAAACACCCCCTACCCCAACATAAACAAAAAAGTGTTCTTCCCAAATATTTTTATTTTTAACTTTTTTAAAAATTTTTAATACCATTTGTCTTTTCTTGTTTCCTCTCCTTCTTTTTTCTTCTTCATTTATGTCTTTCTTTTGTACTTCATTCTCTCTTTTTTTTTTTTCTTTTTTGAATTTTGACTAAAAGATATTTTAGGATAAAAGATAAATGAGCAAGAATTAGATGCTTACAACTACCTCTCTTCGTGGTGATAATTAAAATTTTTCCATACAAGTAAAAGAGATGCCCCATTTTTATTAAATTAGCTTCTAAGCAAAATCACGAGAACATCCTTGATTGCTTCCTTAAATTAATTCCCCAAGCAAGTACAATAGGTTTTAGGAAAAGAAGGATGGGAAGAAAAGGAATTATGTCCTTTTCTTAACTTGAATTCCTCTTGAAAACATATATTGTTGTCTCCTAAGGAAGTAAATAACATAACTAGCTCAAAACACACAATCACACCTACTTAAACACACATACACATATATATAAAGACAGAGAGTTAGTTTATATTTCATGAAATATGGATGAAAAAGAGGTGGAAATCACTATATAAAAATAAGAGGCTATTCACCACCTTCAAACTCCATATCTCTTACTTTAATTTCCAAGTGCTAACTCTATCGTGAATTTTAAATGGTTTAACATACTTTGGACTCAACTTTCCTAAAATCTCGAACTACGTTATTGCTCTAGAAGTTGAAATTCTTAGAAAGACATGACCATCCACTTGACACTTTGGAGGTCTTCTCACTATTTGCATAAATTGCCATTATGTATCTTAGATGATCCAACAAGCATTGCACTCAACTTTCCTTAGATCTCAAACCATAGAATAATTGGTAGAAAGACATGATTATCCACTTGAAACACTAAAGGTCTTCTCACTTTTCCAAATAACTTTTTTTATGGCTTTGAGTTGCTACCATCCTTTCTGTTATTGTCTACATCTTGTCAAAATAGTTGTCTATATTAGCACCAATCCCAAATCTTCTTTTCACCAACCTCGTTGTAAAGCATAGGGCACTTATCTTTTCTTCCATCTAGTGCATCATAAAATACCATTTGTGTAATTGCTTGGTAATTGTTGTAGGTATAAACTTTAGTAGTGGCAAATATTCATCTTAATTACCATATTTCCTAAAATCTAAATTGTCCTCTTTGGTTTCTTCCCCAAACTCCATGACTACACCCCACCACCCCTACCCTCCCACCAAGACCTTTTTGAAATCGAAAAGCTATGATTTAAACATAATACACAAAGATTCCTAGTTTAATTAATCCACCAATCATGTCAAATCCTATTATAAAACTATTAATTCATAACTTGACGTACCTCAAAAGAAGTCTTACCAACGTGTAGATAGGTCCTCTAGAGACAATTATCACAAAAAGGAGAAGTATGGGTTTAAGGTGGAAAACAACATAAGAACAAAAATGGGGTTTAAGAAAATCGCTAAGCTGCTCGTGGATATGATGCACCACTCAAGCATACTATGGCCTACAACTCTACCGGATGTGATTCATTGGTCCGAAGTTGTAGGATCACTCACCGGTACAACCTTGCTTAAGGATTTCTATGAGCTAAAGGAAAGGGATAACACTCAAGTGCTTAAATAAGTCACTTAGAAAAAGAAAGGTTTCATTAATTGAATGGGGAAAAATAGAATACAAGCTAAGTATGTGAACTATTTATACTACTTCTACTTAGGTTACAAGTACATGTTAATTTACAAAAAAGGTAATGTGTAAATGCATTAGTCAAGTATACAAAGAGGAGGACAATGATGTATTCCTTCTATAAATCATCTCCTCTACATGTCAAGTGTTTAAGGAGAGAGAGGGGATACATGTCAACCTAAGAATGGAAAGCACGCCTATAAATAGTGGTTTCTGACACATGACATTAAGGTCAGTGTGTAAGTAGTCTCCTATCAAGTCAAACGCTTCTCAAAGCGTTGGGAACTTAAGCTCATTTGGTGTAAGTTCTTTAAGAAGGTCAAAGTAAGTTACTATAATACTCCAAGTAGATCAGATAACTTGGAGTTGTTCACTATACACATTGCATTGCAAGTTAGAAGGGCTAAAATTAGCTCGGCAACTAAGTACTAAGACTGTTAAGTTCATTAGGCCTTTTGCTCTAGATTAGGTTATGGGTCCTAGACCTTCATTTCTTATCATTCCCTCTGAGTTGTTTAGGATTTGGGATCAAATTCTTAGATTCTTTGTCCAGTCCGTCTCCATCCTTAGGAATGTAGAGGTTTAGATCAACATTGTTAAAAACATCAGAAACCCTATAGTCCTTTGGTAGTTTAAGTTTGTAAGTATTCTAGTTGATCTATTAGAGTACTCAAAAGGGTCCTTAAGCTCAGGGTGACAATTTGTTCTTTCTTTTGATAGGGAACCGCTCCTTGCTTAGATGTAATAATACTAACTCATTAGGTTGAAATTGTGTTTAGCATCTTTGCTTAGGTCTTCCTTATACTAACTTTTTAACAACTCGGGTTAGTTAATCTACTACTCGTTGGTATATCTATTGAAAAGATCATACTCAATCAGTAGCCTCCTAGTCCCCTTAGTCTATCATTAGGGCTGGTGTTTGATCTAAAGGTAGCTTAGGGTTGAATCCGTATACTACTTCAAAGGGAGTTTGCTTGGTGACGCTATGAGTTGAACACTTGTATGCAAAATCTACGATGGGTAAGCAAGAATCCCAATCAACTAGGTTACATCCAACTATAGCTTAGAGAAGAGATCATAACATATGATTGATGACCTCAGTTTGTTTATCAGTTTACTAATGGCAAGATATGTTGAATACTAACTTAGTATTCATTCAACACTACAAGGTCTTCCAAAACTTACCAAGAAATTTTAGATCTCGATCAGACACAGTACTCTTCAATACTCCATGCAACTTCACAATTTCCTTAAAAAACAAAGAAGATATAGCCGAAGCATCATTAATTTTGTTGCATGTCACAAAGCATGCCATCTTGCTGAACCAATCAACTACGACAAAATTGAATTTTTCCATCTTGCCATTCTTGGCAACCTAAGTACAAAGTCCATATTGATATCATTCTAAGGTCGAGTTAGTATAATAATAGCATTGCTTGCCCTTGTTTAGCTTGGCTCTAAGCCTCTTTATAAATTGTACCCCTTTCAATGATCCGATGAATGTCTGTTGTCATCCTCAACCAATAGAATCTTGACTTCAATAGCTTATACGTTCTCTTCTCACCAAAATGCTTAGACAATCCTCTACCATGGGCTTCTCTCACTAGCGCTTGTATTGAGTAGGTTGGCACTCATAGTTTCCCAGCTCGAAAGAGATATCCTTTTGATACAAAATAATCATCAAAAGTTCTTCCCTCTCTACATCGTTCAAAAATAGTCCAAAGTGTGGATCTTAAGTGTACTACTCCTTTAAGCTCACAAATCCTAACAGTCTCGTCTGAAGCTTAGAGATCAACACATGTCTTTGAGATAATACATCAACAACCACATTAGATTTCCCTCACTTATACTTAATCACAAATGTAAATACTTTTAAGAGCTTAACCCATCTGATCTGACACTTTGAGAGCTTAGGTTTGCTCCTCAAGTATCTCAACCTTTGGTGATGAGAGTGCACCACAAACTCCTTAGGTAGTAGATAATGTTATTAGGTCTACAAAGCTTAGACTAAGGCATACAGTTCTTTATCATATACAGAGTAATTCAACATAAGCCCTTTAAGTTTGTCACTAAAGTAAGCAATAGGTTAGCAGTCTTACATGAGAAATGCTCTAATCCCTATGCTAAAAGCATCACATTCAAGCTCAAAGACCTTGCCAAAGTTTGGTAATGCAAGCAAAGGTAAAGTAGTTAACTGACTCTTGAGCTCATTAAAGCTCTTCTCTTCTTTTTCTCCCTAATGGAACTCGATATTCTTCTTGGTCGGTTAACAGTGCAACAACAAAACTAAAGTTCTAAATAAATCTTCAGTAAAAAGATGCTAAACCATGAAAACTTCTGACATCAACACAAGAAGTCGGTGTAGGCCATTCTACAATGGCTTAAGCCTTTTCGTCATCTACTCGCAATCCTTTCCTACTCACTACATAACCTAAAAACATAACTTCCTCTTAGAAAAAACATAATTTCTTCAAATTTCCATTCAATTTTTCAAATCAAAGTATCTCAAAAAACATATCAAAGATGACTCACATGACTAGATGGATTAAAACTATATACAAGAATGTTATGAAAATATACAACTATGAACTTTTCAATCAAATCCTTTAATACATGATTCATCAAATGCATAAAAGTACTTAAGAGCATTAGACAATCTAAATGACATGACAAACCACTTGTATAGACTATGTCTTGTCTTGAAGGCTATCTTCCATTCATCACCTTCCCTCATAAGAATTTAATGATATCTAAACTTCATGTCTATCTTTAAGAACACACTTACTCCATGTCATTCATATAACATATCGTCTGACTTAGGATAGGATACCAATATTTAATGGTAATCTTATTCACAACTTTACTATCAATGCATATTTTCCAACTTCCATCTTTCTTCGGAATTAATAATGCTAGTATGGTACACAACCTCATGCTTTCTCGAACATACCCTCTTCCAACAAGTTCGTTCACCTATTACTATGACTTGACTGCTTGCTCAAGGTTCATTCTATAAGCCAATTAGTTAGGTAACATGGCTCTAAATTGCAACTCAATGCCATACTCTATTCCTTGTTTTAGAGGCAATCCCTTAGGTAATTCATTGGGGAATAGATCAACTAACTCTTTCAATAAATCCTAGATCTCTTTCTATAGGCCTTCTTGTTTCCTCATTAATAATAGTCTCTGAATAAGCAGAAAAGTTGGCTAATCCTCCTCCACAACTCTTCTAAGCTCAAATCTACTCATCACTAAAGTCTTCTTACTCTTTTAGATGAGTTTAGACTGTATGTTGCTCACTTAGCTCAGAGTCATACATATAAAGTGATAGATCAACCATCTTTCTCAAAGCTATAGGTATTCAGATGACCATCATGTATAACTCTTTGATCGTACAACCATGATCGGCCTAATAAGATATGAGATGCACACATAGGTAATACATCATACATGATCTCGTCCTTATAGCTCCCAATTGAGATTAGTAATAACATTTGCTTAGTGACATGTAATGAGCCCTTCTCATTCAACTAGAGTAGCTTATAAAGTCTTGGGTAAGTAGTGGTTAGTAACTTCAATTGTTCTACCATCTTAACAAATGTCACATTCATATAGCTATCACTATCTATGATCAAGGAAGATAGTTGTTGATTTACCTTATAGGCAGTACGAAACAAGTTCTTGTGCTGTTTTTCTTATTGATCAGGTTCCATACTAAGAGCTTGGTAAATCACCAATGTCAGTACATCCCTTTCTTTTAAATAGGTCTCTTCACCTGTAACTTCCACCTTCACTTCATCTTCTCCTTTCATAATGTCACAAACTTCCTCATCGGTGTTATAAACCTCACCTCCTCGAATAACCATAGTTCAATGGTTTGGAAATTAAGATGCTATAAGTCTAAAGGCTAGAAAGTATGGCCAGACAAATTCATTCCTTACAACCTACCATTGAAGAGTCCGAGCTGCTGTAATCTGTGGACTTAATGCCCTGGTGAAACCGAACCCTCTTGTACTCATCATTCATCTCTAATTGCCAACCTAAACTACACTCAAGCTTAAGCTTGGCTCATCTAACCATTAGCTCAACCGACTCAAATCCAAGCCATACTAAATATGTCCGAGGTGAATTCACCTTGGAAGAATTAATTGATCAGCTCGGTAAATCCAACCTACCACCTTTACTCGGCACCTCGACTCAGTAAATACTAAACTGATCATATAGAATTGTCTTTTTTACTAGAAAGCAATCCATCCACAAGGAGCCATGCGTCTGAGCAACCATGTGACAAAATCCTCTATATAAGATACTCATTTTTGTTGTATTTTCAATTGTACCCTTATTATTTTTTATACATTACTTCTTTTAAATACTATCCTTTTAAGTCTTTTCCATTTTAGGCAAGTTATCCTAGTTTTTCTAGTATAAATACAACAAAAATGAGTATCTTGTACAAAGGATTCTGTCACATAGTTGCTCTAACATACGACTCCTTCTGGATGGATGGTTTTCTAGCAAAAAAGACAATTCTATGTGATCAATCTGGTATTTGTCGACCTGAGGTATTGTATAGAGGCGATAGGTTGGCTATGCCAAGCCAATCAATTAATTCTTCTGAGGTAAATTTACCTTGAACGTATTCAGTATGGCTTGGATTTGAGTTGGCTAAGCTGATGGTTAAATAAGCCAAGCTAATGCTCAAGTGTAGTTCAGGTTGGTAACTAGAGACAATGATGAGTATGAGAAGGTTCAGCTCTACCAGGTCATTAGGTCGGCAGATTGCAGCAGCTCTAACTCCTCAATGGTAAGTTGTATGGAAAGAATTCACCTAGCCATACTTTCCAGCCCTCAAGCTCGAGCTTAAGTCAAGGGTCTGGTGGTTTGATTCCTATCACCTTCTCTGCCTTTCAACTCATTGAGTGACCTTAATAGCTTCTTCAAAACTTCACGCAAATAACACTTCAACAATCTCTCTTAGGTCGGTTCTTAATCTAACAACAAATCTAGAGATAATTTATTCTTTAGGTTCTTCTACCTCACAGCGAATCATCAGCATTTGGAACTATTGCACATATTCATCAACATTTTGGCTTCCTTGTTGAAGCTCTTATAACTTGGCAAAAGTGTCTATGTAATAGGATTCGAGGATGAACCTTTTGTGTATAACCCTCTTCATCTCTTCCCATGACTTAACTTCATGTCGTCCTTCCCAATTTCTCTCTACATGTAATCTCTTCCACTACATATGGGTATAGCCAACAAATTTAATAGCAACTAACCTAACTCTATCTCCTACAACATATTGAAAACACTCAAACAACTTCTCAACTCGGTCTTCCCAATCTATGTATTCATCGGCATTCTTACTCCTTAAAAAGCTTGGAATCTGGATTCACACATTTTCTATACCTTTAGGAGCTCAAGCAACTCTCTCCTCTTCCTCATATTCTTCATCCATCTCTACTCCATCGAATTCGTCCTCTGCAACTTTCATTATAGGTTTTAATCATTGATAAGATCTTCTAAATTTTTTAGCATGTTGACGTGCTCGATTAGGTCAAATTCCTCTTTTAGTAAGTCTAAGAGGTCTGGCGTTTCCCTCCTCCTCATAAAACTCCTAAACTTCATTGTTATCCTCATTACTTAGTTCTAGTCTTTAATTAGCTCAATGCTCCACTCCTCCAGCTTATTCTTCATGTATTGGGTGATCTACTTCTCTGCGAAGAACTTCTTAAGCTTAAGGAGCCATCAGATTAGCTCGACTCTCAACTAGAGTGTCCTTATTGGCTCAACCATTAACCCTACATACTCCACTTGCACTTGAAAACATCCCACTATGCATCATTGTCATTATGTTTTCTATCATCATTGCCATTCAATCCAACCGCTCATCGGTGGTTGATTCTATATGGCATCCATAATCATTAATGTCATTGTCGTTATCTCCTACCACTGTATTGACACCGGGATCCATCATAACTATTACTCTAAGAACCCAAAATTTAACCACAACAACTTAGAAAACACATAAATTCACAACAACACAATCACAACCACTTCAATCGCTACCACTCTATTTCATACAACACAAAACAAGGCAAACCAAGTATGATTCTTACTCTTAATCTACAATATAAAACCCAAAGAAATACCCAAATCTTGATCTATAATATAAAACCCAAACAAATACCCAAATCTTGAACATAAAGAACTTCACAAGACAACTCAATACCTACTATACAAGCAGTAAAACCAATACAGTTCCACAACAACTTCAATACAGCACTCTCAAACACTCTACTTAACTTGACTACAAACTGCAAGCTCAACAATACTAATAAAATCCATAACACAACTCAGCTTACAACCCTTATTAGAACCTCGAGCTTTGATACCAAGATGATGTGCTTCGAAAGTAATCTCACCAACACTTAGATGGGTCCTCCCAATATAGCTACCGGAGAAAGGAAAAGTATGGGTTTAAGGCAGAAAACAACACAAGAATGAAAATGGGGCTTAAGCAAATCCGTGAGCTACTAGTGCATGTAATGCACCACTTAAGTGCAACATAGCCTAAAACTCCACTAAATGTGACTCACTAGTCTGAAATTATAAGGTCGCTCACCAACTCAACCTTGCTTAAGGGTTGCTATTAGCTAAAGAAAAGGGATAACACTCAAGTGCTTGAATAAAACTTCCCTTAGCCTTGGGGAAAAAAAGAAATTCTAAAGAGTATTCTTTTAAAACATAATGTGGTCTATTTATAGTAAGGTTGTTGATAGAGACTCCATCTGAACCCTAAAGGATTTTATCTAGGTAAAGTCTTAACTAGTGGCATTCACAATCGAATCGCATGATGGATGATTCATATGAAGTCTCATCGAGATGATTTGCTCTACTCAATCTTGACTTCATTTAAATTTGACTTTGGCTTCATTTGCACAAATCTGTCAAATCTTCATAAAGACTTTGTTTAGGGCTTATTTTGAATGAAGTTCTTCCTAGGTGTTCTCCTTCCAAATAAACTACTTTATTTGAATCTTGTAAGATATGCTCGAGACAAAGTGCTCTAGTATACATAAACTTGGTCTTTTCCTCTAATTTTCTTAAATTTTTTTCATTTCGGTTGGTTTCTATATGTGTTTTCTAAATCAAGTCAGTTTCAATCAAAAGCATACACATGTGCACATAAGGTGCAACATAAAGTTATGTAAAAAAAAAAATAGTGTTATCAACATTCAAACAAGGTCCACAAATTTAGGGGATCTTCTGTTTAATTTCGTTATAAATAGAATAACAATTAAAAAAATGATATTAAATAGAAGAAAATAAAATGAAATAGCTAAACAACAACAACAATAACCAATAAAATGAAGAAAAGAAAAACTAAAAATATAATGTAAAAATCAAATAGGGTGCTGGGAATTTTTATTATACATAACTTTTTGATACAGTATCAAAATTTTATAAGTATCTTAGAAAAGTCGTTGACTTGTACTACAAAATCTTAAGTAATTCCAAGTACCATATAACTAAATAACAATCATCACCAAATAGCTTCTTAAGGAAGATGCCTAAATTGTTACAATATCATAATATAATAGCAATGAGTTTACATTTCTTAAGAAAATTTACAATGCACCAAATTTTTTTTTTATTTTTCATTAAAATGAAAAAGAAAAAAAGAAGATAAATAATAAAATTGATAAAACCTCAAAAAAAATAAAAATAAAAAGAAGCATAAATAGTACAATTGTTAAAATTTTAGGTATGTCTTGCCTTAATATATGATATTTGCAATTTGCATATTCTTGTTATTGGAAAGCTTTTCGATATACTACAATTTAAACTTAATGTTAAGTATGTATCTCGAAATTAATTGGTCTTCACAAAACGAAAGATAACTAAGGTATTCTTCAGGCACCAAAACAAGATTATGAATAGAGAGAGGTAGGTAAAGGATGGTTCACAACCATGATCCTACTCAAAATCAACTTGGTTGATTGGTTCTTTACTCAAATCAAGAACCATCAATTCCACTTATCCTAGGCAAGTGAGTTGCCCAAATCTATTGAACCAACAATTTCTAACTTAGTTTCGCCAATTAAAAAAAAAAAAGAAGAAGAGAAGATATGACATATTACATTGCACACATGTTCTCTAACTTTTTCATTAGATCACTACAATCACTTACACACTTGCACAAAGACAATCACAAGATAATCATCCACAAACACATACACATACATGCTTAACACCCTCCTTCGATCCTTAAAAATATGCACCCAAGCACATAATTTTACACAACTACAAAGATACACACAAGACACACATAGAGGCTATACTCACAACTTCTCTTATGATAATTTCTTAATATTTCAAGTTCCCCTTAAATTGTCTCTCATGTTAATATTTGCAATATATTATTAAAATTTTCAACTCCATTTTAGCTATATATTGTAATAATTATTAGTATATTTTTATGTGGTACTACATGTATGGTTTCTTGTGAAATTCTTAACAATTGAAGTAAGACGTTGGAATAAAAGGAACATATAGTTTAGGAGTATAAGACAGAAGAAGATGATTAGTTTTTGTAAGGTTTCGTTCCTTTCACTTCTAATAGAATATGGTACTTTTAAACTTGAAAAATGTTTAGAAATTTTTTTGAAAAAATAAGGACCACAATCATTTTTACTATCAATTGCAGATAAGTTGTTAGTATTGCTCTTGTATACGTACAAGTTCTTAATGATCTTAACTTGCAATGAATATGTGCTACCTAATCAGACTCTAGTATCTCGACTTGTTTCAATACTTATATCACCTAAAATAGACTTGAATTAATGTTGAAGTTCAAATGGCTAAAATGGAGTGAATTAGGTAGCCCATAGTTTATTGCAAATTGAAGTTGCCGAGAAGACATACATAACTAAAACAAATGGCTCATGTCAAAGTGATATGATAAAAGATTAAATTAAATATCTTCTTTTATAAAATTTTCCATACCTATTACCAAAACTAATAATACTTTATAGCATTGATATTAAAATCAATGAAATGTTAAATAAAACAGCACTTTATTTCCCTCTAAGTTAATGTGTCAAAGTTTTAATAAAGAAGTGAGAATGGTGACTTTTTTCCAATGTGTATGTGTAACACTACATAAACCCAAAATAATGGCAATTATAATACAAACTATAGAGGTACTTGCAAAACTTTCAAATATAAGGAAAATGTTAACAATATTAAATGATGTTATTATGTTCAATTAATGATCTAGGTTGATTTACTATATTATTTTTTATGTAATTATAGATGCAATGTTTTGTTTAATGTGTACAAATTTGTATTTTATTATAAAGGGAATAGTATCCTTGTCTAGTTATGATATTAAAGTGATATAATGAAAAATTTTCCCACTTTAATGAGATGATTCTAGTTAATCATTCTATATTTTTAATATATTATGCAAAAGATATGTATTTTATTTAGATAATATAGATGAAGAAATTTGTATATATAATTTTATAAGCTAAACTCAAAATTAACTAAATCGTATTTAGGCTAATTATTTGAATTAATGATAAGATCCAAATATTATATTTGATTTTGGGATGATTTAGAGAGTTTTGGATTGATGGGCTCGGGATAAGAATTGTTAAAATTATCTTGGACTTTTTTTAACCTTTCTCAATACGCTTAGCTATCACTAGGCTCCACTATATATAATTGGGCTTTATTATTTTCTTTTTAGCTCATTAAGGTTATTAAACCCTAATTAATCTTATCCATTAATAGAATATAAAATCCAACAATGATAATTGCTTGCTACTAATTATGAATATTTATATACTACCTATGAGAAGAGAAGGAAAAAGTAGTCTAAATCTCCATTATTATCTATCACTTTACCTTAAGCTTGTTGAGATTGCCTATCTTCCTTCTTTAATCCCTTTCTACATCATTCTTTTCGTTTGTTCCTATAATCCCTTCCTATTCATATGAAGTGTGTAGACGCATGCTGCATATACATGATATTAATAACAAACCAATACATCTACATTTTGGCAATTCTACTAAGGAAGGGATGATTGCATATATAATGTTTCCATGAAATGGCTTCATTATTGAGGGATCAAATATCTTGTAAGGTATTGACTTTCTTTCGAATGTTGATATTAATAGGTATGTAATCTCTTTATTGATATTACATAATAATTATATATTGATTCTTATTTCAATGCAAACTATTAAGGCTAAGATTACATATCTAAGCTGTATATATGTGCATATATATTTCGATACCAACTGTAGTTTGTTATAGTGAATTCATTTAACACAGCATATACTAATTTTGATAGAAGCTTTCATGATTTTCATGTGTGCTACTCTTGATAATGGTGACTTATTATTAACTATTTTTTTGATGAATTCTAAAGACATGACTCCTCATATGGTCACCACTAAAATATAAGACAATAAATTAATAGTTTAAATATCATATAAGCAAACTCTAGGAATGTGAAAAAAATGAGCATTTGTAATTTTATTTCCCTTCAATGAAATTAACATGCCATAAAGGTGATATATTTCCTTTTCTTTTTAATTTTTTTATCTTTTTTAATATTATTCTTACCGTATATGAATGAATTATAAGATATCTCTCCCATTGCTTTAAAGGGTCTTGTTATGCTTTTAAAGTTAATTTATTATATCCCATTAATATTACTGAAGAATTAGACTCTTTAATGTGAATATTATAGTTTCTTACTATTATCTTCTAGTTTTAGTTATTAAAAATCTTTAAAATAATTGGAAGTATTTTCATCTGGTAATTTTGGTATTACACAATTGTAGGTTTTGATGCATTTCATGATCCTTCAAAACTTACAAACTTTTCTATAGTTTTATTTATGTATAAAATTTTGTAAACGTAAAACTACATAGATAACCATAATGAAACCATAAAGCAAAGTTATATATAAATGAAAACCCAATAATAATCAGGTTTCTCAAATGGCATAGATTTAACAAATTAGAGTCTTTTACGATTGCTCATGATTAGATGAATTAAATTCAATTTGATTCATATAGATTCACTTTAGATCCACTTTACTCTTAAATTAAATTTGATTTATGATCTAGTTTATAATGATATTTCCACTAATTTTGAAAGTTTATCTTCTTTTTTAGATTTTGTGCACCTAAATTGTGATTCTGAAATTAAAATCCATGAAAAAAAAGGGAAATCCTTCATCGACTATGAGTTTTTAGCTAATATATTGTTTCTTAACAAATAAAAACTACTTTAACGATGAAGTAATCAACTTTATTCATGGAAAGTCCTCAATCTTTTGCTCACTTAGCTCAATTTAGAAGAAAATTAATTTTTCTTTTACCATATCTTAGAATATTTTTTTTAGAAATGATTAAAAGGTTCATCCTTTATCCATATAAATATAAAGATTTATTAATTAAGTACATCAATATGCTAGCTCACAAAAGATGAGCTAGAAAGTCTTAATTTTGAGTTCATAATTAATCAACTATAGAAAATAAAATGAAATTCTTTTTTAAATTTAAGATCAATTTAAAATAGTTATATGCCTTTTCCTTCAATTATGAAAGATGACATGTGTCACTTATCACCTGTGAGAGATCTTGGACTATTAACTTGATTTCTACATATTTTAGAATGAATATCTCCAAAGAAAAATCTTTACAATATTATAAATGTTAATTTTTAATAGAAATTGAAGAAATAAACATAAAAAGTTATGATATTATCTAGAATATCTTCCATATACATGAGTTTTTATTATTTAATGATACATACTCTTGCTATTCTTTTTTTTTTTTTATGATATGATGGATATATATAAAAAAAAGAGCATATATATAATGGACATCTAATATTTATGAGGCTTTTGTTTACTAGAAGTATTATGTTTTGTTACTTATCTTATTAGTGCCTCTTTTCCAACATAAACATATAAATTAATGTGGTGTTATTTGAATATAATTATCTTAAGTAACTAATAATTTATGTATGGTTAAGTAAAGTGCAAAGGATTGGTTAAAATATATATAATCTTTCTTTTCTTATTTGATAAACATGTAGATGGTACAATATTTTAAATTGGTCAGTATTGAACAACATGTTTCTTGCTGTTAAATATGATTAGTTTTGTTCAAAAAAAAAGAAAAAGAAAATTATATTAATTGTGTGCTCAAAAAATATTCAAATTAGAGACAAATATTCTACTCTATCTACTATTTTGCTTTACTTAATTAGAAAAGCGCTTCAAGGCTTTTATGTATCTCCAATTGCATAAGGGAAGGGAAGGTTGGTTTCTTCCTTTTCAATTGTAATTGTATAAGACAAAATGAATTTATAGCTTACAAGTCACTTAAAAAAAAATTTTTTGATATCATTGTATGTATGTATATATATATATATATATATTGCAAAAAGTTGAAAAAAAAATCCCCCAATCTTCCTTAGATACTTTTCCTCTAAACTCGATAATTAACTCATTCATGTAGTTTATAACACTTATTAATGCTATATTTTGAAACAAGACTTCTGATTCTTATTTCTAGTGATATCACATTAATAAAAACCCATTTATTACTTTTAAAGACTAAAAGTTTGAAATGGTATCTACTATGCAAAAATGTCAATCTATATAAATATGTCTACTTCTTTATCAAATATATGTAACTATGTTCAACATGTGTATAACATATAAATAGAGATCTACTAAAAATAAAATACAATTACTATTATACTATACTTAGAACAACTATGTATGTTTGATTGGATATTAATGGATGATAAACGTACACACCAATAATTACACTTTTATACTAAAAAAGGATTAATTGTAATTATAACCAATTAGGCATTAAGAGTGATTTCTCTTTCTTTTGTAAAAAAAAAATAAAATAAAATAATAATAATAATTGTCTACTTGATGTCCCAAAATGTACGTCAACTTATATATTGAGATTGACTTGATAAAAAATGAATTATTTCTTTAATATCATTAATATGAAGTAATTTGATAACAGCAGTATTGATTGCTAACTTAGCTTATTAAGTAGTTGCTATTATGAATGTATTCATAAATTGCTACATCATAGAATTATTTGATCTACTCATGAATCATTGACATATTCGGTTAATATTCAATTATTATAAGGATACTCATCTATTGCAAATAAACACAGTTGCAATGCGATGCTCACCTGCTGTGATGATACATGGTGCACGTTACAATGCTCACTTCCTACAATAATGTATGATTCGTATTGCAATGCTCACTTAGTATGACAATGCATAGTCAACCTGTGATGCTTACTTGCTACGACAACGTACAATCTACATTGTGATACTTACCTAGTACGGTGATGCATAGTCAATGCTGTGATGCTTGCTTGTTGTGATGATACAGGGTTTGCGTTACGATGCTCATTTGCTATGATGATGTATGATCCACACTACAATGCTTACCTACTACAACAATGCACAAGCAGTGCTGCGATGCTCCCCTATTACAACAATACATAGTCTGTGCTACAATGCTCGTTTGTTGCAATGATATACGATTAATGCTCAACTACTGCAACGATGCATGGTAGCATTGCGATACTCGCCTACTATAACACGTATGATTTGCACTATCATGCTTGCTTATTGCAATGATGTATAATTTGCGCTACAATATTTGCTTACTGCGATAATGTTTAATATGACCATTGGAACACTATATTCTTCACACCTTTAAACTTTGGGCAATGTCATAACATTCCCTATTGTTTTTACTGTTAAGCAATGCAACCTTCCCCTTAACAAATACTATTATGTTGAGATAAATTAAGTATATTACAGTACTATTACTATCTTATAATGGAGTAATCTCTTTGACCAATATTGATGACCCAAGTAAGGTCTTGGTATATTGGAGCTACCATTGCTACCTTTTAGAAATCTTCTAGATACATTATATCTCTCTCACATAAGTTTCTAATGTTTATCATTATTTTTATTATCAAGAAATGGAGCAATCCCATTAAAACCTACTAAGCTCAAGAAAGCTTTTATTAATGCTACAAAATTAATAGCTACTTATTGGTAATTTTTTTAGTCTTGTTATGAGATAGTAGTTATTATATTGGTGCATGACACCAAGAATAAAATGCTCACTACAAGTTATGTTCCAAAATAAAGCAATCTTTCTGACTCTAAACCTAAAACTAAAATAAATACCTATGGTTGGTCTACTAAAGACACATTAAGTGTGCATAATATATTATGAAAAAGGAAGTAAAAAAAATGCTAATACTTTTATTACTTTATGTGACATATGCTTAAGACTATATTTAGTGTGCTTAATGTTTAAAAGAACAAAATGTTGCTCACTCTTTAAAATCCCAAATTTCGGTACATTTATTATTCATGTGGTTTCCTAATCTATATAACTCATTATGTGATTATTTAAGTGCTAAATAATGCTCTTCACAATATATAAAATGTATGATGTTTCTTATGTGAGGTATAAACTTAAAGAAATCTCTAATGTTATGATATTTATTTATTTGGCAATATTACTTATTCTTAACTACGATATGTCTATACATTTATTATCACATCTTTATACTAAATGCCGTTAAGTGGGGGTAAGCTGCTTTAATCGATCTTTATTCATAGTATATTACTATTCTTAAACAAAAATAACAATAACAATTACAATGTTGTTCATGTATAGCATGACAAGAAAGGATTGTATTTTTTAATAATATTTATACAACTTCTCAATCTTTAATTTGACTCTTTACATCTTTGTTATAGAAATATAACACAATGTAGAATAAATCATTTATTTGATTTCATTGTTATTATTCTACATATATAAACATATTATTATATGAGCAAGTGACTTACGTATTATGTTGCAATGTAGATGCTAAATAATTCACAAGATCAACAACACGATTAAAAAGAGTACGCATAATATATGTATGTAACATATTACATTATATTTAATTTTTAACAACAGAGGCATACCATGTGGCTATTCACTAAATAATATGTGCATTAAAGTGACAATTTAATATTAAAAGTACTTAATAAGCGCTCAAGAATCCTTTCTTCTCAATCATGATAGAATTCTTATGCAAGGGGAAAATGTAGATGAACAAATTTGTATATATAATTTCACAAGCCAAACTCAAAATTAAGTAAATCTTATTTAGGATAATTATTTGGATTAGTAACAAGATCTAAATATTAGACTTGATTTTGGGATGATTTAGAGAGTCCTAAATTGGTAAGCTCAGGATAGGTTTCATTAAAATTGTTTTGAACATTTTTTTAACCTTTATCAGCGAGCTTAGGTATCATTGGCTCCACTATATATAATTGGGCTTTATTATTCTCTTTTTAGCACATTAAGGTTATTAAACCCTAATTAACCTTACCCATTCATAGAATATAAAATCCAACAATGACAATTACTAGCTACTCATTATAAATATTTATATACTACATATGAGAATTGTTACACGCTATCAAGTCGTCACAATTTGCCATGCATATCAATTTTATGCTAAAATCGTTTGTTCAGTTGCTAGCATAATCCTGATATACATAAGGCTCACACAATAAACCGTTTTAAAGCATTCATAGTTCCATAAATATACTAACATTTATATTTATAACAAACTTATATTTACAATAAGACTAAATATAGAGTATTTATAATAGTACATAAGAATGAGATATGACCCAAAAGTAAGGATCAAACTAAATCACCTAAATGACTTAGTTGATCCTACATAAACCAAAAAGTTCTAAAACATAGTCCTCAATAGTATTGCCTCACTTAAGCCATAAAAAAAAAAAAACACCCTTTTTGCACACTTAAAGATGATCATCACGCGGCATGATTACTGAGATCTTACAAGTAAATCTATAAAGGAATGAGCAAACTATGACTCAATAAGGGGCAGGTGATAAAAAGCATATATACGCTTATCAAAACAAACAAGTTATCAATCAATTATTATGTGCAACATATGAACAAGTAATGTGCCATCCGTATGATATTATCTAGTTCGTTGTGAGGTTAGAGAAATTACACTCACTTTAATACGGGTTGAGAAGTTGCAATATGATGGCCACAATGCCAATCATAAAGGCTATAAGGCCCTCTCATGGCTAATTCCAAGCATTTGCAATATAGGCTCTTACTCCACTTGCAACTACTTTTGAACCTAATGCTCCCAATCTGATTGCGATCTCCTCTCTTATCACTTAGTTTGACCAAGGGTAAGGAAAGGCTGGACCACTGTAACCTCGTCAATTAGTCCAATTAAGGGTGATTAACCAATTTATAGCACAACAAACAAGGTTAGTCAACATAGCAAATCATGTAGCTCAATTACCAATCAGCATTTCAATAGCTAAGCACAAGCGTAGCATGCGCACAAACAACTACTTACAACCATAAACAAGTATATACTCCAATCTCCACAAATCTCACTTACTTGTACTGAAGCTCACTCCACAAGTGTGAAATGTCAATGCTTTACTTTCTTAAAAGTCCTATATATAGCAAATATCATATTCAATTTTTGTAAGATTTATGAAAATGTTAAGGTTTTATCTAGTACTTGGTTGAGATATTATTTATCCAACTATTCAATAAAGTAGTATGCATATATATATATATATATATATATTGATATACCTACAAATTATATATATATACATATATACTTTAAGTATTGTATCTTATTATATAAGCTATATTAAATTATCTCGAGTTACTTAATTGTAATAAGGTCAGTATCATGGAGTTCATCCAAACTCAATGATACGAGGTTACGGGTTTTATTCAAAAGATAATTCTTAGAGAGTATTTCTCATCCTAGTATGTAAGTAAAGCTATATAGTGAGTAATATCACATTGATGTCATATTGCATAAAGAAAATATATTTTTATATAACTTTACAATAAATATGATAAATCATGTATTATCAAGTCTTAACATGTATATATCATAACATGATGCAAATAATATCATAAAATATAACACAAAATAATAAGTACTCTTATCTAATCAAGGTTGGTTTTAATTGTAATTTAAACAAATAATTATCATACTTTAACATGTTATTACTAAATACATATCCCGTTACTAATTGAAGCTATTTAATTAGGAAACTTCGTAATAAATGGCATAGGTCATGAAATAATTCTTTGAAAATTTATATAAACTTAGAAAAATATATAGAATTCAACTAGCAACTTGTTTCATATAATTGGGTTTATCGTTTATATACATAAAATTACATTTTTAACCTAAATCATGATTGACTAAGCAGATAATATCATTTGTACACCAAATTACTTCCAACCTATCCTGACATCATTATGAACATCAAAACTACTTAGATTCTAATTTCATCAATTATTTCACCTAAAATCAATTTATTTCACAAATTACTCTATTTTTAGCCATTTTTAAGACCTAAAAGTACAATGAATACTAAACACATGTAAAATCAAAATTAGGCTACATAGCATAAACTAAATGTAATATGTATTCTATAAAATAATTTTGAGCTCAAAACAACATTATTTACAATATTTATTTTAAATTTCAAAATTTGAATGAATAGTATATTTGTTAAGAAAATATATAAAATATTTAAAATCTTACAAAAATAAAATTACAACATGAAAGTATATCTAAAATAACTTAGGAATACTTTATCATAATTTTTTGGAAAGGTTTACTATTTTCAAAAAATATGTAAAAAAAGAAGGTAAGAATGAGGACTAACTGTTCGTTGGAGCTTTAATGGTCTTCTAATGGTGAGGGGTCATCAGTGAGAATGGGTTATGGTAGCTCTACTTGAGTGTAGCAAGGTTCAACAATAGGTGTTGGTTTGGTCTACGAACTAGTCCTACACAATCTCTTGCTTTGTTATTTTTTTTTTCCTATTTTCTATTAATTTTCTTTGATTTTTCTTTTGGCCTCTAAGGTTCCAAAAGTGTGTAAATGATTGTCTAAGACTCCTATTTATACTAGATTTGGGCAACAAGAATTTCCTTATTTATTAAGTAAATTATTTTAAATATTTTTCCTTAAAAGTTGTAGCATGAGTTGGCTAATTCTTGGAGAATTTACTTTTGAATCATCACTTTTAGCTACTATTAGCATTCCATATTTTTTTCTAGTTGTTTCTCCAAGTTTCGAACGTGTTTGATGGAAATTTGGATGTATTTTGATAATTTATATTTAATATATCGATGTTTAATGTTTTTTGTTAATATATTGGTATATATCCTTTGTATATCATACATATAATGAGTAATTATATATATATACTCATGTTTCTAGTATGTCTTTTATTTTTAAGATATATTTCCTATTTAATTTTGTTAATTTATCCTTATTATGTATAATTATATGATTTCGAGTTAATTTATGAGTATATTTATTATATATACCGTGTATATTTAAAAAAATACACATATATTCATATAGTAAATTATGTTATGTTATGTTATGTTATGTTATTTCTTTATATAGCTTAAATAACCTATATCTAAGTCATCTTCACATTTTAAGCTCAATTTTAGAAGTTCTAATGAGTTTTACGTTATATTGAATAATTATATTTCTAAAGCTAAAATTGGGTTCTTATGATATTATTTTAAAACTTTGATTTTACTATATCATTTTAATTAACTTTTCTAACTTAGTTGTAATATTTGGATTCAATTGCATAAGTTTTTCTTAAAGACCCTAAATCCAAGTATAGTTATTCTAATAAGGATTTTAGGAGCTCACATTAAGAGAGGGTAAAAATAGTCCAAATCTCCATTATCACATGTCACTTGTGTTACTAGCTTATTGAGATTGCTTATCCCGCATCTCTAATCTCTCTCTACACCATTCTTTTATTTTGTTCCAATAATCACTTCTTATTTAAATGAAACATACGATATTAATAACGAACCCATACATCTACAAATAATAAATGTATAAAATAGTGATAAGGAACAATTTTTCTTCAAAAAAAAATAGAAAAAGCCAAAGAAAAAAATAATAATCGAGGTGGTTCAAAGAAATTGAAATAAAACCTTAAGGCCCGAGGCGTTCTTAGTTTGCCCTTTTGACGAATTGACAATGGGTGGTTTCGATCGGTGCAGAGTAGAAAGAGACCCATGCCCAGATCTATAGAAAGTTAGTTCGACTATCACCATCCCTTTGTTTCTGATTTGTTTATTTCTGTGATAAAATCCGTACCACATGTAATATGTATACATCGAAATATATTTCAAGAACAATACCACATGGCAACACATGTGTTTTCCATGCACAAACTGACCCACATGACACCGGAAAGCGAGGAACTGTCCTTGACTAACGGATAGATCCTCATCATAAAAAATCTAATGGTGAAATAAAGGAGAGCACCTTCAAAGCTCAAGATTCTTGGTAAATCTCCACAAGCAAAGCCATTACTTGCCTCAAATTCAACCGCGAAAAAGCTGAATACCTAACTTTGTCTGCATTTTGCTTTTCTAATTTTTAGTCATAGTTTCCCACCGTTACTAACTAAAACCAACCACCACCATCCCCCACCCCCCACAAAAAAAATAAAATAAAATAAAAGGAAAAAAAAGAAAAGAAAACATTTACTGGAGTAGAAATGCCTAAAGTAGATACAGACAATTCACCATCTCACGTTACTTGATTGATTAACCATTCCGTATAACTATAAAACTCTTACATATCTATATTTACGTTACAATTTACGTGCTTTTTCGAAAATCTTTTCTCCAACCTTAACGTCACAAGCGACGATTTAATAGTCTTCTGCTAGAGCACAGCAAAAAGTAGGAGCGCTGGCGGACGCCAATTTCCCTAGGAATGATTTTTCGTGCAATGTCCTCTCTAACTCAACTGAATGACCTGTAACAGTTTCCCTTTTTCATGTTGGAAATTGTCATTAAGAATCACTTTTCTTTAGCATCTTTTTCATGTAAAGTAACCAAGTATCGTTTGCGATATTGTCTGTCATTTATATGGCTCCAGAATGTACGCACAAGAATAAATACGTTCGTAGATCCTCAGTATGAAAACTTTTTGAGGTTTGAACTCCGGATACTGTTCTGGGTTGGGGGCATGTTTTCTGAACTACACCCTGCTTCTAGAGGTGCTTTTAACCCGACCTCGATAACGAGTTTCGTATCACTCTTTTGAAAGATCATTCACTTGTCCTTATCGATTCATCCAAATTGGATGAAAAAAAAAATTTAATAATAGAAATACACCATATAAATTGATGAGTAGAACATAAATATCAATAAAATTTTGATGTGAATGAACTTTTTAAAAAAGTAAAAATTATATTTTCACATGTTAATTTTTTAGTAATATTTACAAGTTATTAATCAATTTATAAAACGTATTAATATTATTAAAGCTTTTTCTCATTTGTATGGGCAATCAATTTTTTAGATCTAATAATATAATCATATTTTTTGCAAACAAATTTTAGAATTATCTATCATGATATAATTATATTTTCACAAATCATGGAATTCATCTTGGATTTCAAACAACGATTTTAAAGCACCAACCATTTTATTGCGGCATGTCGAATATTTTATACAATTTAGATCCTTTAAAGTTCGTTTTAACTCCTAAAGTTACAAATAAATAATTGTTATTGTTTAATTTTTAAAAAAAAAAAACTTCACAATAATTTCATATGATATTTTAAAAATATGTATAACAATAATAATTTATTTGTAACTTTAGGAAGATAAACTTTCAAAGAGTTATCTTCTATCTTGTATTTATGGTGTATAACTACTTAGCTTGAAAAATACAATAAAAAGTTTAGGAACCAGATTGACAACCTATGTTTGGAAACATTTAAATTTTACCATTTTATATACAAAACAATTATGCAGTCGAAAACATATATATATAGAGAGAGAGAGAGTATTTCGTTGTTTTTTTTTTTTTTCTTTACAATTTTATTTATTATAATTCGAGTTGCAACTAATTGCAGCCCCAAGCAAGCAAAACAATTTTCCACAAGTTCGACCACGTAAAGCCAAACTATGGCTTTTTTTTTTTGTTTTTCCTTGAGGCGCCTTTGTTTGAATCTATTTTTGTCGTTCAATTAATCTAGTGATGGTTTCCCACTAACATGCTGACGCCAGGAATAACACTTTAATGTTTTTCAACGAATTTGTATGAACAATAAAAATGGTTGTTTGGACATTGGTGCAATTATTACCCGGAACAAATACTCCAAACAGATAATTATTCTCAGTACTTTTTCCCCAGAACCCAGATAGTGACTTCCACAATGTATAAGAATTGATAAGCTAAAAGATAAGGTAGATAGGTCCATGGAGCAATAACTGTAACGTAAAGCATCGAAATAAGTTTTTAAGGACACACATCCGCGATGTGGATGTCTAAATAATTGTTAAATGGAAATGTTGATCTGTGGAATCCAATAAGGAGTTTTGGCCTAATAAAGCAATTTCAATAACACTAATTAAAAGGTGGAGATATTTAAATTCGATCAATATATAGATGCTCGATTAGAGAGCGTACGTAAACGTCTAACTTTTTTTTTTTTTTTATTTGGAGGAACTAAATTTTTAGCTAAGTAGCTTTACCTTAAGGTTTCAGCAATTCCATCATTGTGGAGTGAGTTTCCTGGCTGCAATAGCCTTATTGCATTAAGTTAAGCATCTCGCTTCGATGTAAAAGGGTTTTCAAAGCGATCCTTTTTACTGAAAACAATTACCGCAAGCATGTTCGCTGCAAATCAGCGATTTTAGGGGGCTTATATTGCTGTTGTTCCTCTTCTTCTAATTATTGGGTGCTAACAGAAGCACATGGAGCAATAATAGAATAGCTTCATGTAATAGAGAAGATAAATTGAAGGGAGCACATAAACGAACCTGTATGAGAGAAAAGTCAAAATAATTGCTTCTCTTGTCTTGTGGCGCACGTTAAGCTTATGCCTATGAATTGTTAAGGGGAATGAAGCCTGGTCCGAGATCTCACATACGACATTAATTCATTGTTTCATCATATGAATTATCTCGGACCAAACTGCATTCCCCTCAACAAACTCGTGAGCCTTCTCCTCTGGGTGCGAGAGAGAGAGAGAGAGAGAGAGATGCTGTTGCGTCAAATCTCATAAAGTAATATCTATATATACAAACACACGTATATATGTATGTTTGTGTGTGAAACAGAATGATTTGGCTTCTTTGTCCTCTTTTACCTTTTTTTTTTACTTTAGGTCTGAAAATGTTGGGGGTGTGATCTCATTTTCCTGTGTACATGGGACGACCAAACAGCAGTCTATAATGCAATTTTGCTTTCTCAAGTACTATACTTATTCTAACCGATTTTCTATGTAGCCCTATACAAGTTGAACTTCACCATGCTACGAGCACGACAGCTTTAACAAAAAAAAAAAAAAATAATAAAATAAAATTTATTGATATTAATATATAATGTGTTTAGATGAATCATGTTGAATACGTATTAGTGATATTTAAATAAATTAAATGATAGTGATAGTAGGTATTTTTTTATAAAACTATTATTTATATTTTTATATGTTAAAATTTTATTAGTCTATATATACTATTAATTCTAGCATGATAATACTATTATGAGATAGATACATATTTGATAATTTTACTACAATTGAGAGGGTAATACTTACAATCGGTCGAGGATATGCCACTGGTTTTTCAACCGCTAGTGTATACATGCACATGTTATCATAAAGTTATAAAAAAAATTAGTAAGTATCAACAATTACCTATATTGTGATTTCCTATTTTCATGACTTGTTACTTTCTGTTGCATAAGTCTCATTTTAGAGTAGCTTGAGAAACAAATCTCGCCCAGAATTTCTTGAGATTTATGCAAGGATTTCTATATGAATATTCTCATTTACCATCTCTTTTACCTAAAGTTTATTGCCATTCTTCCTCTTCGCTATACTTGTTTTTTTTCTTTTTTTGTGTGTGTGTGTGTGTGTTCCCGTCAATAATAACGGGATTACGGATATTTCTAGCAAATAGGTTACTCGAAAATCATAATTACGCTTTTTTTCCCTCTCGCATGTTGAGTTGTTGGATTCTTATAATGTTTTCCCTATGTTTGGGGATTTTTTGTTAAGTTCCGATCCCTTCTATCTCTGTACCTTGTTTATTTCAATAATTATTGAGGCATTTTGGTCTATCCCACAAAATATTCTATGGTTTTTTATGATAATATATAGCATTTTTCTATATTCCCATCTTTTTTTTAACAGGATTAGTACCACCATTTATCTTACCCTTAATTTGATCGTTTTTAAATCTAAATCATTAAACAAATTGTAAATTTAATAGTTCAAATTTAAAATAATAAAAATAAATGGTAAGATAATAAATGGAATTAATCTTATCAAAATAGAAAACCGAACCGTATAATCTTCCTTATACTTAATACTAAGGGGTAAACTAGCCATAGGTTTTCCTTAACAAAATGAACTTGAGTTCCTAAAGAAGTGCTTAGTCAAAACTCATCTATAATTAATTATAAAACTTTTGATATGTCCTCACCTTTTTTTTGCTGACGCCAGCCTTAAAAACTTTAATACACAATCTAAAATGCCTTTGGTCAAAAGAACTTTAATAGACATACATATATATATATGTAATTTATTAAAAGAAGATAACTAATGTAATGATGGATGCCACAAGGATTAGTTTTAACCGATGGGAGCTTGACTTATGAAAAAGTTGATTAATATACGGGGAAGTTACAATTTTAACTCAAAAGCTATTGAGTAGATATGGATATAGATTTTTTAAATGCTTGAGATGTATTTTTATTGCTACACTAATTAAAGATTCACGCCATGTATAGATTTATTTTGAAGTATAAATATTTATGAGAATAAAAAATTTATTTTAAAAAATTATTGCAATTAACATGCTAACAGTATATTTTCATAAATAATTTTAATTGAGGTATATAATTACTATCACTATTATTTAATATGAACTGTTGGTTTTATACGACCATATTTAGAGAAACCTAAAGTTATCTCACTTTATATTGATTCATACAATGGGGTTGCAATTTTTATTATTTTTCATACAAGGCATATTTCTCTTGAATATATAGCCAAAAAAAGGCGAAAAAGAACCTTAGTGACAAAAAAGTACTGGAAAAATATATGCTCATAAATCATTTTAAACATGGTATAATTACTATTGTCAATTTAAATTGGTGTTTTTATATGTTTGTTCACTGTATTTATACATTTGCTTGTGAAATGATATATTAACAACTTTTGTGAGATATTTAGATATGTAATTTTATATTAAATCAATTAGGAATTGAAACTCTTTGATATTGAGCATGTTTTTGAAAGACAAAAGAAAAAAGGTCTAAGAGATAATAATTAAAAATTATAAGTAGTAAAAAGGTATAAAATGATTTCATCAACAAAGAGGTACAAATAATAAAAATTTTCGAAATTATATATATAATGTATATTTCTGATGTAAAAGTACCAAGCTCGTAGATATTGAGTTTATCAAAGCATGCATGTTTTGAGAGGACATTTTACCAATTGAAAAGTCAACTTAGGGGACTATATATTTTCCCTTTAGCACGTATGAGATGAAGGGTGCGGATTTAATTTCCCCAGAAGAGGAAGGTTGACAATCATGCTGTCTTGGTAGTTGAAATTTAGAGGATTGGTGCCACCTTCTCGTGGATTTCGTTACAGAATTTCCATAAGTCGTTTTGCTTATTTTGTTTTTTCTCTCTTCAAACTCAATATAGAAAAATAGTTTTGTCTCCCATTTTAATCGAATTAGTTTAACCATTCGTTCCATCTTTAATTTATATTTCTTTAAATCTAAACTGTACAAACTTAAAAGAATATAAATCAATAATACAATACAAAGTTTGATCAATTTTGTCAAAGTAAATGTAAAATCCTATAACTAAGAGTTATTGTGAAAAGTTGTAAAATCATGATTATAAATACCTTTTTAATAAGTCTATTGATATTTATTGATTTGATTATTTACTATTTTTGGTCCACGAGGTTACAATAAAAAAATAAAAGAAAAAAGAAAAACTCATCATAGGTGTTGTGACTATTAAAAAATAATAATTTTCAGAATTCATATAAATAACTATGAAAAGTAGAAAAAAAAAATTACAATTGATAGAAAATTCAATAAAAACAAAAGAAAAATGAAAAATGGTAAACACTAGAAGGACTCTGAGTATTAATAACAGTAGGTCACGCACGCTCGATAGCTCTTCGTCTTTCTGTCTTTTTTCTTTTATTTTATTTATTTTAAAGTTATTTGTTGTTGCTCCAAGAAGAAATGAGGGCTGGCTACTCCCAGTAGTAATTTTTTTGCCCGTCACAAGTACCTTTAGTCTCTTCATAATGAAAAGATATTCGCTATTACTTCAAATTGCTTCACTAAGTGAAATAAACGATATGCTTGAATGTGCTTCTCTCCTTTTCTCCTATCGCCCGTTCGTTGTTTTAAATTGAAACTTTATTATTATTATTATTCAATTTGATAGACTGCTTTGTTGGAGAAGAGGGATGGCATGGGTTGAACGATGGGACATAGACTCATGCGTAGATAAATTAAATGAGCTGAATCACAATTATTATAGATGGCTCGATGGCATTGGCTTGTGCGCTACATGTGATTAATTGAAACTGGTGAATTGTGAATCATAGAATGGGACGAGGCTCTGCTGGAGTCATATAATTGGGATATTTTTTAATCAAGAATGGGCTAATGGGTATGCTGAATTTATGGGCTGTAATGGAGCTTTGACTGTTAGGGCTCATGTGAAATAATAATAATAATAATAATAATAATAATTTCCCTTAGTAATCAATTTTAATTCTTTCATTCTCCCTTTCTAAGTGGTGATTCCTTTTTTCTCTTAAATGAATAGCAATGATAATTCTATCCTCTCTTTTTTTGTCATTTTATTTTCCCTGTACACACCTCCCATCTAAACCGTCTTCTTTCCAAGACACAATTACAACATAAGTAATTCGGTGGTCAACCCTAAATCTCCTAAGTTCCTAGAATTAATCTGCTTGAAATTTTAGCATCGAGTTGTGACATCAAACTCGGGCTTCTCTAAGCTACCTCATCAACGACAAGTTATGGCCGAAACTACTCCAATATAGGTTATTGAGGCTAGTCGACAAAAGGACGTGTAGGCTCATGTCGAAGGACAAGTACCTACGATTCATCTTCCCGTAACCATTGGACCAATAAGATTTTCCAAGGAGACTCCTACATCTACACTAGAACCTGGGACCACATTGTGTCAATGTTTGCAGCAGGTTCTCATAAATTCATTATCTCAAATGCTAATCTTAGGCCTAAAACATTGATAAATACGAAATTGGTATCCGACTTTAGGAACGAAGGGAAAGAGCTTCCAATGTCCCCAAGTTAGTTCACCGTTCCAAAGCAAATAGTCCATAGTTGGAACTTATAGGTGAAGTATACAAATTACATTTTGATATTAAAGCAAGCCAAGATCCTTAATGTTGTATACATGACTTCATGATTCAACTTCTTAAGATGAGGACATGAAGTCTTGGCAGGCTCTCATATCTAAGTATAGTGCTTAATCTCATATCTTTATAGCCTTTTATGATGAACTCACACCCACTTTAAAGGACGTCTTTATCCTTCTCAAGCTTCATATCTTAAGGAAAACAAACATTATAGTGACACTAAGTATTATGCCCCGAAATGACAGAATCGTAGTAATCTTATCATATAAACCAACCTAAGATAATAACTAACCTCACAGTCATTATCATAAATAGAATTTACATAAGGCGTTCATAATTACTCGTTTTAAAGTAAACAACTCAATTAAAATTTATACTAAAATTTACATAGAAGTCAAAACCTTAAGTTATATATACATAATTACATTCATATTGTCTTATAATCCCAAGAGATTATACATGCTACGGTAGTTTGTTAAGTAATATGTAACACTACTGATTCATAAACCTATAAGTGCTAATAAGACATTAAAAGGCTCGATTATATAGTCAATTGATTCTCACTCTCCCATAACACTTCAAAAAGAAACTGACCTCAAGATAATTATACCGTAACATAACAGTCAATGCCTGTAAGAAAATCTATAAGGGCATGAGTAACAAATAGCTCAATAAGTTATGATGGAGACTTAAGAACGCATAACAAATATAAATATAATTTTCAAATAATTAATTATTTGCAACATAACAAGCAAACGCTATCACACAACATGTTCCAGTTTGTTGTGAAATTAGAGTAATTTCATCCACTTTAATTCAGGTTGAGGAGTTTTCATGTTTATACAATGACTCACAACCAAATCCAAGTTTATGCAATAAAGATACCGCTCTTCTCATGACTACCCTTCAAACTATTGCCCTCATCCTTATCATGACCTTCTCTCCTATCACTTAGTTCAGCTAAGGATGAAGAAAAGACTATTATGCTATCTAATGCTATCTTTTTCAAAAGTGTCAATATTTAGTTAAAAAATCCTAACAGTCCCCCAAAGGATTACAATGCATGTCTAATTAAGGTATTTAGGTCGGTTATGATTAAGTACGGTTATGATTAAGTACGGTTTAAGATAATTAAGCAATCTCACATTATTCAATTCACAATAATCACTAAAACATCACACAGATTTCAATACGAAGTCAAATACATATAAACACATGCATAATCACATACAATCCTAAACCTCCGAGTGCTTTAAAATAGTACCCCAAAATACTATAAAATATTAAACCCAACTTACTTAAAATCCTTGGTTCGCTCACTCAACTTGTTATAAGTTAACTTGTCTTCGTGTTTCCTATAATATAAATACTCTTTTAATATTTATATCCTTATGTTATATATAAACTTTAGGATATGATATATATATTGTTTATTACCGATTTATTTTAGGTTAGTTTTGGAATTGGTTTCCAAATTTGGTTTTGATTTAAGTTCTAATTTAGTTTCAACTGCGAATATTATACGTAAATCCTAAGAATACATTTCGAACTATAATGTGAAATTAATCACATTATACTCAAATATTCTAAATATCACTTTTAGTTCTTAACCAGTATTCTAACCTGTACAATATACCATGGTCTTTATTTACGAATTATATTTACTTTCGAAGTGAGAAAAATTTAAATTTTTCACATAATACTAAAAATTAAACTTCATATCAGATTTATTATATAATTCTATTATTATTACATTATCAATTTTATCCTAATATTTTATATTTATTATAAATCTAATTTCACATATTATAAATTTTCACATATTTACTACATACTACACCTAATAATTACATTTAACAATCCAAATGCTACAAATACCATACCACATTAGAAATTAACATTCTTAAACACCCAATTACACACTTAATTAATAATTATCCATTTAATTACCTAATTAGCCCAAAATTACCCATTTATGCATCATTTTAAGGCCTAAAAATCATCTAAAATTTTCAAAAATTAAATTTTAAAATATCTCTTCATAGTACTATTCTACATCCTCTTAGTACTCTACAAAAAAAAAAAAAAAAAATTAAGCTCAAAACTACACTTGTAAGACTTTATTTTTAAATCAAAATATGCTTAGGTTTATAGAGTTTCTTAAGTACTACATATTTCCTGATATGATTTAATCAAACCAATATTTTTTCTAAATCTACATACATAAAAACATCATAATACTAAATTTCATAATTTTCTAAGTTAGTTTAATAATTTAAATAAATTAAATAAAATCAAACTAGAAATCGAATTCACATGTCCAATGGACTTTCAACCACCAGGGGTGGACATAGGGGTATCGAACAATTTGGGTGGTGCTGGTAAGGTGTGGTGGTAGTGGCAGTTCGGTTCTAGATAGCCGTAGGTTGTAGGTTTGGTCTACAAGTCTTAATTGCATAAATTTTTTTTTAATTTTTTTTAAAAAAACCTTAATCCTCTCTTTTTGAGTTCTCTTTATTTTTCTTGAACTCTAAACAGACCAAATGAGCTTTTGTTAGGGTTTAGGTATTTATACGGCTACTTTGATTTTTTTTTCCTCCCAATTTCTAGTTGACAAATGGTCTTATCTTCTTTCCATTATACCTTCTAGCTGCCTTAATTTGATTACGTAAATTTTTCTTCTTAATGCCTAGCTTGTCACTACTTGTAAGCCACAAAGTTAAGCCAAATAACCGTAGGATTGAACCGAGAACATAAAGTTTTGGACGATCGGTTAAGAAATCCGATTAAACCCCAAATTATAAACTATTGAGAAAAATATTAGTAAAAATGACCCCGTAAACTTGAATTTAAGAAAATAAGTAATAAAATAGGAGACTATAAAATTTTCAAATTTTAAGCATAATAATTGTTAATTACTGAAAAGGCAAAAAGTGTAATCTAATAACTAATAAATTATTTGAGATAGATTATATGTATACTAAAAATTTTAGAATGACCAAAATAATAATTAGGAATGTTCACGTGTACCCCACATGTATTTACGTGTAGATAAAAATACACGAAATTACCTAAATTGGCCAAAAACTAAGTAAATAATTAAAGAAAATTATAAAATAATTATGGAAAAATCTGAAAAAAATTAGAAGGGTGTGGAATGATGTAAACTTGGTCGTGGCATGTCAGGATAAGAAAAAGAAAAATCAACCAATAAAATTTGGACAACTTAAAAGCCAAAAATCAAGGAAAATGGGCAAAGTCTTGTCAAATTAATGCATATTAATTACAACAAATGTCTCTAAATAGGGGAAAAATTTACAGAACCCATTTGGACAATTAGAAATCAGAGAAAATTAGGGAGAGGTGAAAATTGAGAGAAAAATTCGAGTTAAAAAAAAAAGGAAAAACTGTGCAGTCAGGGCTTTTAAAGGGAACTCCCACCAGACGAGCAGCTGGAAGTGGACGGCCACCACCACCACACGGTAGTGGTAGTGCCCAGGCCGGCCGACAAGGCCACGGCAGCCCGTGGTGGCCGGAGCCACCCAAACCGGTAAGTCCAATTTCCAGCCCGATTCTTGTGTAATTTTGTAAAAATAGTAAATATTATTAGAAAATTATTAATTTTGTTATTCCGAGATATTTTTGTATGTAGTCTGTAGGAAAAATATTATTTTGATGAAAACATATCCTGTAATATAGGGTTCTTAAGAAATCATGCAAAACCGAGCACATTTTGGTTTAGAAATAAATGACCTTAGGAGTGTAGTTTGGAGCTCAAATTTTTTCTGTAGGATGCTCATGTGATGTAGAACAGTGCTATGAAGCCATTTTTTTAAAATTAATTTTTGAAATTTTTAAGTTAATTTTTAGCCTTAAAATGATGGAAAAATTAGGTAATTTGGAGTTAATTAGGTGATTAGGATATTAATTACTGATTTAGATAGTAATTAAATGTTTAGGGATGTTAATTTCTGATGTGGAAACCCAATCTTAGTCTATAGAGTGTTAAGTGTAAGTAATGAAGGTGTTATGTGGTAAATATAGAAAATTAGGAATATATGGAATTAGAAATTAATAAATATGGAAAAATTAGGGTTATTTAGATAATATTAGAATAAAAATCAGAATAATATTAAATCTGAATTAAGATTAAATTTTAGGTAATTATATAAAGAAGTAAGATTTTCTCACATCGAAGATAAATCTGATACCCTAATTAGGACTAGCGTGTACCGAATAACTTAGAATACTAAATTAAGACCTAATAGGATATTTGGATACTCGAGCTTAATGTAATTAATTTCACATTAGGATTCGATCGTGTTTAGGATTTAGAAATCGAACTAAAACCTAATTTAAAAATCGATGCGAAAACCGAACCTGAACCTAACCCTAAACCTAGAATAATTGTAAAAGACTTAATACCTAGATAATTAGGCATATTAAACCTTAAACAAAACTTAACAACAAGCGTTATATGATAAAATAAACTTAGAATATTTATATGAAAAGCTAAAACCACGTTCGTGTTATTGGGATGATCGGCGATGGCCTGAGCAAATCGGACCTCGAGTGAGTGAACGAGAAGTCAAGGTAAGTTGGGATTAATACGATGCTGTATTTTGGAGGCTTAAGATTATGCTTGGTTATACTTGTTAGATAGTTGAATGTGTGCATGTGCTTGATTATGGGTGATGCTATGATTCTGTTTATTGCTCTGGTAAGTATTGTATGATTTGTATGAAATGATTGATCACCCTAAACTGGACTTAATCAAATATATGACCAGTAATCATAATCGGACATGCATGGCAACCCATTAGGGGAACTTAGACTCTCCGGCCAAATACCGACCCCTTCGGAAAGGATAGCGCAGGATTGCATAATGGTCCCTTCTTCATCCTCAGTCGAACTAAGTGACAAGAGAGGAGGTCGCGGCGAAGGTGAAGTCAGTGGTTCGAAGGTAGTCGCGGGAGGAGCGAGGTCTCCATTGCACAAGCCTAGGTTTGGTCGTGAGCTGCTGTTGCATTAATAGCAACTCCTCAACCCGGATTAGAGCGGGCGCAATTTCTCTAATCTCACGACAGGTCGGACAACGTCGTGCGATGGCATTTGCTTGCACATGCATTGCATCTAATAAGTAATTAAAAACCTTGTTGTGTTTCTGGTATAGTTTTAAGTCCTCCGTCCCTACTTACTGAGCTGTGGTTGCTCACATCCCTATAGATGTCGTGCAGGTACTGGCTAAGAAGCGGCAAACAATTACTCCGAAGCTAGCAACTGCTGGATCTTGGGGAGTGAGGAAAAACATGTGAAGAATAAACATATATTTTTAAGGTTTAAGCTTTTACTTTAGAATTATTTTTCATTTCCGAATGATATAATAACTAGGAAATATATTATAGAGAAATATTGTAAACTTTAACTGCAGTAACTAAATTATAACATATATATATAATTCCTCACTTTTATAGGTAAATGAATTATTTAATTACAAACTGTCTACTTCAAAGCGGGTTAGTTGTGGACGCTTTGTATAGATCAGGTCTAAGATAGCGGTTGTAAGGCCAACTTCTATCTTAGGATGGTTTATACGGCGGGGTTATTACGACTCTGCCACTTCGGGGCGTGATACTACCTAATTTTAAATAAATCTACACTTTTCCTATTTTCTTTAATTTTTTTTTTTGTAATTTTTTTTAGTTATTGGGCATTTTTTGTATTTTTACCTACACATAAATATATATAGAGTATAAGCAAATATTGCTAAATATTATTTATGTTATTTTATGATTTTTAATGTGTATATAATTTTATCTCTAGTGATTCGTAGTTATCAGAACTCATTTTATGCATTTCTAATAAATAATGGGTAATATATGAAGAATACTAGGCTAAACTCAAGAGAGGCGAGTGAATTGAGTTTTAAGAACAAATTGCAATTCTTTTTCGATATAAACAACTAAATGCAATAATAAGAGTAACTAAAGCAATAATAAAATAATAATAAGTGCAGAAATTAAAAGAGATAAGGGTAAAAAAGATTAAGCCTGGATTAAACGTAAAGTTCAGATCGCTCCTTAGTCTCCATGGATACATAATGCCTCCAATCAAAAACTTTACACCACTTTATTGATTTCTCAATCTAAACTCCAAGAGTTACACAAACACAAACTTGATTACACTCATAACTCTCAACACAAATCACAATCTCAACTCACAACACAAAACTCAATCTTAACTTACAACATAAAAACTCAATCTTAACTCACAACACAAAAACTTAATCTCAAGAATTATTAGTGTAGTGCTGTTAACTCTCAATACTTTGTAATTAATAGTTCACAAGCACTACACTTTAAATCTCTCTAAATATTAGTAATTTATGGTACAAAAAACAATGAGAATTATAGACAACAAGAATACGAGAAAATGTTAAAATATTGTAGCAAAAGACCAATTCTCTACTGTCCTTGGTCAGGTTGTTGAGCATTTATATCATTCCGTTCAATTCTTTCCGTTACAATGCTTTAAATGCTCCAATAACCAGTTGTATTAGACTTATCGACATACCAATACCTTACATTATCGGCAAGCCAATAACAAAATACTCTACCGACAAGCTAATAACAAAATACTCTACCGATATGATAACCGGCTAACCGGCTCCTTTAGGCCAGTAAGCTTTTCTTTGTGTTTTTCTAGGCTTTATACCATCAACTTGATTCTTCCTTAAGTCATCAACCCAGTAGACCAAATATCACTTGAAAATTCTTTTAACGCACAACAAACAAATACTCTTTACAATCTAACTTCAAAATCATTTTATCACGACTCAAAAGATTAAATTTCTCAAAGAGATAATTGATATATTTAATCATTAAGCAAGTTAATTGATCTTATTCAATTACCTCAATATAATCAAATAATACTTAGTTTAATCATCCTCTTATTTTGTTTTCTTCAAAAACAACATGCTTAGTTATATACTTTTTGTTTTGTTTTCATCAAAATCAACAATTTTAATTATACTATTTTTGTTTTGTTTTCATCAAAATCAACAAGTTTAATTATACTATTTTTGTTTTTTTTTCATCAAAATCAACAATTTTAATTATACTATTTTTGTTTTGTTTTCATCAAAATCAACAAGTTTAATTATACTATTTTTGTTTTTTTTTTCATCAAAATCAACAAGTTTAATTATACTATTTTTGTTTTGTTCTCATCAAAATCAAATAATGAACCCTAAGTTCAACAATCTCTCTCTTTTTTATGAGGACAAAACTCTTATACTTTAAATGCTTTCTTTCAATCTAATACTCCCCTTCAATCTAATACTCCTCTCAATTTAATACTCCCCCTAAATTTAGCACTCGATTTCAAGATATTTGACAATTGAATAAGGTTAAGTGAGTGCTTGCAAAATGAGAGTACATTAATGTGCTAAGGAAGTAAGTCTCACTTCTTAATAACTTCATTTAAAGAATATATCAAACTTTCAAAGAATCAATATATGCCAAAGTTATAAGATCAATATCATCTTTTGAGTAACTATTATCAATTTGATGTAATACACATTTTAATATTCTAACAATTTCAATATTTCTCCCCCTTTGACTTCATCAAAAAGAGGAGGATCTAGGCAGTGAAGAGGGAAGAGGATTCAAGTCAAAATTTTAGTATAATCCCATCTTAAGCTTTAGCATATATCCCTTACAAAGTGAAATTAAAGAAGCTAAAAGCCATGCCAAAATAAAATTTCCATAATGAATTCATCAAAATCAACTCATGCTACATCAAATGTTCAAATATGTGAGCCAACTATGGGGAGTGTAATAACTCCATGAGATACATAAACCATAAATAGTAAACAATATAGACAAGCAACATAAGTAATAAAAGCCAAGATAAAGGCTAAGGTAAGATAATAGAAAATAACAATAGTAACGGCTAATGGCCAAATTCATAACATAAGAAAAACACAATGAAGAGCATATACAAAATAGATTGGAAGTTAGCAATTCATGTAACTTATAGATCATCATCTTTAAGTTGGAGGAGGAATGAGGCAAGATGAGCAGTTATAGTTCATCAAGAAGCAGTTATAGTTCATCAAGGTGGCATCTTAATAGTAGATAAGGGTTTGGTAGAGAGAGAAAGTCATGTGAAGGAGAAGAGGAGAGTGTGATTTGAATAAGTGAAGGGATTAATGAGAGATTGTGTAGATTTAGAGATGATTGATGAAGAAAAATTATGATTTTGAGAGTTTAGAGATGGAAGATTGAAGAGTGAGAAGGATTTTAAGGTTTGAGGGAAGAGAAAGAAGGGTTTTAGGAAGAAGATGGAAAGACAGAGAAAGGAACGGCGTTATTTGAGGCTGGAAATAGAGGTGCTGGCAACCTAGTAGTATGGAAGCCAGTATACTGGTTATGAGAACAGAACTATTGCAAATTTGTTATAGAAAATAGTGTACTGGCATACCAGTGGTTAGGGGTACCAGCATGCCAATTCTTAGAACAGAACCGAAACAATTTGCTTATAGAGAGAAGTATACCAGTAAGCTGGTAGTTGTTGATACCGGTATGCCAATTTTCTACAAATCTGCAGAAAATGAGTTAAGTTCACTTCATTAGTCCAAGTTGCTTACTTAAGATGATTTGGAGTGATTTAATGAGCATTCTAACACTTTAAACTAGTTTATTTAAGTCCGATAAGGCTTAAGAAACTTAAATTTTATCTTGATATCAAGGATTTAGCTAAATCAAATTCATTGAACTATGTAATTCATGATGAAGTGAAAATGTGCATATAGGAGCAAAATACGTGCATAGGCATTGAGTTTTTTGCATACCAACACTTCAAGCAAATTTCAAATACATGTTTAAGAATGGTAGAAATAAAATATAGGTTTAAGACTTTATAAATTGAAAAATTACTACTTGAGTTCCTTAAAATCAAATGTTAAGCATAAATGTAGCTATTGAGTAAGTATGGATTCTTTCTCAAATTTAAGACAAGTTTATGATTTAAGCATATTTGAAAGATACTAAGAAGAATAAAAAATGCATGATCAAACCAAATAGCATTCATATTGGCATAAATAGTCATGAAATGTTCCACAATACACTTAGAACCTAAAAGAGTCTAGAGTGGTCAAATATGCATGAAATTCAAATCAAGCTAATTTAACCACTCAAACATGATTTAAGGATGAAAATAAACATGTGAGACCCGATTTTGAGTATGGAAACCAATGCATAATTAATCTATGCATATATCAACTTAGTTACTTATGAATGATTTCAAGTGTGCCCAAAGTATGCTAAACGCTATGTTTTATGCATGAAATCTATATAAGCATGTTTCTTAGGTCCACTTAAGTGTGAAAAGCTTGTATCTTAGCAACATTAGTAAAATTTAACGAAATTAAGCCATTAGTTGCTAAAAAGTTTATTATTAAGCCATATAAATACATGAGTGACTAAATTCGAGCAATAAAGCTTAGTTATCACAAAACAATACTTCAAGCAAGTTTCATCATCATATTCTAGCTTGTTGGAAGGAAAATATCGCAAGAAGGATTTAGAAGTCCTAAAATCACCACTTGAAAATCATCAAAATCAACTATTGAATACAAATTGAACTTAATGTCACACATACATACTAAATCAAGTTCATGATAATTTGACATTCTAAATAAGTTTCAATGGTGTCTATAAATACGAGGGTAGCATGATTACAACATATAGCATGCAAATGGATAAAATGATTATATGACTTCTCAAACAACAATAAGAGTCTAAAGAAGTCAAATTTGCACAAAAATAAAAGTAAGACAAATTAATTATTCAACTACAATCTATGGACAAAATTAAACATATGGGAATCGGATTTGAACACAGAAATCGAAACATGACAAAATTGTACGCATATGATTCTAAATATACATGAGAAACTTCAAATGTGTACAAAAAGTATGATATTTGCAATTAGCCATTCCAAGCAAGATTTATATGCGTATTATGACATGATGAGAGTTTAAGCATGGCTTGCAAAGATGGTAATTGCAAAAATACCAGTTAAGGTATACAAAGATAAGCTTATCATATGTACTTTTTAATTCTTCCTAAATTTCCTTAACACTCTTACATGTACAAACTCTATTAAATTCATTTTCATTAATGGTATAATGCAAGATATTAATAGCTATTTCATTTAAGTCTAACAACTTCCAATCATTTTTGGTGTAATTATTTTCTTCTTTACCTTCTATCTTGAATGGTCATTTATCTAATACTTGCTACAATAATCTATTTTGTACTTTTAAGAAGATACACATCTTACATTTCCAATAAGGATAATTATTCTCAATTAAGAGTGGTGGTTTATTTATAACTTACCCTTCTATAAAACCTAATGTATCAAATGCCATAATTTTTACTCTAATATATGATTAAGTAAAAGATTTAGAGACTAGCTTTGATATCAATTAAAAAACACTAGGCTAAACTCAAGAGGAGAGGTGAATTGAGTTTTAAGAACAAATTGCAATTTTTTTTCGATATAAATAACTAAATGTAATAATAAGAGTAATTAAAGCAATAATAAAACAATAATAAGTGCAGAAATTAAAAAAAAATAAGGATAAAGAAGATCAAGCTCGGATAAAACGTAAAGTTCATACCACCCCCTAGTCTCCATAGATACACAATGCCTCCAACCAAGGACTTCACACTACTTTATTGATTTCTCAATCCAAACTCTAAGAGCTATATAAACACAAACTTGATTACACAAGTTTCACACTTGTAACTCTCAATACAAATCACAATCTCAACTCACGATACAAAAACTCAATCTTAAGAATTATTGATGTAGTGCTTTTAACTCTCAATACTTTGCAACTAATAATTCACAAGCACTACACTTCAAATCTCTCTAAATATTAGCAATTTATAGTACAAGAGACAATGAGAATCGTAGACAACAAGACTACAAGAGAATGTTGAAATATTGCAGCAAAAGATCAATTCTCTACTATCCTTAGTCGAGTTGTTAAGCATTTATATCATCCCATTTGATTTTTTTCGTTACAGTGCATTAAATGCTCCAACAATTAGTTGTGCACTACCGGCATGCTGGTACCTTACACTACTGGCATGCTGGATGATAATCGGCAAGTGAATTGATAAGTCGGCTCCTTCAGGCCAATAAGCTTTTCTTTATGTTTTTCAAGGTTTTATATTGTCAGCCTGGTTTTCCTTTGAGTTGTCAACCCGGTAGACCAAATATCACCTGAAAATTCATTTAACGCACAACAAACAAATAATCTTTGTAATCTAACTTCAAGATTATTTTATCACCACTCAAAAGATAAAATTTCTTGGAGAGATAATTGATATATTTAATCATTAAGCAAATTAATTGATCTTGTTCAATTACCTCAATATAATCAAATAATACTTAGTTTAATCATCCTCTTATTTTGTTATCTTCAAAAACAATATGTTTAGTTATATACTTTTTGTTTTGTTCTCATCAAAATCAATAAGTTTAATTATCTATTTTTTTTTATTCTCATCAAAATTAAATAATGAACCCTAGGTTCAACAATATGCTTATAATTTGATATTATAATATTCTATTATTTTATTACTTATTTTCCTAAATTCAAACTTATGAGATAACTTTACTAATACTTTTAACTTCATCGTATAATTTAGGCTTAATCAAACACTTTATCCGATCGCCTTAAATTCTACATACCTAATTTGAACTTCCAGTTACAAAGCTTACACTAAGTACGCTAGAAAATGAAAAATGCAAACAATATTCTATAAGGTTTTATTAGCTTGAGTTAAATTTATCAAAGAGATCTACCTTCTTAGCATGAACTAGATACTTTTATGACATGATAGGTCAAAATGGGTACATAACATGTGGTCTTGGCTATAAAAGCAAATAAGCACCAATCTTATTGTGTTCATAGATTTAATCATCTCATATATAATAGTAACTCAACGTAATAATTGGTGTAAATGTGTGCTTGCAGCATTCATAACTCTTTGGTTATCTATGTACATCTTCCTCAATGGGCCCCAAGAAGGGGTTATTCCCAGACGCTTCCCGCTAACGACTTGCACTACTCATGTAGAATGCTTTGCTTTGTTACCATTCTACTTTAGTTATTATACCATTACCTAGATTCATATTATCACCCTACTATTTGCTCAAGGTTCACTATACAACTTTGTGCTATTTAAACATAATTTTCCTTCAAATATTTTTTCTATAAACAAATTTGGGTGCACTTTACTTCTCATAGCATAAACACGAACTCAAATTCAAATTCACCGTGATCATTGGCATAGGTGGAAAGACATCACATACGCTCTCTACAAGAATTCTTTGACACTGTTGCAGAGTTTGTGTTTCACTTGTATGTTAAAAAAAGTCCTTGGATACAAGATATGCAATGGTCATTACCTAACTAATACGTAAGATTTTATCTCTTTAGAGAATTGTAGAGACTTGCAATACTGTAAGGCTAACTACCTCAAATGGTGTATTCTAGGAAGTCTCCCCTTACTACTAGATTGTAAGGGCTCAAATGGTAATATCTTATAGCTCGAGGTTATGGTATATTCTCCATATAAGGTTACGCGACAATGTGGAATTGATCAAGGCATTCCTTAAGAAGTAGTTCCTACTATAGACTTTGATACTTGTTGTAAATTCATTTCACCTAAGGATATTAAAATAATTTGATCTGATCTCTACCATACCAAATCTATTTTCCTCCAAAATGCAATGGAGTGATCTCCCTACTTGGTCATCTTATTGGGTAAGTGTTTGAAAGGATTCTAAGCTTTATGCATTTGCATCAAATGTTTATATACAATAAATAGATTACATATCATTTGTCAAAAAATATGATTTCATATAATAATATATAGCATATCTTACATATTTTATTGTAATATATAATATTAGTGAATATACGACATATAGTATTCAATATAATTTTAATATATACTTTGTCAATAAGGATTTTTGGTCCCTATCTTGTTAAGACCCTAACTAACCTAAAACATTTATACTCTTATCTATTAGGGACAACTCCTACCAAGTTTTCCAAGTTCACCTATATGAGGAATGGAGTTTTCACGACCTAGAGTAAGACATCACGGGACACATGACAACAAGTAAAGAGAGTCTCTGATAGGTCAGGAAAGTAATTGGTAAACCAAGGATGGCCTTAGTTCATAAATCCAACCAAGGGAGCTTAGCTATCAGGTATTTGAATTTGAACATGGGTACGAGAATAAATACCTACTACCTAACGTTCTCGGAGAATATATGAGCTATCCAGATAAAGGTTTTAACTACATGGGGAATAATTTTACCATCTAAGGAAGTAGTTATTGATCATCAACTATAAATAACCTAAGGACCAGTCACAATAAGCTCTATGGTCACTCTTATTACATAGACTCTCTATTTCATTATGTTCTTTTTATTTACAAACTTACTTAGACATCAAAGTGGTTGTGCCAAAGTCACCCCTGTACCCCCATAACAACCTAACATCTTTTTCTTTTTGCAAGCTTAAACTTATCTTACTAACCATATAGCACATTACATAATCCCAAATTTGACTGTCAACATGCTTCATAGTTTATGGTCTAATATATTTATATAATATATATTATTTTTATAATATGTTATACATTATCATCAATTATCTTAATGCACATACATTTTCTTAAATAAAAAATAATAAATGGACATAATGTTGTGAATTGTTAAAAGCTTAGAGGGTCAGAAAACTCACTTTGAAAATTTTAAAGAGTGAATCCTCACTAGGACAAAAGTTTAGGAGGCAAAAAAAAAAAGAAAAAACTTATGTTGAATATTTAGGGGGTTGAATTTGGACTAGAACGAAAATTCAAGGGTCAAAAAATTGACATTGAAAGTTTGTAGTGTTATGACTACCTAATTTGGGGCGTAACAATTCTAGGTGGTATTTAAGCATAGTTCTTAACAATCTGCTTAAAGCGTGAGTCATCTAAACTGACCTTAGGATGTTATAACTAAAATGAATAGAACACCTTAGGAACATTGAAAATTGGAGAAATTAATCAAGACATAAAAGAGTTAGATTTGTAAAGTCATGTATGAGTTATATATATATGAGATCATATATGGTATAAAGCAACATAGAATAATAGATAATGCTAATCTAACTTATGTCATGATTACTTTTGAATTCTTAACCATTGACTTATTTATGTTTAGTGATGAAAATAGATGGTGAAGAGCCTACAGATTTTAAGGTTTAATAATAGGAGTTGTTTTGTGATGAATTGATTGAGTACCATTCTACATTTCTGATGAAATCATATGAAATTTGTATATTTAGTGACTAAATCATTTTGTAGATATTGGGTGATTGGGAGTATTGAAGGATAAGTGAAAATTTGTATTACTATTGTTGCTATAAAGAAAAAGATATTTGATAATTAAAGAGGTCGTGATTGTAATGGTTTCAGTGATATAATTTCTAATGTTATTGTTAGAAGTGGTCGAGATGGTAGTATTTTTACTTATATGGGAGCGCTTGGTGAATCTTAGTTGGTAAAGGTAAGTTTAGTTTCTATGATCATAGCACATATTTAAATGGTAATCATTAAGTTTAGATAATTGATTATCATGCTCCCATTGTAAAGAATGTAAAAATTAATGAGTTGTTAAGAATCATAGAGTTAAGTATTAACAAATTATTTGTTGTGCTAGTACATTATTTGTAGAATTCAATGATGTATAATTTGAGAAACTAAGGGGAGATTAATCATAGTTTATGAGAAGTATGTTGTGATCAAAATAAAATGTAAGGTATAGATTAGTTAAGTTTATGATAATCAGTAGAGCATGATTTGACTTAAAGGATACGGTAAATTTTGACTTAGAGGATTGAGCAGAGGATTAAAGTAAACTTGAAGACTAACTTGTGTAGAATAATAAGGCTAATTGTACAATATTCTATATTCTAGGTGAAATAATAGCTACATATCGTAAAATTTATCTTGTGGTTGATAAGTAAAAGAAAGATACAAGAAAAGGAAACTAGAATTTATATTATATATACAATTTTGGAGAAAAAATACTGGTAGGTTAGTAAAGGCATGTTTATAAAAACCTCAATATTGCATTCCAAGTATAGAGTAAGGAATGAACTATCTCCACGATAGAACTCAGGTTTTCATAGAAGTACTTTCTGTTCCTAGGGATTTCCTCACGGTATTATTGGTTGATTTCTTAGATGTCCACTTGTAAAGAAAAAGTAGATATAAAAGTTTTCTTCAATCTAATAACTAACCCCAGTTAAGTTTTAAGAGAAACTTGTTATGTAGCTAAAAGAACTTTAAGAGATATATAATAAAAACCCCGATGAGAACTTGAGGAAGATTCTAATTATAATTCAAACGTCATAACAATTAAGAATAAGGCAAAGGTAATTGAATGAATAAGGAAATCAAGAATTATATATAAAAAATATATATATGAAAAGAAACATAATTCTATTTCGAATGTTAGGAGAAAATTTTCATTAAAGCTTAAGCGAAGAGTCTTGTAGGAGTGATGGTTCACCAACTTGTGGCCCTCTTACTCGTGCATGCCTCCAAGGCTTTCAATCTCTCTCTATGAGGATTATCTCTCATCAAACTAGTGAAGACAAGAAACAGTACATTGAGAAACAATGGGCAAATACCTTGAGAACTCAGCTCAAGTATACACTACTTTGTGTGATCCCATGTGCTGATGTCGAGAACTTATGTACTAAGGACTATTTATCGAGTGATGAGAACTTCTTACCAAGTGCCGAGAACTAACCCCTACTCTACGAATACTTCTCTTTCAGCTTACTTCTACTACATAGCAGTATCCCTTAGTCATTTTGGCAACTCCAGATGCTGCCCATCCACAACCCCTATATCATGATCCAACTCAATTACTACGCCCAAAGATTCTTAATACAAACCCATTGATAAGTTGTCGCTTGTCCTTTTACCTAACACTATACTATTATTCATTTTTGTTATTTGCCCTTTTTCCTCTTTTTCATATGTACTAGGAATCTCTTTTTCATGTATGCCTTTTTATAATTTTCCTTATTTGTATCGTTGCCCTATGGACTTGTTATAAATAGTCCCTTCTCTTTGCAACCACCACATCTTACATTCCTTTTCAAACATTAACTATATTTGTTCTTGCGAGATATTTCTCTCCAAATCCATTTTCATACACTCATATCTTATCTAATTTTGCTAAATAGCTCGAGATTAGTGGCGAATAAACCTTAACATTAACTTGTATATTACATCAAGTAAAGTGTTAAATCATATGGTATTCGTTGCTGAGTCATATTCTCCGAGTAGCTTCATGTAAGCTATTACATTTAGTTCATTAACTTATCCATTCTATTTTCTTTAATATTTCAAAGGACCTATTGGTTTCTATTTCCTATGATAAGTCCTAATGATTACTGAACTCCTAAGCACATTAAGGAGGGAAAGGACTTAGTGTAGAGACAATTATGATAATAATAGATTGTATGCAATTGCAAGTATTCTAAAACTCTAAAATATGCAATGAATAAGTATAGATTCCAAATTAAAATGTTAAGGATAAAGGAGAAGGAGAATGGAATTGATTTCTACAAGATGTTGTGACATTTTTGAAGGGCCTGGCAATTTATAAGTCAAGAATTAATAGGATAAAATAATTTTGTGGGGGGGGGGGGGGGGGGCATAGCTCCTTTGACAATGAAATGGACTAAAACTCAAATATCCCTGACATGCTTAAATTGTGACTTATGAAATGAACTCTTACTATTTGGAGGTATTTGGTAACTTTGGATGAAATTCAGTTCTTTGAGGATTATAAATATAATTTGTGAATAGTTGACTAAAATAGTATTTACAAGCAACATACTTGGAAAAACACTATCCAAAATTCATACATGCAAGGGGGAACTTAAGAAAAATAGAGTTGGGTTTTGGAGATTAAAGGGTTGGATTTAGAAAAAAAAGTACAAAATTAGGCATAATCTAGGCTTTAAGGTGTTCAATGGATTGAAAAGCTACTGGAAACAAGTGGTTACCACTAGGTGATGATGGACTCACCATTTAGGCCGGTCGACAAGGTGATAGCCATCACTGGTGACTGAAGCTAGATTTTTCAAGTGAGGTCCTATTTAGTCCAATTTTAAGTAATTTAGTAAAAATATAAAAAATACCTACAAAATTATGAAACAAATTATTCCTACATATTTTTGTGTATAGATTTTAGAAAAAAATATCATTTTGTACAAATTTAGTAATTATAATATATGCCCTTAAGAAATCGATAAAATTGGACAATTTTCGATATAAAAATAAATATGGCTATTGACATAGTTTCCACTTCAAAATTTTTCTATAAACTATCCTAAACCAATATAGAAATTCTATGAAAAAAATTTTCACAAAATTATTTTCTATAATTTTTATGAATTTTTGAGCCCTAATTTATGATTAAAATTGTGTTTTTGGTAGAAAAATTGATGTATTATTCTTAAGGACCTCATTTGGATTCTAAGTTTGGGTGATTAATAGAGTGTTTATTTTATACTAAAGCTATTGATTTGGGTTTTGTAGAAAGGAGTGTAGAAAGTCAATAATATGCCCTTAAATATATAGTTTAGTGAAGTGTAAATTTGGGCGATTGTAGGTGATGATGGGTTACATGAAGACTTAGGATGTAATAAGGCTGAAGAGGATTGGTTGAACTGTTACTTGGGTTATTTTTTTCAAAGTTTAGGGCAACAATGAATAAATTAAGAAGTAGTATGTGATTTGAATTTAGGCAGAGAATAACTTAAAGGAAGTTGAGGGCAAATGTTTTACTAGGTATTCACTTAAAAGCTAAATCAAAGGCAAGATTATAAATGAGTGGTGAAACATAGGAATCTCAAAGACTAAGTCAGAGGGAATATTTTTAAAAACTCCAAAGTTGTTGGTCTTAGAGGAAAATTCAAAGGATAAATTCCTTAAAATTATGAAATTGATTGATCAAATAATATCTCAGAGAGTTTTCTATTAAGAAATTTAAATTCTAGTAGATACAACAACTTAGGTAGAAGATAACTTAGAGTAATATTTGGGGTAATTATAGATATATGAACACTCATAAGTTGTATTAGAGGGTGTTATTTGAAGAATTTGAGATATTTATCAAACTCATAAATTGACTTAGAGGTTAAATCTACTGTGAACTTTAATGCTCATATAATTCAGAAAGTAACTTAGAAGATATCCTTGCAAAAGATCTAAAATCGAGTAGACTACACAGTCAATTCAAAAGATGTCTTAAAGAATACTTGAAGTGAAAATATATGTGTGTGAACACTTAAAAGCTACCTCAAAGGATAATCTAAAAGAAATCTCGAATCCTCATCAAATTCAAAGGTTAATTTGAAAGTTAGTTTCCTTATGAACTCTCTCTCCAATAAGGCTTAAGGGGCCATCTAAAGGCTTCCCAACGTAAAAGCATCATTGATGATTTCACTCAGAACTTAGCTTAGAGGTATCAAAGGTATATTTCATTGACAAAATGACTCTAACTTCCTATATTTATGCTAACATAACTTATCAACCTAGTTTCTAGGGAGACGAGCAAATAAATGATCTCCCATGTCTTATATAGTTACTGAAATAAGAAATTGACTAAATATATAGTGAATTCTTGAAGGTGGGACAAGTGAACAGCTACGTTGGCGAGCAACTAAGTTCCAAGTAAGTAGGATCAGTGCTTTATCGTACTTTAGAGTATTACCTAAGAATATTTAAAGGCCTTAGTATATGTCTAATTTATGATTGTATGTTAGTAGCCCGTATGTATGTAATGTATGTGTTTAAATATGCTATTGCTATTACAGAGTGTTAGATTGCATGTGTTGGTTATTTTATAGTATTACCTGTTTTGGACTGTTTGAAATTGGTCGACTACCCTAAAACCAATCTAACATAAACTCAACTTAATTACTAATTTAACTTGCATCACAACTCACTAAGGCAAATGACTAAGATTTTAAGGCCAAACACAAACTCTTCTATGAAAATAGCTGAAGTGGTCATCTCCTTACCCTCAATCAAACTAAGTGACAAGAGAAGAGATTGCGGGAAAGTTGAGGACCGTAGTTTAAAGTGAAGTCTCGGGCAGAACATGCTTCTCCATTGCATAAACCCCGATTTGGTTTCAATCCGCTAAATGTGTAGTGTCAAACTTCTTAACCCAAATTAAACCAAGCATAATTTCTCTAGTCTTACGATAGACTGGATAATGTCGTGTGATAACACTTGCTTATACATGCATAAAATTTAATTAACCCTGCTTGCTCTGTGTTAGATATGTGCTATTGTTTCCATCTCACTTATTGAGCAAGTTATCGGTCATTTCTCAACAATTTTTTTGCAGGTTTCTCAATAAACTCGCTAATATTACTCCCATTTCCAGAAGACTAAAGAATGAGGTTAGTGAGTGAGATTCAAAACTAATAGGCTGAATTTTTATTTATTTGTTAGTTTCACTAACTTATAGGGAAACTAATAAAGTCTTTATTGATAACTTTCTAGTTTTCAACTATTGATATTGCTGCTATGCTTTGTAAACTTATAAACTTTTATAAATCATTTACTAATTACATCATTTTCTCGGATCTGTCTTATTCTTAAAACTTTTTGTTAAAATTGAGACTTTGTACTTCATATGATTTATAAAACTTGATCTTCTTGATCATTTGAGCAAAAAAAAAAAAAAAACCTATTTTTAAAAGCTATTCAAAAAGTTACACTATAGTTTGATATCTATTGTATTCAAAATCAGATGACTCAAACTGATGGATTGGTAAACACCTTATATAAATTATACATACGTTAGTGGCTAAAATAACTAACACAAAGCTTAAATTGATTTACATAATGGACCATTATGACCTCCTCATTTAGGGCATGATATACTGAGTAAGACGTCAGGTTTTGGAATTTTCCCTTTATTTAATGAGTATCATCTTTATCGGATGCAAGAAACCAAAAATATCGTGCACTTTAATAACATGTGGTACGGGTGGATCCGCGCACATATATATCGATTTTAAATATTATTCACAAACTAGCAACTCCGCCGTCGATAAATTTATTAATTTTACCTACCATGGATCTCTGTAGGATCAATCAAGTACCGATAATGTGAACACTCCAGCAAATTATATTATTTAAGAAGAACCTATATTAAGGAAACTTCCAATAGAATGGAGTGCATGTTATTCTCATTCTCGTCGGATTGAACATCTAGAGCAAGATTTTTCTTATATATTATGTTATCTATTAGATTATATATACCGCGTGCATAACGTGTTTCTTCATTACATGTGGTAAAAGAATAAGAATAAAGTATATTACAAAGTCTTCTTTTGTTGAAAACCAGACAAATTCTTTCAATTTTAAACCAGTGATTCAAATGTTTTGTCTTTGTTACAAAAAAAAAAAATTTCTTTTCTTTAAATCGGAATACATTGAATTATATCTATTTAAATAAATTATTTAAGTTTTGTTGTATTTATGGTTTTGCACCATATTTATTATAATATATAATTTCAAAGTTTTATAACTTATACATCTTTATTAGTAATACTTTTTTGGTAATACTTTTGATTGCTTATAATTTTTTTGTCATTTGTACCTCTTTATTTTTTTTTCTAAGTATGTTACAACTCCAGAGATAGAGGTGGGATTTGAATTTGATGTATTAAGTTGGAGATCGGTATTCATACCACTAACTTACACTAACTTTTTGCTATTTGCACCTCTCTATTGGTATAGCTTTTTTATAATATTCTACTGTTTCAATATTAAAATTTATCACTTATATCTTTTTACAGTGCTACTCTCTCAGCCGTTTTTCTTTTATTTAAACCATTTATAAGTATTCATTATCTATATGTTAACTGTAATAATTTTTTTAAATAAATTTAGTATTCATATAAATATATATATTCAAATTAAAATCTACATACTATAAGGGTGACCAAGTAATACTATTGTATAAGGTACACACCCATATACTACTTGATGGGATTGGCTCCGATTAGTTTTTAAAGGTCACATGGTAGGTTCCAAGAGCAATCTAATACCTACTCTCATGGAGTAATGTAAAAGGACGAAGTTTTCTTATCTTATACTTACCTTATACCAACCCCAAAACCTATATTCTAAAGTATAACATAGGTTTTAGCTACCATATATCCACCCCATAAAAATATTATAAAATAATTTTATTAAATGAATAATGAATGATAAAGTTATATTTTTCTATTGATGAATGTTTTAGTTAAAAGAAAAAACTAAGACCATAAGTTAATTACCCTAAATGCACCTCTCTCATTTTACTTTTTCCATTCTTTTCCTTTTTCCTCGATATTTTCCTCTCTAACTTTACATTTTTTATTCTTTTCCCTTGTTCTTTCTTATTTGCTAATTAGTAAAATCACATAAGTTTGAAATGATGAAGATAGGAATTTCTTTTTATATATCTATAATTTCACACATTTTATTGTAGGTTTATAAGTTTTGCACGTGAAGAAATTGTAATATCACATATTGATTATTTTATTAAATCACATAAATATGAAATTCATTGGGAGAAAAAGATAAAATTTATATATTTTATAAGGTGTCTTGTGCCTCATTAATTTATGAGGGTATAGATTTCATAGTGATCCTATGACACTAAGGTAAGTTCTACTTCCCAAAAGTAAGGATTTCTATCTTAAAGGATATAAGTATGAATAAAACCTTATATTCTATCCACCGTATATTTGTTTACCCTTAACTTGTCGTAAGACTTTAACTAATTTTATAGAGGAAAAATTATAAAGAGGTTATTTGTGTTTTGGATCCTTTATAAAAAGGTTAGTTGTATATATATTAATATTACCCTTTTTATAAGGTTTATCTAAATCAAATGCAAAACTTAGAAATTGGGTAGTTTTCTCAAAATATTTTGTAGGAATTAATCCTTCTCTAATGCAATTTAAATCTATACTAATATCAAATAATACGGTTGTTTCCAAAACAAATTCATTATTAATTTTGATTGTAATATTGATAATCCATTTCCTTATTGTTTCTTCAACAAGTTGCATTAGATAATCAAAATTATCAAAAATTGGTAAAACATTTGAATTTTCTTCATTTAAAGTTTCTGTATTGATTATTTACTTTAACTTTAGAAAATCCTTTTGAAGTTTTATCTGCATTATTTTTAAATCTTTTATTTCCTATTTTAAGTATTAATTTCATTATGCAGATCATCAATTGTTATTGACTTTTTCTGTTTCCTTTTACCTCTTTCGAAGATTTCATTGTGATTATAAAGTAAATTAGGTGTAAGAGTTAAATTAGGTTTGTTAACATTTTTTATGAAACTAAGTTTTTCATTATCATTTGGTAATTGATCAATATTGCAAAGATTTTCTTATTCTTTATTTGTTAAAACATTAATTTCATTATCTTCTTCAGATGATGAAGATGATATGGATTCCATGTCATTAACTTGAATTCCATCACTACAATCATTTTGTGATCATTTTTTTATGAAGAAAGTTTATTATCATAAAATATTTGCAAAATATTATTCATTGTTTGTTCATCAAGATTTAATTCATTAAGTTTATTATTGATTTTACAAAAACTTGCTGTGTGATCAATTTTCTTACATTTGTAATATTTTAATTGTTTATATGATTTTTTTTATATCTTTTTTCTCTTTATAGAATTTTTCTAGTTTTTCAGGTCTCCTTGAAAATTTTTTATCGAAATTTCTTTGAGGGTTTTTTGTGTGAACATTGAAGACATTTTGAAGATGAATAAGAAGATTTTTTGTTTTTTATTTTCTTATTACTAACAAGAGAAAGATCATATTAAGCACAAAAATTATCAAGGTTTTAGTATTTTAAACGCTGTTCATTTTTTAATTGTTTTTGCAATCTTATTATGGTACACAAATTAGTTCCAATTTTATTAACATATAATGCTAATTCTCTATATGATAGATTATCTTAATTATTTTCTTCTCTGAGTTTTTTTCTAACTTGTTCACCTATTAATTTTGGTAAACCAGTTAAAAATTTCTCCTTTCAAAAGGGCTTATTACAATCATTCATAAGGAAAACTTTTCCCTTAAGAATTTGCACTTCATATTGGACAACAGATCTAAGGTTTTATCCTTAATGTGTGAAGGATCACCTTTGAAATGTCTATTGATTGAGAATATTAGAGTATTAACCATATCTTGAATTGGTTCATCATTGTCATTTAAGATTATTCTTCCATTTTTATCAATTTTACATGAAGTTAAAATATTGATTCTTTATTCTTCAATGAAATAATTATCTCACCAACCTTTCAATTGTCCAGTAAAACTAGATATTAAAATGAGTACTACTTAATTGTTAATAACATTTGGAACAGTTTTATTAGTATTAAAAAACATTATCATTTAATTAAGAACATTAAAAAATTTTTGTTTTAAGTATCCATTAATATTCCATTCATATGTAGATCCTATAAAATACTTATTTTAATAATTATCATTCTTCTTTTCAATTAGTATATTAGAAGGTATTGCTCTCTGATAATACAATTTTTGAGGTTTTTTTCAATTAATTTTATTAATTTAGTCATTTGATTCATTAATATTTAAATCTTTTAAATAAATATTGGACATTGTATCATTTATTAATTCATTATTAGTTTCATCTAAAACATTAATTTTTTCTAAAGGTATATCATCATTAACAGTACCCTTCTTGATAAGAGTTAGTGCATCTATATTTAAAAAATTAATTGGTTTTGAAGTTGAAGTTTTTTCTTTTATCATTTTATTTATTAACATTTTTTTTTTCTATCATCTAAAGCTTTTAAAAATTCATTACTTAGATTTTTTGGCATTTCAAATGGTTTAAACAAAGGTGTATTTTTATTGGTTTTATTGATAACATTGATTTTATTTATCTCATTAGTAATTGTATTTTCTATTCTATCCAATTGTTTTTCTATGGTCTGTGAATGTTGATTTGTGAAATTATTTTGATTTGTTATTTTTGTTTATCCTTGAGCATTCTTCTTCTGTAGCATTTTTAAAAGCTGTAAGGGTCATTTCTATATTTTTGTGAGTAGTTTTTATATTGCTGAGTAGTTGATGATTTGATTTTATTATTTATTCGTCATTTAATTTTCATTTAAAGCATTCATTGATCACATTAATTTCATTCAGTTTCAAATAATATTCTTTAAACCATTCGAAGAAATATATCTGAGAGCTTATTTCATTCATGAAGTTATAATATTCATCTTTTATTTGTATTTTAACATTATTGAATGTTTCAAAGTACCATTTTCTAGTTTTCTTATTTTTAGGTGAATTAAACTCTTTGTTTAGGAGAATCCTATCGAGCTCCAAAAGTTTTTCTAAAACATTAAGTTTTAGATTACCTAATTCTAAAAGTGAAGATTTTCTTTGTTCTGGTTCATTGGTTAGTTGGTAAACTGGTTAAGTTATACCTAACCTACTATTAATTATTCCAGAAATGGATGGATTATCTTGGATATTGGATTATATATTTAGTTGAGTATTGGATTGAGCATGAAAAAATATATAGATTATTGGTAAAGGATTTGAAAGGTCTACTGATCTTCTAGAGGAAGACGACATTAACCTTATTTCTAAAGGTCTTATAGATTGATTAAAAAATCTGCTATTAAATTAGATGGTGACTTTACCATCTGGGTATTAAACAACATTTGATGGTTTAGTATTATAAACCGATAGTTTTGGAAGTGGATTTTCTACTTTCCAATATTCAAGTAGGTTGACCTGAGACCATTGAATCATTCTAGGGACAGAGACATTAGTTTTGGTTGGGTCCATTTGGATAAAAAGAGTTTGACCTCTTTTATCTATTTTATAAGCTTTAGATTCAGAAACAGTTTTCATTAATTTAAAATATATTCTGTACATTATAACCATCAGTATTTCTCCTTCTACCATTTGATAATTATGGGTTTTTATTTGAAGAATTAAAGAACTCATTATTGTTTTGTTTCTAAGACTAAGAGTGATATTTAAATATTATTCAAATTAGATTAGTCTACTACTAAGACTAGTTTCTATTATTGTATGTATTGATCTTTTATAAACCAATTCCCTAGCATCTCTAAGGACCATGAAGATAGAAGTATCTAATTATAATTTAATAATAGATTTTGTTCTTACTTGAACTAAACCTATATACATGTAAATACATTTTCTTGCATATTTTTTAATTGAGTCAGAATTCAAAAGTCTTATTGTTGTTAAGCCATCCAAGATCGAGATATCTTTTTTCTCAGTGGCTATCACATAATCAATTTTCCCAAAAATTTTCCATTTAACAGTTTGATATATTTGATTATAAGATATTTTTAGTATTTTCCAATTATCTATTACTCCATCAAAATCTTTCGTATATATTTTGTCTCTATTGTTTAGCATAGATTCTTTTAATTGCTCGGATGGAGCAAAATTAGAAAATGGCATAGTTTTTCTAAGTAAATTTATATTTTTAAAAAAGACTAATTTATCTAATCTTATAAATCTAAATCACAAGGTTCTAATAACGACCGAGGAAATTACCCTTTTAATACAGTCGTATTGATTCCTACGAAATAAATTAGATAAATCCTATAAAAGGTTAGTTATATATATATATTTTGGTGACAAAAATTGTAACATGCATTTCTTAATTTAGTGTTAATGATAACTAAGGACACGTATTACTTTTTAATGATTTTTATACGATTTAATAAAAGCTGCAAGAAAAAAAAAAAAAAAAGAAGGAAGAACAAAAATATCTTAAGTGTAAAATAAGTTAAAACTTGCCAGCCATCTATGGGCCGTTGTGTGGATCGCGCGTAATAACTTTTCGGAGGTAAAGAAAAGGGCCGATTCCCTTTCCTATAAGCCAAATCTGCCTCTTTTTCGGAAAATCTATTATTTTATCCAAGCATGATAAAGCACGCGGGATAGCCATTCCCTATTTCAGCAATCATAGTCCTTGCAATTAATATATTTTACTCACCGACATGACTGACATTATATTTTAAAATATTCGATTTAATTGACAATTTTGTCCCCTTTTAAAGTCAATGGTCCCAACCCAAACAACCTTACTTTTTCTTTTCATTTCCTCTTGTTGCTTTTCCTTCTATTCGTTGTTTATTTGTATTTTGTTTTTTTTCCCCCAAGATATGGACGAGTTTTTTTTTTTTTTTTCTTTCTTTCTTTGCCAAAGATATGGACGAGTTTGTGTGTGAATTTTTTCAGTGTGACAGTCCAAGTATTTTATTATTAAATATCTTATATAATTAAAATCTTAATTGCTAATAGAATACCTTAATGACGTGATCTTTTAAACCGATCACAGCTTTCCACGTTTTTCCAAACGAGTTAAATATTAAAATATTCAATATCAGTATTTTTATAATCTAAATGCTATCTGCATTAGTAAAATAAAAGAAATTATCCGTGACAACACCACCTTAAGCTAATATAATTACTGATTGATCCTCTAGCTGCCTACTTGTATTTTATTTATCCATCCATTTAACATCATCGTTCTTTATTAATAAAACCCAAAACCATATCATATCCCGTTAAATATTTTTAAACCTGTTCTAAGGCATACACGAGACTTGCAGCCTAGTACGAATTGCCTGAAGTATTTTTCGACTGAAACTGCAGTGACGAAGCAGGCAAAACAAGTTCCACGATGAGAGGGGGATAGCGATGGTGTCATGTCTCCATTTCACATGGGCCAGCGTGCAAATTATGGACGCATTTTATTGTGGCATCAGTCATTATGCTTTATGATATTTTATTTATCGACTGAAAGATGCGGTGCTGGACTGAATTCTTTCTGTGTTTTCCTTGAAATACACGCTCAGGCCTTTTGTTTGGATTGACAGTCAGGTAATAACAATATCAAAACTCTTTTCTTTTCCTTTCAATTATTGTGTGTTACAGCCATTAAAAATAAATTTAAAAAAATTCATAACATTTATCTATATATATATAAATCAGTTTTTAACATTTTATTTAATCTATTTTATTTTTCAATGTTTTAATAAATTTACAAAAAAAAAAAAATTCATTAGTTTTACCATTAAGTATGGACACATAACAACATTCGATTCGTTCAAATAATTAATTTAATTAAATAAACTAATAATATATATTATATAACTAAAATATTATAAAAATAATAAGAAATNTAAAATATTATAAAAATAATAAAAAATTAATAAAAAAAGATAAAAATATATAAAAATATGAAAAATAATACATATATATTATTTAGTAATATATATATTAATACTAATATTTATATACATATACATTAATATGTATTTTAACAAAAAAAATCATTTTCCGACTAATCCAAAACCAAAAGATTACTAGTGACCACTTATAGGGCATTGCCGACGACTACTAAGAGAGATCGTCCAACCCTCCATAGGTGGTTGCAAGTCACCCTTTAGCCTTGGGGTGACTTAAAAACAACCACAGTTGAAAGTGGCTCGCAACTCATTAGTCACCATGGGTAGTCGCCTACCTTAGGGGGGTATCATAGGACCTCCTCTAAGTGGTGGACAACCACTTACGATCACCAAAAAGTGTAAAAAGAAAATGAAAAAGATTGAAACCCTAAACAAGTTGTGATTAGGTCTTTTTTTTTTTCTTTTTTATTACTTTTGGATAACCGTAGGTAGCTACCCACCAATTAAGGTAGTTGGTGGCCATCGATGTCCACTAGTAAGTTGCGACCTACTTTTAATTATGGCCATTTTTTAGCTACCCTAAGATCAAGGGATGACTAGTAGCTATCTGTAGAGGGTTTATGATCTTCCCTAATGGTTACTAACCATCTTTTGGCCTTAGGATGGCTAGAAAATGAATTTTTTTGTTAATTTATATTAAAATAAATATTAATATATATGTATAAAAATATATAATTATTTTTTTCACTTTTGTAGTTATTTTTCATTTTTTATATATTTTTTTCATTTTTTATAATTATTATATTATTTTTTATTTAAAAATTATATATAGATAAATTTTATACTAACATGTGTCCATAATGATGGAAAATTTAATAAACTTTAACAGAATGACTTATTTGATATAATTTGAAAATGTTAAAGACTGAAATTGATTAAATAAAAAGTTAAAGGCTGATTCGTAAAAATATAAAACGTTAGGGATTTTTTGGTACCACCGCGCAATCCCCCTGCTCCCCCACGTCGGGCATACGCAGCAAAAAAAAAATAAAATAAAAGAACAAAGAAATGTAGAGATAGAAAAACATAAAAAGTGTCTAAACTTTTAATTTTTGGTAATTTAATGTCTAAATATTTATTTTTTTGTAGTTTACTACTTCATTTTTCAATACCATTTCAATTTACTGTCTCCATTAATAGGAGATTAATAATCATTATCTTTTTTTGCATTTTAGTATTCATACTTTAGTTTGGTTGCATTTTAGTGTCTGTACTTTAATTTTGATATATTTTAATGTTATATCACATAATAATTTATAAAAAAATTATTTATAATTTTTCTTAATTGATAAATTATTTTAAAAATTAAAAATATATATTTTTATGCTTATAATTTCCATTATGCATGACTTTTGCTTGCAATATCCCATTTTAGCAAAACTTTATACTATTTTAAATCTTATAAGAAGAACTTTATTGAAAAATAAGAGTTAATATACATCCTTTAACTAGTTGAATTAAGTGAGATTTGAAATGGTGATAACTTTGCAAACCATCTATCATTTAGTCTCAAAATATAAACTTTATAAGTCATCAAATAATACACATCAACATAGTATAACATGATTTTATTATGTTTCCTACACCATTCTAATATTGATTTTTCAAATTTTGTATTTTATAACATGTAGACGAGCATGTTATGACTATAAACATGTAATTGTTGCAAAGTTTGCATTACAAACTATCCAAAAATTATTACTTTGACTTAAAATTATACATTTTAACTTTTTTTTCCTTTCTCTTAAAGAGATTTGTCTGACTTTTTTATACTTTTTTGAAAATCAATATGATTTTAAGTTTATAATCATTATAAAATCTTAAGCAATTTATAATCATTCTAATCTCAACATTTTATGATCACGTTAAGGGGTATAAAGATTTACAAATAATAGAAATATTTAAGAATTTTAATTAAAAGTTTAAAATAAAGAACACTTTTGCAAAATAAAAATGTTATTTACAATAAAAATAAATAATTTCATTAAAATGAGTCTAATCATAATGCATGGAAAAATGCAATATTTAAAAAAAATTTGCAATCTATATGGACTATTACAAGAAAAAATAAAAAATAAAAGAGAGATTTAGAAAAAGCATTAGAATTATGAAAATAAAAGATTAACACAAGAAAGCTTAAAGGAATTACAAAATTTTTTTAACCATCTTATATTTTTTCCCATTGCAATTCATTATTTATAAAATATTAAAATATAAAAAATATATTTTTTTTCATCTATATGATTTTTAGTTAAAATGAAAAAATTTTGGAAGCTAGTAGTCTAAGCTTTCGAATATTATATAATTTCCATTACACAATGTTTGATTTATAAGTTATAAGATTGCAAAGTTCTAAAAATTAGTATCATGACACAACCAAATATATAACAAGATATTGTAGTATTGAGGTATATTGTTTGAAAAGTTTGAAAATTCATGTTATAAGGTTCGATGACACTTAATTGAAAAGCTATGACCCTTTTGAAATTTTTCTTGATTCGTGTATTGGGAGCACATCATAGATCTTGTTTTCATATGAAAGTAGATTTTAAGACTCCAACAATATAAGATTTGTTATAACTAGACATCATATTAAATGTTAAGCATAGTTAAAATTATTGGATATAAATAATTTTTTATTTTTAAAATAATATATTAATTAAGAAAAATTATAAATTAACTTTTAATACATTAAAAATTAAATAGACACTAAAATGCATCCGAACTAAACTATAAGCACTAGAATATAATTATAACTAAAGTGTAGACATTAAAATGCAAAAGTCTGTAATGATAGTTAACTTTGTTGTTAACCGAGACACTGAATTGAAACCAAATTTATAAAAGAAGAACTAAATCACAAAGAACAAAAAGTTCAAACACTAAATTGCTAAATGTTTAAGGTATAGGCACTTTTGTTACCTTTATCCTAAGAAATGTACTTGACCATCAACTTAAGAGATTGCTATTCATATCTTAGAGACAAGGGTTTTGGTAAAACTTGACCTTATAATTTTCACTTAATCCATCAATATCGAAAAATTTTGCAACATTTTACATATAGTATCTTCACTTATTGTAAATCACAACAAGACCCTCAAGTTTTAAGTAAAAGCATGTGGATAAGTTCAAACTAATAACTTGCAAGATTTTAGATATTTCATTACATTTAGAATCCTATTGATAAATAATAATTTCCTTGATTCCATCCAAACCCTATCAGCATGTTGATGGGAATGGCATATTCCATATGAGTCCTCAATTCTCTTGTTCAATTGGCATTGGGCTCCATGTGGAATTGAATTCAAGTGGGTTGATTCTTAAGATGCCATCTCAAATCTCTATTCCCACTCTATTCCCTATTTCAGTTCCAAAAATGGCCTTGTTAAAAATAAAAAATTATAACTACTACAAGTAATACTCCTGGGTTCTGAACCCCTAAAATTAAGGTGTCGGTTGATGCTAACCAAATCAAGTAAGATTTTATGACTAAGCCACAAAATTTAGAAGAAATAGCCTCGTGAAATTAAACTCTTAAAATAGTGCACATAAAAGAATTTATTTAATAAAGTGTTGGGTTAATTGAACTCAAAATTCTTTTAAACAACAAAGTTAATAATTAGACTTAGAAAATTATTTGAAGGCAATCTATACTCGATAAATGTAGGTAATATAATAAATATATATTACATACATATAATTAGAAGGATATGATTTAAAATTAAGCTTTGTAGAAACTTAGAAAATACCCTTGTAGGAGCTTGCATTTATATAGACAAAACATAAAATAATAAAGGAAATAAATAAATAAAATAATCGAGGTGGTTGTATCAAAATCAAGAGCTACGCATGGATTCAAAAACCAAAACCATATACATGGTTTTCAAAAGCAAATCAAGGGGAGATCATGATTTTGGAACATGGTTTTCTAAAACCATGTAACACTTGGCATTCTTATTCCCCTACTAAACCCACTATAAAATCCTAACCCTTTGCATTTTACAACCTTTGACAACATTTCATTATAGAAAAATTTAGGAAGTCATTTTAGAAAGGTAGTAAAATTGGTATGTGAATCTGGACATATGTAGAACCCAAAACAGATGGCAACCTAGGAACGAGTAGCCACCACCACTAGGCTTTAAAAGTAATGCCTTGAGTAACCAACACACCCTTGGTGGTGTTCAATGGTCGAAGTGTGTAATGACGATGAGTCTTGATTTTTATTTGATTTTTGATAAATTGTTAAAAATAGAAAATTTTAATGAAAAATCATGAAAATTTATATTCTTAGACTATTTTAAATATACTTTCTTGAAAGAATATCAGTTTTTTAAAATATGCATAACCCATATATCACTCTTAAGAAATGGGCTATTTAAAGCGAATTTTTTATTTGATTTTCAAGAGGGCAAACAACATTGTTTTAAGCTTAAACTTTTACTTAAACTTCCTGCAATATTTATTTTTATGTTATGTTAAAAGTTTTCGAAAATTTGCTTGGTAAATTTTTGTTAATTTTGATTTGTTATAAACTATCAAAATTAAAAATTTCGGTGAAATGATAGATTTCTAAGTATTTTTAATTAAATATAATCCCTAAATAATATTTTACATGGTTGCATGAGTTTTCATAAAAAAGGGATCAAACATGTGATATATTGCGTTTTTACAAGCTTAAAAGTGTCATTTTTGTAAAACCAGAATGACAATATGTTAAAATCAAGCATGCATGGGTCTTTACAAATTGGTCCAAATCTAGAATTTATCTTTAGAATAGGTCAATTTGCTAGTTTGTATTCAAGGTTGCCAAGTACTAATGGTTGTATGAAGTTTTAGCGAGTTTAGGCACTAATTGGTCCTATATAAGTTATTGTAGAAGGTAGCTTGATATTAGGCAAGAAATTGACTTTAAGTAAAATATATATAATAATGAGGACCTTAATGTGGTAGTTAGTAGAAGCTTTCATAAAAGGTTTCTGGTAAGATATCAAACGTGAAAACTAAAAGTAGGTCTAAGTAGAAGCTTGAGTATGAGGTTCTTTGGCGAAACATAAAATGAAAACAAAAGATGGATTTTTAGTAGAAGTTTTAGTAGAAGCTTTCTTGACCATAAATCTTAAGACCAACCTTAAGTAAAAGGTACTGTTAGTGAACTGAATGAGTGTCAAGCCTGAATTTTAGTTTCTTTTATTTTCATTTCTTACTTTTTAATTAATACTAAACTCTAACCCATTCAGCCTTAATCTTCAATTAGAGAAATTGAAAAATTCTAGTTTTTCATTAAAAATAACTTTATCGTCACTACCAAACTGAAGTCGGGATAAAGAGAAATCGTAATTAATTAGGTGGATTGATTACGATTTAATTACCGGTCTTTAATTTCAATTTGAATGGAAAACCAGAGCGTTCTGAATTCAGGGGTTAACCTATTAAACCCTGACAAGTACCATTATTTATTTACTGAAATTAGGATTATTCATCTAAATTATAATATTTTTTAAGAAAAGAAAATAAAAACCAAAAGGAAAAAAAAAAAAAGACTTAAGTTTCTATAAATTTTATTGTCACCCTGAAAATGTCTATGTACCCATTAGTTGAGATCAGACAATCATAGTTCTTTTCGAAAATTTTAGTATGTTAATTAATTTTAATTTTGAAAATCAACCAGATTTATGTTTTAAATGATTCGATTTATTCACAAATATAAGAGGTCTTAACTCATGAGTGATCAAGAGATTCTCTAAAATGCTATAACCTTTTTATAAAAAAAAATTCTTTTCTATTAATTTTTATTTCTAACAATAATTTTCTATGTGAGGATTTCTAAAAAAAAACATAATCCTAAAAAAAATCCTAAGCTAATATATATATATATATATATTCATACGTATACTTCTACTATTAACAGCTATTTATAAATTAATAAAATCATATACTGCTAAGAACTCCTAAAACTAGTATATTCATAAGTACCCATACTAGGGAACTAAGAATATAACAACAATAATAATAATAATAAAACCATAATCAATAAGATAAATAAATAATAATAAAAACATAAAAAAAATTAATTAATCGAACCTAATTTTGAAGGCCAACTGTACGACAATGGCAAGGATGTGCGTGTGTTGATCAAGGATCGTCTAATCGTCGATAGGAGGGCAAATGTAGCCAGCATGGATAGTGGTTACACGTTCATTAGGGAGTTGTACAGTAACGGTGGTATGTTACAACAGTGTTTGTCGTACACACTACAGCGTATTGTTGTGGATGGACGGCTATGTCTTGCTAGATGTAGCTTTAGTGACTTTGTGGGAAGTACGCGGAGCGCCTGTGCTCGTGCAACGAAAGCTAGTTGTGGACTCGCTGTTGTCGAAGTTGGCTTTGCTCTATTGTGCAGAGTGTGGTTGGAGATCGGATGTTATCCTGTGGTTAGGCATGCATTCATGAAGGCGTTGGACTGAAGTGCCGTAAGTATTTTGGGGACTGGTTCGATCCATGGTTGGGTGTCATGTGTAGGCCTTGGGTGCAACAGTGGGTAGTCGAGTATTGGAGCAGTCAAGTTGGGGTCTGTTGGTGTTGTTCTGATTGGCTTATGCAGTGGTCAATGTAGTTAAGTCGTGTGGCTTGAACTGAAATTGTAGGCCTGGATTCCGTAGTGACGAAAAGTGCTACAGTAATGGGTGTGAATGGCTGTGTCGCGCTTTTGTGTGGTCTCCAGTACGTGTGTTTGTGGCGAAGTGCAATTGTGATTCAGGTGAGGGTAGCAGTCAGTGAAGATGGTTGATGGACTGGCAGTTGAAGTTTAGTTGTGCTACTACTATTGTTGTGGTGAGTGTGGTGATTTCTAAAAAATTCTTCTCCCTTGATCCCATAAGATTTGTATTTATAAACTCCGAAACAAATCTTTTGTATTGATTTGTATCTAATCAAATCTGAATCTCATGAGTCTTTATCATATTTGATTCAAAAGATTCATTGAGATTTGAAATTAGATTTTAAAAAAGAAATTGCAATAGAATAAAAGATAAAATACACATGCATTCTTAATGAGATTCAAACTTACAACTTCAAACTAAATCCAATTTAATACTCCAATACTTATTCATTAAGCTGTTGGCTTGTGCCTTGATTTTTAGTATGATTGAATTGTACTTAAAACGTTTGACTCTCTAAAATAATTATTTGAACTGAACTAAACTAAACTAAACTAAAACTAAAACTAAAATTAAAACTATTTATTCCTAAAATAATTTACTTCCTAAAAAATCTTTATAATTTTTTTCTTTTCTCATTTTTTTGGGTATTTTCATCATTTGTCAATTTTTATTATTTTCATTTTTTACTTTTCCTTATTTTTGACTTAGGATCTTATTTTTTTAAAAACTAAGACTATAACTACTAGGAAGCAAAAATCGAGTGTCTACAGATGCTCCTCTTTGTGGTGAAATTTGAATAAAACTTTACCACAAAACCAAAAGAAATACAATTTTTGCATTGGGACTAACTTTATACTAAGGAACGCCACGACTAGCTAATTGAGGATTTGATGACAATAAGCTTGAAAAGAAGAATAGTGAGAGTAGTGCCCTTGTGAGCTAGCAAGAATCCTAAAGAGAATAATGAGAACTTGGTTATGCTCCTTATGGGCTGATTACCAAGATGGTTAAAGTGCTCCTTGAATTGGCTAAGACCTTAAAATGAATTGAGAATGCTTGGTCATACTCTAATGAGTTGACTAATTAAGTTAGTCAAAACGTTTCTTGAGCTGGTTAAGATCCTAAAATGAATTGAGAAAACTTAGTCGTACCCTAATGAGTTGACTAACTAAGGCGATCAAAGTGCTCTCTAAGCTAGTTAAGACTTAAAGATAAGAAAACTTGGTCGTACTCTAATGAACTGATTAACTAAAGTAGGTGAAGTGCTCCTTGAGTTAGCTAAGGCCCTAAACTAGATGGGGTAAGTAAGCGCTCTTAAAGCTAGCTAAAACCCTAAAAAATGAGAAAACTCGATTGTGCCTCAATGAGCTGACTAACCAAAGAGGGCAAAGCGCTCCTTAAGTTGACTAAAGCCCTAAAAGATAATGAGAAAACTTAGTCATATCTTAATGAGCTAGCTAATCAAGGTAGGTGAAGCACTCCTTAAGTTGCCTAAAGCCCTAAAATGAATTGAGAAAACTTAGTTGTGCTCCCTATGGGTTGACTAACTAAGGTAGGCGAAGCGCTCCTTGAGCTGGCTAAGGCCTTAAATTGAATGAAATGAGTAAGGGCTCCTAGAGTTGGCTAAAACCCTAAAAGAATTGAGAAAACTTAATTGCACCCCAATGAGCTAACTAACCAAGGCGATGAAAGTGCTCCTTGAGCTGGCTAAGACTCTAAACTGGATGAGACGGATAAGTGCTCCTAAAGTTGGCTAAAACCTTAAAAAATGGAAACTTGGTCGTATCCTAATGAGCCGACTAACCAAAGCAGTTAAAGTGCTCTTTGAGCTTGCTAAAGATAAAGAAAACTTAGTCGTACCCCAATGAGCTGACTAACCAAGGTGGGCAATGCGCTCCTTGAGCTGGCTAAAGCTCTAAAAAATGAGAAAACTTGAATTGAGGCAATGCTCTATGAGGTGGCTGGAAACCTAAGACAATTATGGATTGGGACTGTGTTCTAAGAGCTAGCTGACCCAAAAGTTTTTAAGGATTAAGTGTTTTAGAAATTGAATTACCAACCCTATGGAGAAAACAAATGCAAATGCAATGTAATGTTTTGTATAAGCTCAGAATCACTTACCTAACTCTAGGATAGTTCCCAAACAGTCAAATCTTTTCTTGAGCAACCCGATTAGAACCAACGGTTTTGACCCTTTCCTCTTCCTCTTCTTCTTCTTCCATCTTCTTCTACCCCTTTTCTTTTCTTTTCTTTCTTTTTTTTTTCTTTTTCCTTTTTCTTTTTTTTCTCCTTTTTTTTTCCTTTTCTTCTTCTCTTTTTTTTTCTCTGTTTTTTTTTTCTCTTTTTTCTTTTTTTTTTTCATCTTCTTTTTTCTTTTCCTTTTTAGAAAGCAATTTAAGCTTGAAACAAATACACATACGCTATACTTAAAGACGTATTCAGGAAGGCAACTTTAACAAATGAAACATCTTCATCTCTTGAGCAAAGATATCACATCTTAAACTTCCAGTCCAACTTAATCGGTTTTCTGTACAAACTTCTTCCCTTAAGTGAGTTTCTATTTATCTACCACCCATTACTCTTTATGAACATGGCCTTATCCTTAAAAATAGAAAACAAATCTCCCTTTTTGGGGAGATGAACCTTAATAAAGTATTAAGAGATTTTTTATCAATTGACATCATTCCAAATTAAGTGTTTATTTTTCTTGTATTTCTTATGTATAGGGTTTATTTGGATAAAGTGAGGAGTAGGGACTTCTAGTGGAACGAGAAATGGGCTAAAAATATTACCCAATATTGACGACCACTAAGAATACCAACTTTTCTTGTAGAAAATGAAAAAAAGACCACAATAATATTAAGATTGTTTACATTTCATAATCTGAGAAAAAATTCTATTAATCTTTTAAGGGTAATACATTTTCAATGAGTCAGCGTTCACTAAGTCTTTCAAATCTGGACCGTCCATTTGAGATAACATCACAGTTCCCCTAAGCAATACTTTCTTCACAATGTAAGGCCCTTTATAATTTGAAGCAAACTTCCCTCTTGAATCATGTGTATTAGGCAAAGTTTTCCTCAGCACCATGTCTCCCTACTCAAAACTTCGGAGTCACACTTTCTTATTAAAAGCCCTAGCCATTCATTGCTGATAGCAAATGTTGTGGCATGAAGCTGCCAACCTCTTCTCGTTAATCAAATTCAACTGCTTGATTCGTTTCTTTATCCAATCAGCCCCATCCAACTAGGTTTCCGACAATACCCTTAGAGAAGGGATTTTGACTTCTATTAGTAGTACAACCTCCATCCCATATACCAACGAGTAGGGGGTTACCCCTGTTGATGTTCTGATAGAAGTTCGATAGGCCATGAGTGCAAACGGTAACATTCCATGCTAATCTCGATATATGACAGCCATCTTCTCAATAATTCTTTTGATATTCTTGTTGGTTGCTTCTACGACTTCGTTCATTTGAGGCTAATAAGGAGTGGAATTTCTATGAATAATCCTAAACTACTGGCACAACTCTGACATCAATTTATTATTCAGGTTCGTACCATTATCGGTAATAATTGTCTCTAGTGTACCATATTAAGCTAATATGTCTCTCTTAATGAACTTAACCACTACTCCCTTCGTCACACTAGAGTAAAATGAGGCTTCAACCCACTTAGTGAAATAATCAATAGCTACCAGTATAAATCGGTACTCACCTCGAGCCTGGCCTATGATTAGTGAAGAATCTCCATACACTTCTAATTCCCCTATCTCCTTAAACAATGCAATTTTAAGTACCAAAATACATGCCTCGTATTCTGCAATATTGTTAGTACAAGAGAAAGCCAATCTTACGACCATTGGGAATTATGTACCTTTAGGGGATATCAAAATTGCCCTTCCACATCTTGACACATTAGCTGCTCCATCAAAAAACATTTTCCAACTTGAAGATTTCTCAACTGCTTTGCTATCAGAACCACTTTCTACCGCTAAGATGTTTTCATCAGGGAACTTAACTCATGCTTCTTAAAGGATATCCTCAGAGAGACTTTTTGCTAATTGATCTACTAAGGCCTACCCTTTGATTGAGCTTTGGCTCACATACTTGATGTCAAATTCTAACAACAACATCTGCCACTTCGAAACTCTTCTAATGAAAGCCAGTTTTTCTGTTAAATACTTCAAGGGGTCATGTTTTGTTATTAACTTGATTTAGTAGTAAAGTGTATACTGTTTAAATTGATGCACGACCCATACCAATGTACAACAGGATCTTTTGGCTTCCAAGTATTTTTGCTCCCCTTCTATGAACTTTTTGCTCAAATAATAAACGGTTCGCTCCTTCCCTTCTTCATCCTTCTAACCAAGCACGGGCCCCATGGATTCGAGCAATATGGTCAAGTATAAGAACAATGGCTTTCCAAGCTTAGGAGCCACCAACACTAGTGGATTCATGAGGTATTCTTTAATTTTTGTGAAAGCCTCTTCACATTCGTCATCCCAATTGATCTTTACATTCTTTTTCAATGCTTGAATAGAGAGTGGCATTTTTCTATTAACTATGATATGAATTGAGCTATATAATTTAAACGGCCCAATAACTCTCGTACTTCCTTGAGTGTGTACGGAGGAGGCAAGTTGATTATAGCCTTGGCTTTATCAAGATTGACTTTGACACCCCTTTGGCTAATTATGAAACCCAACAATTTTCCTGACGTTACTCCAAAAGTGCACTTCTCCAGATTCAACTTCAATTGGAACTTCCCTAATCTATTAAACAACTTCCTCAAGTTTTCTAAGTGATCTTCCTCTTCCCTGGATTTCGAAATCATATCATCAACATATACTTCTATCCTTTTGTGCATCATATCATGAAAGATTGCAACCATTGCCCTTTGATATGTTGGCTCTACATTTTTTAGCCCAAATGGCATCACTTTATAGCAAAATGTACCCCATGTTGTAATAAAAGTTGTCTTGGTCTTATCTTCTTCGGATATCCGAATCTGATTGTGTCCCGAAAAACCATCCATGAATGAGAATAGATGATTTTCGGCCGTGTTATCCACCAAGACATCAATGTAAGGCAATAGAAAATTGTCTTTAAGCGTTGCTTGGTTAAGATCTTGAAAGTCTACACAGACTTTGACTTTCCCATTTTTCTTCATTATTGGAACAATATTAGTTACCCATTTCGGGTAATCTAACACCTTAATGAATCTAACTTCTAGTAGTTTCTTAACTTCTTCTTTAATTTTCAACAAGACATCAGGTTGAAATCTCCTTAATTTTTGCTTTTTAGGCTTAGCATCTTCTTATGTAAGTAAATGGTAGACTACGATCAACGAGTCCAACCTTGGCATATCCTCATATGACCAAGAAAACACGTCTTGATATTCGGCTGACAATGTAATCATTTCTATTTTTTTGTTTCTTTTTTAGATTACCTTTGATTTTTAGATTCTTAGGATTATTTTCAATCCCACATTGACTGTTTTAATCGATTCATCGATAGTAATTCTACCCAGTTCATGTTTTTGCCATTCCTCTTGTATATTATTGTAGTCATCGACATCATTCCTGATAATAACCCAGTAAGGCCGGAAGCGATATCGATATTCTCATTTTTTACCTGCGTGAGGTATTCCTGGTTTTCACTCAGTTCATTGGATCTGAGCAAAGCGCATAAAGAAAGATGCATGTAAGTAAGAGAGAATTGAAACAAAATGAAGGAAAGAAATGAACTAAGATTTTATTGAATGAAAGGAAGTGAATCAAGAATGAGATAAAAGGACTAACTAATATTTTTAAATGAAAGGTTTAACGAAAAAATACTAACTACGAGTTACCCTTTACCTTAGGGAAGACTTGTTGCCATTCGCTGGGATGGAGAACTAGTTATTCAAATGGTGCTAGAACTTATGTGGCGAGCTTATTGATCCTTCTTTAACAGATTCTAGGGCTTGAGTCTCTACCTGTATGAATGTCTCAACTAGTAGCGGAAAGGTCATTGAGGCATGGTATAATCTATCGCCTCTTTTGCCCTTCGTTTGTTTCTTCTAGAATTCTTCTACTGGGGTAGGGTTGTAGCCAAGGCTATAGGTATTGATTTGGCCTTCCTTGAATTCTATTCTTCTATGTTCTTCTCTTTCAGGACTGGTAATCATGCTTACTTCCTCAAACATCTATAAGCCCAACTCTTCTTGCACTTCGCTTCCTATATAGGGTATGGCCATTTCCTTGTAAATTTCATAATTTTGATCTCCCAAAATAGTAATCACCTGGCCATTTGAGATAAACTTCAACTTTTGGTGCAAGCTTGAAGGTATGGCCCCTACTACGTAAATCCAAGGTCTTCCCAAGAGTAAATTGAAAGATCTTGGAATGTCCATGACTTGGAATCGAATAATGAAGTGCTAAGGGCCAATACTTACAGATAAATCTATTTCCCTTATAATCTCTCTTCTGGAACCATCAAAGGCCTTAACTGTTGTGGAAGAAGGCCTAATTGTAGACGTGTTGATACCTAGCAAATCTAAGGTGGCAAGTGGACAGATGTTCAATGATGATCTGTTGTCAATGAGTACTTTGGTAATGATTATATCATTACTCTTGACCATGATGAAAAGTGGTTTCGTGTGCTTATTCCCTTCTTCGCCTAACTCTTCTATTGAAAAAGAAATTTGATCCATGGCGAGGACAGACTTAATGACCAATCCCATCTTCTTAGTTGGAATTTCACGAGGGACTTTAACGTCCTTTAAAGTGTGGAACAAAGCTTTTATGCATGGTTTAGATGTGATCAGTAAGCTCATCAATGATATTTGTGCTGGAGTCTTACTAAGTTGGTCCATGATCTTGTACTCACTCGATTTGATCATCTTGGTAAAGGCTAATAGCCCTTTAACGTATTTAGCCATTGTTTTATCATTTGATTCCCTCGATATGGTCTTCCTCTCCTACTCTTCTCTTAGGTGGTAAATCCTTCCCGATCGAGTAATCCCCCCTACTAGAGGACCTGGTTTCTCTTGATTTACCACATGATAGTTAAATGGGTAGCCTTGTAATTTTCTGGTGTTAACAGTACGTGAAATGTGTACCTCTTTGTTTTTAGGGCCTACTTGCTCGTGTAGAACTCGAAAACCTTAGGCTTCTTATCTGAACTAATGACGTTAACGGTACAATCATAAAAAATCATACTAATAATCAGCCCATGGTTCGGTAGGGGAATATTATTAACATTTGGAGCTGAGGCTTCTACAAAAGCTAAATGCACTGTCCCCTCATTTATCAAGTCTTAAATCCTGTTCCTTAATCTCCAGCATGAATCGATGAAATGCCCTACTTGCCCACAATGATATTCACATTTCACCGTAGGGTTAAAGATTCTCAGCCTATACCTATCACTAGGAAGTTCATATCGTATCAGATTATCTTTTTGTAACTTCTTGAAGACTTGACTTAAGGGAACCGGTATTTTGGTAAACTGTCTAAAAGTCTTGTTAGCTTGAGGCTAGTCACTGAACTGTTGTTGAGTCAAAGGAGCATTTGTTCTGAAAGTGACTTGAGTGTTTAGTCTGACATGTGAGTTTACCATGCTGATCATAAATTCTTTAAGCTTGTTGCCCACTAGTTTATAACCAGAAGACGAAACTCGTGGCCTTCTATTTGTTGGCTCTTGAAGCTTGCTGAAAGAGACGACACTTTCAATCCTGCACCCTACTGCTACCATTTTAGTAAAACTAGACGAGGCTTACCCGATGAGATGGGAGAAATAAGCTCTTTCCAAGGTGTTAATGAAAGCTGATGTGAGCTCCTTCTCAATAGTAGGAGTAGATATTCTTGTAGCTAAGGACCTCCACCTTTTAGCATACTCTTTGAAAGATTCATTATTCTTTTTTTGTAGGGTGACTAAATCCATCATGGTTAGGGCCACTTCTACATTGAACTTATATTGCTCATAAAATGCCTTAGCAAGTTTCTCCTATGTATTTGTCTGGTTTAGGTCGAGCTAGGCGTACCTAGTTAAGGCCAGTCTCATCAAACTATCTTAGAACGTTTGTACTATGAGTGAATCATACTGGACATATTTACCCATCTTCCTAACGTACAACCTAGTATGGAGCTTAGGGCATCCCGTCCTGTTATACTTTTCAAACTTTAGTACCTTAAACTTCTTAGGGTAAGCTCCAATGTCATATGTAGAAAACTCAGTGACCAATTCAAATCCATCATACCCTACAAGTGATTTCATCTTCTCAGCTATCTATTGCATTGGTTTCTTTTCCAATTCTTTTAAGCTGTTTATGCTAGGCCTTTAGTCAATCGGTCTTAGGGCCACATATGTGTCAGGTTTGAAGGTTGGGTTGACTTTCAGGTAAACTCTTGTTGACTCAAATGGGTCTTTTGGATATTCATGCTCTACTTCGGGAGCTTATGTATTCTTCCCATATCGGGCCTTGGAGCTTTTTTCATTAGCTAGTGTTGTGGCTCGTAGCAAAGTGATGTCGTTTACTAAGAAACTCATTTGTTTTGCCATCTTCTCCATAACCCTTTTTATGGAACAAAACCTCAACTTAGAGGGATCATTAACGTCGAATTCTCCGTCATTTCCTTAGGTGGTGGCCATCCTAGTTTGGGAACATGTTCTAATCGAACTTCTCTAAAAGACTTAACATTTGGGAGCTATCTTAAGATTTCACTCGATTTAAACTTAGTAAAGGGTTAGCACATATTACATTTTTCTAAGAAAAAAGTTATTAAATATACAGATGTAGGATGCACGACACACAAATGCAATGAAAATTAAGAATTGACAAGAAACCTTTGATGTGGTAAAACCTAACTAATTTTATTAATTTTGCAACTATGAAGCTTTACATCACTTATTCTATTCAAAAAAGGAATCTTAAAGAAAGAAAACCTTAAAAGAGCCTAAAATCTAAATTCTAATCTTCTTATGGCTAGTGAGCTCATCTTGAGTTTTCTTCCTCTTTCGGATCTTGGGAGCCTCCTCTTCCTTGCCCTTGATCCTCTTCAGCTGTACTTCTAATGCCTTTATCTTCTAGTGATACTCCTCTCAGCTGTTCTCTAACTCTTGCTCTCTTTTACTTGCTTTCTCGAGTTCAGCTTCGACTTGGACTTCTTCCTTTTCCTTTGTCTCTTGTATGTCTTTGAGTTTCTTTAGTTGGTGATGAAGAAGTCCTTTGGTTGTCTGGCTCCTACCTACTATCCCCTTAGTGGTAGGGATGGTCTTTCTTGTGTGCCAAAGAGTTTGGATGCTTAGGAGTTTAGCGACTTTGTCAGCCACTAACATGCTGGGGTTATGAAAGTCCAATGAGACGGCTTCTAATGAGGGTTTGGGGATCATGTCTTCAACAAGTCCATTGGCTTGGATGTATCCGGTATAAAGGTTGAAGCTGATTAGGGGCATCGCCTTGAAATTTTCACATCGTTTTATCATTTCCTTGCTTACAAACCACCCAGGTGTCTACAGTAACTCTTTTACTTTCATAACCTAAAAGTGTTAAACCTAGTAGCGAGTTGCTATGTCTTCTAGCAACTCAATTCTTTCTTTAAAAGACTTGACAAGATCATATTGCTGGGTAAACTCGACTCAGTTGAAATCGAGTTGGTAACTTCTTATGTGACCAATGAACCAAACTATAAGTAGAACCATATTAGTCTTCAAATCTCCTCGTTTCTTCTTTTTGAGATGGTTCAATGACTAGATCTACTCGGCTAGGAGCATTGGGACATATGATTTCCCTTCAAGAAATTGGTTTACGATTTTTGTAACAATAAAATGGACTCGGTGTCTATCATCAAGGAACAGGATAGTATTGAAGACCACTAATATAAAAGCGTTTACTCGATACTAGTGTTATGCTTTTAAATTTGCACAAAAAACCTCTCGTTTATCTCTATGCTTCAATTTAGTAGAAAACCAGCCCATGATGTCCTCCAACCAAATGGTCTTTCCTTGATTTAGAACCCGATTTATCTTAGATTTCCCAACTCCCAACAACTTACTGAAGATCTTTAGTGCTGCAACTACCAAATCTGGGACGTAGACCTCATCTATGATAATAGGGGCCTACAACAATTGAGAGTATTCTTCTAAGGTTGGGCTTAACTAATGTAGGCCCAACAGAAACTGATAGATTTGGGCTCTCATAGATGGACTAAGGCCCGCACTAAAGTGATGTTTACGGGGATTTTCTATAGAGAGAAGATGGGCTCGATCTTGTTCTTGATAAACTCCTGCTTATCTGGGCTAAGGAGTTAAAACCACATCTGAATCAATCTTTGAGGCCAATGTGGTGGGTGGACATGAATTTCTTCAAAGGGCTCTTGACTTGATCTTGTCATGCCTATGTAAAAAAAATCAAACTTACAATCACGACCTATTCTAAACTTTACACAAATTATTTATAAGGAAATATTATAACTACAACTTCACAACTGCCCTTATTCATTTAGGTCTACTACATCATGGGTTCTTGTGATTTTTGAAAAAAGTTTTCGTATAATGCAAAGGGTGGGTTCTAAAGATCCTCAAGTTCTGCAACCACCGCATTTTTTTAAAGCAACGGTTATGTGGTCATATCTGAACTTGAGTGAGGTAACCTGATCAACCTCAGAAGGTGGTTGCCTCACAATATTCTAAGCTTACATAATTACCTCCCTCCTAAGGTCCTAAGACGACCTAGTTCTAATCATATCTACTATGCATTTATGATGTAGAAAATAAAATAAAATAAAACACACCCTTAAAACTACCTCCCCTAATTTAACTGTAGTAAAAGAAAAATGTTAGTAAAAAGGAAATAAAATAAACAGACTTAAGTGCTTTTTTTTATTTTTTATTTTTTTATTTTGAAAAATAATCCTATTTTTAGTAAATTATAGTGGCTAGCCTTCTAGGTTTCCCTGGTGGAGTTGCTAAACTATCGAGCCTGAATTTCGATTTCTTTTGTTTTCATTTTCTACTTTCTAATTAATACTAAACCCTAACCCATTCAGTATTAATTCTTGATTAAAGAAATTAAGAAATTCCAATTTTTCATTAAAAATAACTTTTGGAGTCGCTACCCAACTGAAGTTGAGAAAAAGAGAAATCGTAATCAATCGGGTGGATTGACTATAATTTAGCTACTAATTTTTTATTTCAATTTGAATGGAGAACCAAAGGGTTTTGAATTCGAGGGCTAACCTATTAAATTCTAATAAGTACTACTATCTATTTACCAAAATTAAGAATATTTTTCTAAATTATAATATTTTTTAAGAAAATAAAATAAAAACCAAAAGGAAAAAAAAAAAAGACCTAAGTTTTTATAGATTTTATCGTTGCCATGAAGGTGCCTACGTACCCGTTAGGCGAGATTAGACAATTATAGTTCTTTTTGAAAATTTTAGTATGTTAGTTGATTTTAATTTTGAAAATTAATCGGATTTATGTTTTAATTGATTCAGTTTATTAAAAAATATAAGGAGGTCTTAATTCATGAGTGATCAAGAGATCTCTAAGATGCTATAACCTTCTTGTAAAAAAAATTTTCTTTTTTATTTCTAACAATAATTTTCTATGTAAGGATTTCTAAAGAAAAACTAATCCTAAAAAAAAAATCCTAAGCTAATATATATATATATATATATATATATCCATAGGTATACTTCTACTATTAACAACTATTTATAAATTAATAAAATCATATACTACTAAGAACTCCTAAAACTAGTATATTCATATGTACCTATATTGGGGAACTAAGAGTATAATAATAATAATAATAATAATAATAAAACCATAATCAATAAGATAAATAAATAATAAAAAAACATTAAAAAAAAATTAACTAACCGAACCTGATTTTAAAGGCCAACTGTGTGGCAATGGCAAGGACATGCGTATATTGACCAAGGATTGTTTGATCATCGGCAGGAGGGTGAATGCAACGAGCATGGACAGTGGTTGCACATTTGTTAGGGAGTTGCACGGTAACGGTGGTGTACTGCAACGGTATTTATCGTGCGCACTATGGCGTATTATTACGGATGGATGGCTATGTGTTGCTGGACGCGACTTTAGTGACTTCGTGGGAAATGCGCTGGAGCATCCGTGTTCGTGCAACGAGAGCTGGTCATAGACTTGCTGTTGTTAGAGTTAGCTTTGCTCTATTGTGCGTGGAGCGTAGTCGGAGAACGGATGTTGTCCTACGGTCAGGCGTGCATTGATAAAGGCATCAAACTAATATGCTGTGAGTACGTTGGGGTGTCATGTGTAGGCCTTGGGTACAATAGTGGGTGGTCGAGTATTGGAGCAGTTGGGTTGGGGGTCTATTGGTGTTGTTCTGATCAGCTTGCTCGGTGGTCAGTGTAGTCAATTCATGCAGCTTGAACTACAGTTAGACCTGGATTTCGTAGTGACGAAGAGTGCTGCAGCAATGGGCGTGTATGACTGTGTTGCACATGTGTATGGTCTCCAGTACGTGTGTTTGTGGCGAAGTGCAGTTGTGATTCAGGCAAGGGTAGTAGTTAGTGAAGATGGTTGATGGACTAGTGGTTGAAGTTTGGTTGTGCTACTGCTGTTGTAGCGGTAAGTATGGTTCTTTCTAAAAAAATTCTGCTCCCTTAATCCCACACAATCCGTATTTATAAACTTCGAAACCAATCTTTTGTATCAATTCGTATCTAATCAAATATGAATCTCATGAGTTTTTGTCACATTAGATTCAAAAGATTTGTTGAGATTTGAAATTAGATTTTAAAAAAGAAATTGCAATGGAATAAAAGATAAAAGATACATGTATGCTTGATGAGATTTAAACTTACAACTTCAAACTAAATCCAATTTAATACTCCAATGCTTATTTGTTAGGTTGGTGGCCTATGCCTTGATTTTTAGTATGATTGAATTGTATTTAAAATGTGTGACTTTCTAAAATAATTATTTGGACTAAACTAAAACTATTTGTTCCTTAAATAATTTACTTCCTAAAAAATCTTTATAATTTTTTTCTTTTCTCATTTTTTTTGTTATTTTCATCATTTGTCAATTTTTATTATTTTCATTTTTTTATTATTTTTAAGTTAAGACCCTATTTTATTAAAAACTAAAACTATAACTATAACTATTGGGAAGCAAAAATTGAGTATCTATAATGAGGACTCCACCTTAGTAGAAGGTCTTAAGTACTAATAAAATGTTCTTACCTAATAAGCTAAGTTATGCACTCTTAACTTACAAACACACTTAACCTTTAATGAATCATTTATGTAACTTGAATAAACACTAAGTATAAATTTTAATCATAGGTTACTTAAATAACAAAAAGCTCGAAGATGTTACTAAAGGTGAAGGATACTAGTACCAGGTAAGTGGATATTGTGTGTTTAGGAGTAGACTTGTGTCCATGATTCACTTAAATTGTATCAATATATATATATATATATATAAATTGTGAATACTCTAGCAAATATACTGGGTTGGAATCAAGTAATACAGAGCAAGTAAAGTTCTCGATCCCTCGAGAACTATAATATTACTAAACCTATGATAGTTCTTATCAATATTTAGGTAATAAAAAATAAATTAACTAATCTAATAATTATACTAAAACTATTGAAAAGAAAATAACTATAAAATTTCTAAAACTAAGCAATCAATTGAGAATTATAGGAAAAACAGAATCTACTCTAGATTATGTAAATCAAATTATTATCATGTTATATAGACTATTAGCTATATGGTCATTCAAATAAAATTATTACGCTTTAAAACTTAAGGATTTAAAACTCTAATTAATCAGTCAGTTCTCACATCTTCAATTAACAGTAAACTCTAAATTATAATCATATATCTCTCGATACTATGATTATCTAATGTCCTAAATTAATTATTCCTAATATCTTAGTGAATAATCAATTGTCAAACATTACTTTAGTCTCTGGATAATTTCTAATTAATTCAATTAACATTGCTTCCACATTAATTAATCAAATTAACTAAAAATTTCTAACAAACCCTATATCAACTCTCGTATCACTAAGGTTTCTAATAATTATAATCAATTAAACAACTGTAATGGAAATCATAGAAAATCATCTTAGTTATCTAAGGTTTCATCAACTCCTACAAATAAATTTAGCCAACCATGGAATTTGAAACAAAAGCACAACTATTAATTGAAATTGCAAGGAAATTCATAATTGAAAGCATAAATAATTAATAGAATTGCATAAATATAATTAAAATAGATGTCACTAATTTTATAATTAGAAAAGATAAACTTCAATTGCAACTTCAAAAGTTAGTCTCTAAAGCAAAATCTTCTCAATAATCCAAGCGATTTTACAGAAGAATTCTTCAAGAACTATTTAATGATTGTTCTACAACTCTCTAAGTCTAAGGAAAGTATGTGTGTCTCCAAAGAAAAGTCTTTCAAACAGTGAAACATAAGGCTATTTGTAAGAAAAATTAAGGTTAGCTCGCATAAGGCTTCTTTTTCATGAAGGCCGACGGTGTAAGCTTCAACGCCGGCGATGTAAGCTTCAAAGCCAACAGTGTAAGCTTCAAGGCTAGCAGTATAGACTCCAAAGGCCGCCAGTGTAAGTGTAGGCCAGTTGTATTGAATTTTAATTGTGCCATAGCTGATTTTGGGCTTCTTTATTTACGTAAAACTCCTCTAAATTGTCTGTATTTCCACTTTGAATCCTCCAATTCCTAAAATATCCAAATAAAAATAATTAGGTACCATTTCTTAATGATTTATATAAAATCAATAATAATTCTATCTAATTTTCACATTAAAACATAAAAAATATGCCTTTATCAGTTTACTCATTAGGTTGTAAGTTACATGGTTTGGGTGGAATGTGTTTAATTGATTAAGCTTGATTCTGAATCTTAGAATGATGTTTGCTGATTATGTCATATACATGTAATTGATTGACCACACTTAGTTTGAATCTTGAGAATTGGTTGCTATGGATGTATTGATTGGATGATATCTACTATGGCACATTCAAACTATGGGAAATATTGGCAAATGTTTCAACCTTCAAGGTTTTCGCTTAAGCTAACCTAATACAAGGTTAAAGATTAAGATGATAAGACTCTTTATGATTTTAAAGCAAATTAAATTTATCGTGGATATGAAGCTTGGATATTTTATTAAATGTAGTGTTTGACACATTATTGGTACATTCATGGCATGGCATAAAAAGAAACAATAGGTCAAATTTTATGAAAAGTGAGTTTAAATGAGGATTGGCTTTGGAAAGCTAGAATTTTAAAGCACATAGGCTTTCATACGCTCAAGCATTTCGCTTTGATCACTCTTTGTTGTGATCATCACCAGTTTGGCAATGTTGTTCCTCATTTTTAGCATAGATTAAGGGTCCTAGTCCTAATTAGCTCCTCGTTGCCCAGTTGGTTCCTAGACAATGCATCTAGATGCCCGATTGAGTCGACCAATCGAATGAAAAACAAGGCTCAAAGCTCGGATATCTGTATCGATACATTAGCTCATGTGCATAAGCATGGCATGCATTTTTGTTCAGATCCTACGAGTGGTATAATATTGTTTAACTAAATATCTACTACTAATATGTTACAATAACTGGATATGCATGTAATGTATTGTGTGTTTTATCTACTCTCACTCAGTTTACAGTGAACTCAAAGGATATGTGTTGTATTCATTAGTTAAGACAACATATGGGAAGGGAGCCACCACCATAAGGGAGGAAGATTTTGATAGCTCCTAGGTTGCAGTCAGCTACTTTGAAGGATTTTTGTTTCTGATGATAGACTTAGATAGTCGTTATATATAAATGTTGTAAAGAAAAAAAAATGTGAAAGACTGACAGTTGGTTTGTATAAAAGTGAATTATCACTTATAAAGCTGAACTCTATTAAACCTTCTGGTTATGTAAGTTGTTATATATATATATTGTCCTCTAATTTATTGCAGGTTAGTTATAGATGTTACATTATGGGCTAAACCAAGATATGACACCTATTTAGGTTGTATCAAAGCATAATTAGGGACCATAGAACTAGAAGCACGTAAGATATGTAGGGTAGCTAGGAATTGAGTTGATTTAGCCTTGTTTGGAAGAAATTGATAAGTAAAAGTTGATTAAGCTAGTAAAGAATATTGCATAGAAGCTTGCTAATGTTGGTTATGTTAAACTTGTTACCCAGGAAGATGGATGATATGCGAGAAAGTAGAGACCTAGATTTTTCAGCTCAGTCAATATGGCCACTAAGAGAAGAACCACAAGGACCTCAACACCTACAAGTTCAACCCCTACAGGTGATAAAGATCGAGCAAAATTTTGCGATTGCATTGGTAGGACTTAAGGGGATAACTAGGGATAAGATAGCTTAGATTTAGTGCTTGGTAAAGCCCTATGATGTTCTTTATACGGATCCTTTAGTTGCAGAAGAGTGGATTGATTCACTGGAAAGGTTATTGGAGGTACATGAGGTTAAGGAAAGAAAGAAAGTGAGGATTGCCACTATTTTGTTAGACGAATGTACAAGTAAATAATGGAGAGGTAAGAAGCAATCTATAAAAGAACCCATTGATTGGAGTACATTTAGAAATGCATTTCTTAAGCAATATTTTCCTAAATGTGTAAAGGAGCAGATGTGTGAGGAGTTTTACAAATTGAAACAATGAGGGAGGATAATTGAGAAATATGAAAAAGAGTTTAATAGGTTATTGAAGTTTGTTTCAAAGATAGTACAGAATGATGAGGTTGCTAAATTAGGTAGGTTTAAGGCAAGAGTAGATCTATATTTTCAAGATGAATTAGAAGTGACTATATTTGTACGATATGTAGATATTATTATACACTTGATCAAACAAGTTTGTAAGTTGCAAAAGGAGGCTAATTAATTAAAGAGTAAGAGGAAAAAGTCTGAAGGAAGTTCTAGCCATAACAATAAGTCAACTAATGGGAAAAAGCCATACTAACCCTTAGAGAAAACTAGGAAACTTCAGGAGAGAGTACCTCCTTGTTGGAAATGCGATGGTAGGCATCGACTAATAAAATGTCCCAAATTGTAAGGGAAATGTTTTTGGTATGGAGAAGTTAGGCATCTAGCCAAGTAATGTTAGAATCTGGATCATAGGGGCGTATTTTGTTATAGGTGCATGTAGAGAGGGCATAACATTTTTCATTATAAAAGATCAAGAGAGACAAGTTCAATGCCTTGAGCTCAAGGAAGGGTATGTGTGGTACAACAAGAGGAGGCTAGAGACGATAATGTGATAGTAAGTATGAAATTCTTAAACTTTGTGTTAGTATAGAGCTTCCTTTAACTTGATAAATAGGAGCAATTTGTTGTAGATGTTATAATAGAAGGTCTCCTGAGTGTGAATCTAAATTAAATATATGTAAAATGATATTGTAGAAGATATAGTGAAGGTATAGTAGGAGGGTTTTTGAAGATGAAACTTCACTTGAGATGTTGTAGAAAGTTCAATAAAAGGTTACTTGGATACGATTCATATTCAATATATGATTGTCTACTATATGTTTGTATTTAGTAGCTAAATATGATGACCTAGCTATATTAAGATTAGTACATACAATATACATTATCAATATAGAACGACTCATTCGTAGGTAACTAGAAAGTACATTGACCGAAATAGACTCCTGATGGTGACTTGTGTAAATTCCTTTAAGAAGTAAAATGGTTGTATACTAAAGGTTGAAAAAAAAAAATGTATGCAAAAAAGCCTATATGGAAAGTTTGCAAGATCTGTAGAAGAAGATCTAAGTTACTCATACAGATAAGGAACATGTAAAAGGGTAAAGAATGCTAAGAGATAAGAAATGTCATATGAAGATAGTAGATTAAGTCAAACGAAATTTGAAAGGCTTTAGTGAAGGATGAAGCAACAGGTAGAAAAGGAAGAAATACTATAAGGCAAGGTTGAAGCATGATGAATAAAGAGAATTCATATAAGAAAAGATGAAAATGCAAGGCCTTGATGATGATTGATGGTATCTAAAAGAGGTTGGCATTATCGGAAGAATAATTAAGGATGCTATGCTAGAGGAAACAAAGGAAAGTTTGAGGATCATTAAAATCTTAATATGTGATGATGCATCTTTGAGGATGGACATACGGAGAAACACCACAATGAAGCAAATCGAAAGAAAAACAAAGAAAAGTTAGCAAAGCTTGGATAGCTACCGAATGGATATGACATACCAGTCGATCCTACTTGGCTTACAATCCACCGAATACGACTCTTCGGTTTGAATTAAAGGGCCACTTGCCACTACTCCTTGCTAAAGGGAATAGACAAGAGTTGAAGGGTAATGAGAACACTTGGGTTGCTTAAAGGAAACTTGAATGATATTCTGATATTGAGGATTGGTGTCTGCTTACAATTAAGTGAAGGTTTATATATACCCGTCTACTAAGGTTACTTTGCATGTATGAAAAGATAAAAGGGTATTCTTACAATTAGGTTATGTAATACATACTAAAAAAGGTAAAAGAGACAAAGTGATAGGAATCAGGCTACTAGGCCTTTGACCCACAACTAAGCTCGAGGACTAAAGGGACTGGTAAGGTGAATCTTCCTACTCTAGCTAACTTTTGTTGAGGCCAAGTATCTCTTTGTTGACCCACTCTGCATGCCAAGCCGAATGATTGCCCATCTCTTGAAGATTGTGTGCTGAAATGCAAAATGCCAAGACAATAGCCAATCCTTGCTCTCTCACTTGGTTATGCCCGAGCTAACCACTTACTTAGCCTTACTCTTGCCAAGAGGATAAGAGAATGACACTGAACTAATCTTCAGTCACCCCTACCTAAACAAGCAATCTGCTTGCACTCTTTTGTCCACGTCCTCCAATACCATCATCAATGTATCTCTGCTACGTGTATAGGAACGCGTGTAGAATCTATTACACTAATCCTTACTTTTCTTGAATATTCATTTTTGCCCTTTTGTATTCTTGTACATTACTTTTTTAAGGTAATATCCTTTTTGTCTTTTCCCTTTTAGGCAAATTTCCCTAACTTATTGGGTATAAATACCCCTTATATTTGTAACTATAATCATCAAATTACCATTAATACACTTGACGTTCTCCTTCTCGTAAACATTGCTTGTTTACTTTCATGTCACTCTTATCTTAACCCTTAAGCAAGGCTAGGTAACTAGTAACTTCTTAGACCAATTCATGCTTCATATTGAGTTTTGCCGTAAGTCCTTAGAAGTTCCATCGGTGTGTCAAATCCTTTAGAGCTATTCGTGGGTTTTGCTTACCCTTTTATTTACTCTTTTGCGCATTCCCTATCACTCTTTTTAAGCTTTCAGCAAGCTTGGACATATCCAGCGACATGCCTTGTTTGCTCTTGGCTACCGTCTACATTATCTTAGTATCAAAGCGAAGGTTCGCTTGAGTTGTAGTAGGTTATTTCAAAGTTTTGACTATACTCTGATTTGTATGTGTAGAACAGAGCAAGTTACTATATTCGTTTAATTGCTATGCTTACTAGCGTTAATTTTTTAGTTGTGGAAGTGTTTGCTGAAACACCTAATTGAAGAGTTTGAGCTTTGAATCTACAAAGAAAATGACAGACCCAAGTGTAAATGTTGGTGTTGGTGATGACAACAGTGGAGTAATCTACCATGGCTGATAGTCTTCGGGTACCACTAAGAGCACCAACAAGAGACTTGATGAAGTGGCTAACCTCTTAGTGGATTTAACCTAAGCTATTTATGCGTTAGCTTACCGACTTGCTAAAGCCATGAATAACACCTTACAAGCTGCTCAACTTATGAGAAGTTAGAACCTAGCTTAATAAGTTCGAGGTAAAAGAGTAAGTGAACGAGTATGGAGAAGGATTGATTTGGGAGACATGGGAGAAGAGGATGAAGAAGAGTATTATGAAGAAGAAGAGTAAGCTCGAGCACTTAGAGCCTTTGACCATGTGAAACTTCGGAGTCGAAGTTTCAATGGGTCTAGAAGTATGGATGAATACTTAGAATGGGAAGAGAAGGTGGAACATGTGTTTGACTATTACCAATATGAGGATTGCGAGAAAGTGAGAATTGCTACTGTTGAGTTCTTCGGATACGTCACCATGTGGTGGAAGAATTTCTAGACTATGAAGAGATAAGAAGGGTATAGAGAGATCAATACTTAGCTTAAGATGAAGAGAGTATTTAGAAATAGATTTATGCTAGATACTTATCTATAGGACACTTTTACTTAGCTTCGGTAGCTAAGGCAAGGAGGTCGAACTGTTGACAATATGTCCAAGAATTTCAAATGCTTCTGATCTACTATGAAGTGGAGGAACTACTAGCACAAATAATTTATAGGTTCCTTATTGGATTGAGAGGTGACATTCAGTACAATAGATGAAGCCATTTGAATAGCTCAACGAATAGAGAGGTAGAAAAGAGGCTGAGTCCTGGCCAAAGTACTGACTAGCCGACTAAGATAAGTAAGTCACTGAGCTCTATTAAGTACTGAGTAGATTCGAAAGGTAGATATCTTAGCTGAATATAAGGGTTGACCTGATAATGCCATGTTGACCCGTACTTATGAGAAAGGCCAAGGATTTGGTAGGAAGACGGGCCAGATCAAATGCTTCAAGTGCCAAGGGTTTAGACATAAGGTTGCTCAGTACCCGAATCGAAGAACTATGGTCAATAAGAGAGATGTCATGAATTTGGAAATGGAAAGTACTAATGAGGAACTTGAAGAGGAGAACCCTATGGAGAAAGAAGTTTCTCGTGATGATGAGCTGATTGAGGAGGACATGTTCACTGAAGACTTGGATTAGTTGGTCTTAATTATCCAACGCGCAATGAACTTTAAACCCTCGCATGAGGAAGAGTAGAGGGAAAACTTGTTTCATACCACCTGTAGGGTAAATAATCAGGTAAGCGCACTAATTGTTGATAATGGAAGTTGCACCAATGTCGCATTAACCGAATTGATCACAGGGTCTAAATTGCCAACTATTGTACACCTGAGGCCGTTCAAGTTGCATTGGTTAAGTGAGAAGAGAGCTATACATGTTAGTTGGCAAGTACTACTGCCGATCACTATCAAAAATTACTCCAACAAAATTCTCTACTATGTGTTGCTCATGTGTGCTTCATATGTACTGCTTGGCTAACCATAGCTATTTGATAGAAGAGTTATCCATGACGGATATAAGAACACGTATATGTTAGAAAAGGATGGTCAAAAGATTACACTAAACCCGATGCCACCAAGTGAAGTTAATAAACTGTAGGCTAAACTTGCTTACAAACCAAAGAAGACTCCTATGATAAGTAGAGTTGAGCTCCGAAAGGCTATAATGCTAATGAGCCAGCCCTTATGTTGGTAAGACACCTGTTAGAAATGAAGGAGTGGGGTGAACTACCCTAGGAAGGGAGAGTGCTATTGAATGAATATGCCGATTTATTCCTAAAATAGTTACCCAAGGGGTTGCCCCCACTTTGAAGCATAGAACACTACATTGACTTAATACCTAGCACTGCCCTACTGCATAAGCTAGCCTATAGGATGAGTCTCAAATAGGCTTCTAAGATCTAACGTTAAGTCAATGAGTTACTAGAGAGAGGCTATGCTAGGGAAAGTCTTAGCCCTTATGTTGTGCCAATACTTCTAATACTGAAAAACGATGGAACTTAGCAAATGCATGTAGATAGCCGATCCATGGATAAGATTACAATCAAATACAGGTATCCTATTTTGAGATTAGAAGATATGTTAGATGAATTGAGTAGAGCTAAGATCTTCAGCAAGATTGATCTGAAGTCTGGCTACCATCAAATTCGCATAAGGCTGGGAGATGAGTGGAAAACAACATTTAAAACTCAGCATGGACTATACGAATGGATGGTCATGCCATTTGGCTTATCAAATGCCCTGAGCACATTTATGAGACTGATGAACCATGTGTTGAGACATCTAATGGGGAAGTATGTCGTGGTGTACTTTAATGATATCCTAGTGTATAGTGCTGACATGCTGAGTCACTGTGAACATCTTCGAGCCGTACTAAATGTCCTCTATGTTGAGAGATTATTCGACAACCTTAAGAAATGTTGTTTTTACCATGAGAAAGTGGTATTCTTGGGTTATGTAGTTAGTGGAGGAGGCTTATGAAGGACAATGAGAAGATTCGAGCAATCATCAAGTGGTCGATCCCTACTACTTATGCCAAAGTGAGAAGTTTCCATGAATTGGCTTCATTCTACGAAAAATTCATTAGGAATTTTAACACCCTCACCACACCCCTTACTAAACTAACAAAGAAAAACATCGACTTCCAATAGGGAGAAAAGGAGGAGAGAAGTTTTGCCAAAGTAAAGGAAAGATTGACTTCCACCCCTGTACTAGTTCTACTTAACTTTGAGAAAATATTTGAGTTGGAATATGGTACGTCGGGCATTAAGATTGACGCCATCTTAATGCAGGAAAGCCGACCAATTGCCTACCATAGTGAGAAGTTTAGGGGACCTAAACTAAACTACTCTATATATGACAAAGAACTCTTAGCGTTGATCCGAGCACTGCAAGTATAGTAGCATTATCTGTTGCCGAGAGAATTTATCATTTACACTGATCATGAGTCTCTAAGGGATCTCTGAAGTCAGATGAAATTGTCGAAGCGGCAGGCGAGGTGAGTCAAATTCCTTAAGGAGTTCAACTTTGGAATAAAGTTCAAATAAAGGAAGAGCAACGTAGTTGTAGATGCTCTTTTAAGGAGGCATGCACTCCTAACTGAACTACAGACTAGATTATTCGGGTTTGTGAGCATTAAAGAGTAGTACTTTGGGGATCTATACTTTAGACCCATATTTATACGATGTATTGATGGAAAGACATTGGATGAGTACCATGTGGAAGATGGATACTTGTTCCAAGGAGGAAAATTGTGAATGCTGACTCGCTTGCTGTGAGAATTACTTATTAGGGAAGCCTATAATGGTAGACTTTCCAGGCATTTTAGGGAAAGAAAGACCTATGAACTATTGAATGGCCGTTTCTTCTAGCCAAGAATGAGACGAAATGTATATTGAGTTGTAGAAGACTGTGCCGTGTGCAAGAGGGCTAAATGTCAAATTGAGTAAGGGAAAGCAATGCCTTTGCTTATCTTGATGAAACCTTAGATTGAATGGAGCATGGACTTTGTTTTCAGACTATTACGAACTAGCCGAGGCAAAGATTCTATAATGGTTGTCATGGATAGGTTCAGTAAGATGGTACACTTTGTGCCTTACTCCAAAACTAACAATGCTTCGGCTATTGCTTCTCTTTTCTTGCAAGAAATTGTTAGGCTACACGGTATGCCAAAAAGTGTAGTATCAAATAGAGACCCAAAGTTCTTGAGCCTTTTTTAGAGAACTCTGTAGCGACGGATGGGGGACTAAATTGCTATTTAGTACTTCCTATCACCCCCAAACGGATGGCCAAATAGAGGTAGTCAATCGTACTTTGGGATTGCTGCTCCAAGTTACAGTAGGCAAGAACTTGGCTGATTGGGATGTTTGCTTACCAGTGGTTGAATTCGCTTACAATCGAATGATACATGACACCATCAAGAAGACTCCCTTTGAGGTTATCTATGGTTTCAATCTTGAGTTGCTCTTCGATCATACCCCTATACCTGAGTCTGTGCGAGAAGACCCTAATGCAAGAGCCCAAGCATAGTCCCTTTAACACATCTACAATAAAGGCACTTACATATCAACGAAGTCACTAGAAGAATGCGAAAGAAGGCTAAGGGTAAAATGGCTAAACAATTCCAGCCGTGATAAGGATTAAGGATCGATTACACGTTCTTAAACCCAAGAGCTTTCTCAAATGGTTCGCTAAGTTGTCTAAGGTGAGTTAAGCACCGAGGAGCAGTGTTTACCACTGTTCGACCTACTGAACTACTTTGCTCTCTATACCATCCAAGAGACTGTTAAGGTAATTAGCCGACATGTAGAGCCGACCTACCTGCAACATACCAGTCCAAGCACAAAATCTGGATATAGCCATCTCTACAGTACCGAGGTTAAGCTAACAACTGTCAGGAGTTAACCATCCGAGGCTGATCCTGAGTGTGAGTCATCCCTGAGCCAACCCTTGTCCAATCCCAGCAATCAGAGTTGCCGAACTACTGACGTCGACCAGACCTAATCAAGGGCTACCCCTATACAACTCGTAACATTATTGGGACTTCAGAATGTATAGAATTACGTATGTATTGTACTTTTTGACATCCATACTGTCCTTTTCTGACAAAAGATATTCTTTTTATGTGATTACATGCTTCCCTTGTAAATTATTCTCCTTTTACTAAGCAAGTAGGGATCTATTTCTGTAATTTAAGACTCACCCTAACTGGGTACTATAAATACTTGCATATTATAATAGCCACAAGGAAGGAAAACATAAATACAGAGAGAATACTCTAAACTTTTACTCCTTCTTAAGCTAAGTGTCTTTCTGCTTACTTTTAAGCTACTCTTATCTAGACCATTTGAGTGTCGACTGGTGGCAAGTGACCTCCGGCCATACTTGTATGTCATATTAAGTGTGACCTAAGCTTGTATGAGGCATTGGTGCATTATATTCATTGTTGGTGCACAGGAAACCTTACTTAACCTTTGATTATCATTTACTTTTCGAGCCATCTCGTGGCCCAAACCTACCCCCTTGGTTACGCGTGATATTGGGTTCATATATTCACCTACGAATCTGTATCATCCTAGTATTAGAGTTTGGCTATGTTCGAAGATGGATTCTGCTATTATGTCAGTTTAGTAATTGAGAAGTATTATGTGCTCTATTTTCCCCTGTTTTCAATACACAAAATAGAGTGTAGTTAATTGTTCGTTTGTTATGTAATTGTCGTGGTGATTGGAATATCGATTATTGATCTTTAAGTGGTGTTATTAGACATCAAGTTTTGTGAAGTAACCATCAATGTCAAACTCAAGTATTTAAGGAACTTTGGGAAACCAAGAAAATAGTACTCGACATGGCTAAGGGCAAGAAGGAAGCTTCATACCTCAGTTAGTGGGTAACCGCTTGAATAGGCTTATTGACTTGGTAGCAAATTTAGTGACTGTTATCCAAGAAGACAGGCATCAAGCTAAGAATAGCCCCACTAGAGAACGTAAGCAACAAGGCCGAGGCAATGGTTAGTTTGGCTGAGTTAATGCCTTAGCTCAACCACCCCGAGTTAAAGGAATTGGTAGGGATGCGAGACAAAGGCTAGGGCTTGAAGAGATTGAAGAAGAAGTGAAAGGAGACGACGAAGCAAAGGACTACCACGGCTTGAGGAAAGAAATGCCAAGAGATTATTCAGCAACCTTAGGAAATGTTGCTTTTGCTAAGAGAAAGTGGTATTCTTGAGCTATGTAGTTAATGGAGGAGGCTTACGAGTAGACAATGAGAAGATCTAAGCAATTGTCAAGTAGCCAACCCTTACTACTTATGCTGAAGTGAGAAGTTTCTATGGATTGGCTTCCTTCTATGGAAGATTCATCAAGAATTTCAGCACCCTCACCACACTTCTTACTAAATTGACAAAGAAGAACATCGACTTCCAATTGGGAGAAAAGGAGGAGAGAAGTTTTGCCGAAGTAAAGGAAAGATTAACCTCTACCCTTTACTAGTTCTACTTAACTTCGAGAAAATATTTGAGCTGAAATGTGACGCATTAAGCATTGGTATCGGTACTGTCTTAATGTAGGAAGACTGACCAATTGCCTACCACAGTGAGAAGCTCAGGGGACCTCAACTAAACTACTCTGTATATGATAAAGAACTCTTAGCGCTGGTCTAAGCACTGTAAGTATGGTAGCATTATTTATTGCTGAGAGAATTTGTCATCTACACTGATCATGAGTCTTTGAGGCATCTCCGAAGTCAGGTGAAATTATCAAAGCAATAAGCGAGGTAGGTCAAATTCCTTAAGGGGTTCAACTTTGTAATAAAGTACAAACAAGGGAAGAGCAACGTAGTTGCAGATGCTCTTTCGAGAAAGCATGCACTCTTAACTAAATTGTAAACTAGATTATTTGGGTTTGTGAGCATTAAAGAGCAGTACTCTGGGGATCCACACTTCAGACCCATATTTGCATGATGTGTCGATGGTAGGATAGTAGACGAGTACCGTGTGGAAGATGGATACTTGCTTCGAGGGGGGAAAATTGTGCGTGCTGACCTACTCTCTACGATAATTACTTACTAAGAAAGCCCATAATGGTAGACTTTCCAGGCATTTTGGGGAGAGAATGACCTATAAACTGTTGAATGATCGTTTCTTTTGATCGAAAATGAGACGAGACGTACATTGAGTTGTAGAAGGCTTTGCCATGTACAAGAGGGCTAAATGCCAAGCCGAGCAAGGAAAAGCAATGCCTTTGCCTGTCCTAACGAAACCATCGACTAAATGGAACATGGACTTTGTCCTCAGACTATCACGAACTGCTCGAGGTAAAGATTCTATAATGATTGTCATAGATAGGTTCAACATGATGGCACACTTTGTGCCCTACTCCAAAACTAATAATGCTTTGGATATTGCTTCTCTTTTCTTGCAAGAAATTGTTAAGCTATATGGCATGCCAAGAAGCATAGTATCAGATAGAGACTCGAAGTTCTTAAGCCATTTTTAGAGAACTTTATGGTAATGGATGGGGATGAAACTGCTATTTAGTACTTCTTATCATCGCCATACGGATGGCCAAATAAAGGTAGTCAATCGTACTTTAGGATCGCTACTCTGAGCTATAGTGGGTAAGAACTTGGCTGATTGGGACGTCTGCTTACTAGTGATTGAATTCGCTTACAACCGAATAGTACATGACACCACCAACCAGACCCCCTTTGAGGTTATCTATGGTTTCAATCCCGAGTTTCCCCTCGATCACACCCCTATACCTGAGCTCGAGTGAGAAGACCCTAATGTAAAAGCCAAAGCCTGAGCATAGTCCCTTCAACACATTTATAACAAAGTCATTTAGCATATTGACCAAGCTGCTAGAAGAATGAAACAAAAGGCGAAGGATAGAACGGCTAAACAATTCTCGCCAAGAGACTTGGTGTGGCTGCACCTCAATAAGGAACGGTTTCTGAGCAAGAGGAGAAACAAGTTATTTGTGAGAGCTGAAGAACCCTTCAAGATCCTCTAAAAGATCAATGACAATGCTTACAAGTTAGAGTTACCCCAAGAGTATGGGTTATCTAACACCTTTAATAGTGCCGACCTTAGTCCATATCACTCTAATGGAGAGTTGACCAAAGACCATTCGGATTTGATCCCAAATCCAAATCAACATAAAGGGAATGATGGGAATCAAACTACTAGGTCTTTGACCCATAATCAAGCCCAAGGACTAGAGGGACTAGTAAGCCCAATCCTCCTACTCCAATCGACTCCTACCAAGGTTGAGTAACTCTTTACCGACTCACTCTACATGTCTAGCCGAATGACTGCCTATTTTTCGAAGATTATGTGCTGAAATGCAACATGTCGAGACAACAACTAATCTTTGCTCTATCATTTACTCATGCCTGAGTCGACTACTTACTCGGCCTCACTCCTATCAAGAGGATGAGAGAATGACACTGGACTAATCCTCAGTCACCCTTGCCTAAACAAGCAATCTACTCGCACTCTTTTATCTGCATCCTCCAACGGCATCACCAATGTATCTTTACTACGTGTATAGGACCATGTGTAGAATTTACTATACTAATCATTGCTTTTCTTGAATATTCATTTTTACTCTTTTATATTCTTGTACATTACTTCTTTAGGGTAATACCCTTTTTGTCTTTTTCCTTTTGGGCAAATTTCCCCAACTTATTGGGTATAAATACCCTTTATATTTGTAGTCATAATCATCAGCTTACCATTAATACACTTGACATTCTCCCTCTCATAAACACTGCTTGTTTACTTTCATTTCACTCTTATTCTAACCCTTAACAAGGTTAAGTGGCGAGTAACCTCATCCAACCAATTCGTGCATCATATCAAGTTGTGCCATGAGTCTTCAAAAGTTCCATTAGTACATCATATCCTTTGGAGCTGTTCATAGGTTTTACTTACCCTTTTAGTCAATCTTTTGCGCATTCCCCATCACTCTTTTCAAGCTTTTGGCAAGCTTGAACCCATCTAGTAACCAACCTTATCTATTCTTGGTTGTAGTCTGCATCACTGTTGACCTGCTAAGCTATCATCAGGTTGATCATTCCTTTTCCCAATTCGATATAGCCTCCTTAGCTCTGTTTGAACAAGTCGACGCGAAGCAGGGGCTTAGGAGAATCTTGGCCCAAGTTGGCTTGGAGCACTTCTCCTATGCTTTTCAACCCTCTACACTATCTTAATCACCTCTTCTAAGGTGTAAAATCTCTGCAATTCTACAATGTTGCAAATCTCGTATTTAAGCCTAGAAATGAACCTTGATACTATGTGGGCCTCTGGTTCTTCCACATCGGCTCAAATCATAAGCATTTAGAACTTCCTCACATAGTCATCAACAAATCGGCCTCTTTGGTGACGTTCCTTTAACTTTGCAAATGTATCTTGTAAGTAGGTCTCAAGCATGAATTTATCCCTTAACAACCTTTTCATCTCATACCAAGTCTTTACTCCTTGTCTTCTATCCCTTGCTCTAGTTGCATTTAGATTTTTCCACTACATTGTAGCATATCTACTAAACTCCAATGCAGCAAGTCAGACCTTGACAGCATCTGTATAACTATAACAGTTAAACACCCTTTCGACCTTCTCTTCCTACTCTAAGTATTCATCTGCATCTCTACTTCCACTAAAAGGTGAGATTTGGACTTTGACATTATCTAGTCATTGAGGAGCTTGATGTCCCCGTTCCTATGCTCGATAATATTCAGCCTCTTCTTCTCCCTTACCATACTCCTCGACATCTATCTCCTCATCATCTTCTTTAATCTTCTCTAACTCCAACCTTTGTCTAGTAACTCGGTCTACAACTCCTTTAGCTTGAGAGGGTTGAATTGGGTAATTAACTCGATTACCTTGGCCATTGTATCTCTTAGGAGCATTTTCTGGTGGGTTATGGTGCTGTACTCCTTGGACTTGTTGTCTATTAACTTGCATTGTAATGACTAGGCTCTCAACGAGATTAATGAGCTTGTGAAGCTTATCATCAACTAACCTAGGAGTGTTGCTTCCATTTTTACCACGACCAAGTTGAGCACCACTACTTTGGTCTCCAATAACACCTTGAACACTGGAGTCCGACATCGTATAATACTTTCAAACAAATTAGCAACATAATACATAAGAAAACAATGCTATCTTACTACCCAAAACTTCAACTAACACACTAACAACTTTAATACCTAATAATCACTTGAATAGAACAAAAATGAACTTGCTTTGCTTTCGTAGTGAAAAACAAAGTAATAACGAAACCACACTTACCGACACATAAACCTTTACTACACAGCTCACAACTCTAAATTTACTCTACATAAATATACAGCAACAACTACGAAAGGAACACAATAGCCACTAATAGCAAAACGAACCAAAACTTCACTACAACCTTACACACTCCCTCTTAGAACTGTGCTCTAATATTAGCAAAATGACTGCGTCTTTGGGGTTGGACACACGAAGAAACACCACAACGAAGTGAACTAAAATAAGAACAAAGAAAAGCTAGCAAAGTTTAGGCAACTACTGAATGGATATGACACACCAATCAATCCTAATCGACCTACAATCTGTCGAATATGATTCACCAGTCCAAACTAAAGGTTCACTTGTCACTGCTCCTTACCAAAGAGAATAGATAAGAGTTGAAGGGTAATAAGAACACCATAGTTGCTCAAAAGAAACTTAAATAATATATTGATATTGAGGGTTGATGTCTGTGTACAAAAGTGTATTCTTACAATTAGGTTTCATAAAGCATACAAAAAAGGGCAAAAAAGATAAAGAATATTCAGTACGAAAAGTAAAGAATTCTTCTAGAATATCGTCATAAAAGACGCATGTCATTTGATAGCTAGACATTAAAAATTTGGTAAAAAGTAGACGAAAAAAAGAATTTATAGTTAAGGGTCGACCCAATCTAGATCAGGCCAAGGTCTAGTTAGCCTCACTGTAAAGTAGTCAATTGGGGTTAAGGTTGGACATCTCCTGTTGGTTTGAGAGCTTGGCTCGGATAGTATTGGGATAATCTGCTCGGATATTCTATCATAGCACAACTGTGAGGTAGGTCTAATGCATGTAAGGGCTTGGCAGTATGGTCGCTAAAAAAAGGGAAACATAGAGGTCAAGATAAAACTTTTCATCTCGGATGAGCTTTAAGCTAATATTCCTCAAATAAGTTCTTAGAGTCCTCAAACTCGACTTCATGTGATCGATCCAGGGGGTAAATTCCTATCAATATGAGAAAAGATTGATAGATGGTGAGAATCGAAGGTAAAGTAAAGTTAACCCCTCAATTGTTATAGTTTAGAATGAGAACTTGATGATAAAGTATGAAAGATTCATTAAAGTTTGGGAATCATAGATCTTGCAGTTTAACCAAAACGATTTGAAGCAAGGGGTAGACAGATACAAAGTAAGAGTTGAAAATCATGGTAAAAATCAATATGAGATGTTCTAGAAAGTGATTTAAGGAACATTAAGATGTAAAATGAGGAATGTTGGAATTTTTTGCAAGTAAACATCCTTGAATGCACATTTTTGGAGAATTGTATAATAGTGACTGAATTGATTAGGAGATTTGATTAGAGATTGAATATCATGGATATTTAGAATAGATCTATAATGATCCTTATAATTCATAATTATAATTTTGAACTAATGGTCCAATTTGACAGATTATATTGGTTATTCTAAAATTTGGTCATAGATTTGAAATCATGATTGGAAAGTAAACATAAATACTGAAATGAAATTGTTATTTTATTGTTTAGAGGTATATGTTTTGCTTGTAAAAGTTGTCAACTTGCAAATGCATTGATGATAGTGAGATCATGCAAGCAATTGGATTTGAAGTGTGAATTTTAATTTTGCTCTTGTTGATAGAACATAGGAATGAATACATGAATATAATTTTGAGAGTTTTAAAATTGTATATAAACTGATGTAGTAAGATTAGGTGAGTTATATGAATGGAATGGATGCTAATGACATAGATTTGAATAAATATAGGAATGATATATCGTGGTTTATAAGAAGGATGAATTGCATATCAATGATGACATTATAGATGAGTATAGAAGATCAGTCATAAGATCTACAAAATAATGGTGTAAATGTATTCTTAGTTCTTATACTTTAATATATGTAAGAAAAGAAAATGCTGACGTATTTGTCAAAAAGAGCATCAAACGAATAAGATTCAAAAAAGAGAGATCAAGTATACATCGATCGAGAATTTTTACGATTTGATGGTGGTCCCAACTAATTTTCTATGAAATATGGAGATTTATAAACAAGTAGAAGTGATGGGTAGATAATGAAAAAGTTGTAAAAAATAATATAAAAGGTAATACAAAAAAATATCTTAGAAAAAACTATACTAAGTTTGAATTGTAGAAGCTAAAAATAGAAGATAACTACGAGGTGTTTTTTTATCTATGATGATAGTTTCAAAAGTTAGAAGATAGAGTAAAAGTTTGGTAGAGTTAATAGATGGGAGTACAGAAACGTAAAAGTTAATATTGAGAATCCTTTAATTTTGAATCACAAGACACTGATCATTGAGTGTTGCATTAGAGACTATAACTTTATACTTGTTTGAAGAATCTGAATAAGAGATGTTGACTTAAGCATGAAAGACATGGAAATTTTATGAAGGAAAATGTTTCAAGATGATAGTTCCAAGTCTCAGTACTTAAAATCTGTTGTAGAAGATTCAATGGCTTGATAGTATTGAACCAATGGCTGGATGTTTGAGTTCGAGGAACTAAAATTAGTTATCTTAAGAGGTGATCTTAAATATGGATTGATGATTTGGGTTTAGAGGTGAATAATGAGGTGATATGATTAAATTGTTAGTTCCTTATCACTTAAAGATCTATATTTTAGAATGTAACCAATTTATTAGAATAAATGCTATTGACCTATAAGACGATGTTGATAATGAGATTGTATAGGTCATCAGATGTTATATTGGAGACTCTAACTGTATTCTTGTTTGAGAGTGATTGAAATTAGAATTTTAAGTGACGAGTAAGTTGAGACAAACTTTGGGGATAAATCTTGACAATGTGAATGCGATTGGATCCAAAAATTGTGAATAATGATGAAGGGGAGAAAATTGTTTAATATCGAGAACAACAATATTGAAAAGCTACAAAGATAAATGTTTTTAGCAAATAATGAAATAAAGATGCAAAGATTTGAATTACGTTGAAGAAATGCGATTTCAAAAGCATAAGAGTTACTTTAAAGGCTCATGTTTACACTATAATAAGCTAAGATAAATTTATAATGTGACAATTGTAGGACTCTTGTATTAGTCACATTAAGGTAAGAAAAAAGTTTTATAAGAGAAGATATGTCACAAGTGAAATTGAAATCTTAATCAATCAAAACATGCAACCAAAAGGCTTAATAGCTAGAAATGAAAATTCAGAGATCTCAAGTTTCTTTGTCTAAATATATTACGACTAGATACAAATATGAAAAGTAATGATATAGCTCCTTTAGAAAGACTTAAAATCTAAGAATGATAAGGCTACAAGGTTATGATAGTAAGAAGTATAGTAAGATGCTTGATTTATGAGTATGAGTGTACACAATACATAACTGATATGGTAAGATAACACGAAAAGACATAAAACTATAATTGTTTGTAGAAGTTGTTAGAGTTGAGGCCATAATAACAATTAATGATTGTGATGTGATGAGAAAATTGGATTTTGTGCAGCAAAAGCTCGATGAGATACTTAGAATTTGTAAATATTGGAACATTTAAGTTTCGATGACGAAACTTTTTGTAAGGGTGTAAGATGTAACGCCCTTAAGTTCCAAACCCCTGTAATTAGCACATTAGTTGATGCTAACTGAATTAAGTGAGATTTTATAACTAAGTTACAAAATTTAGAAGAAATAGCCTCGTGAAATTAGATTCTTAAAATAATGCACATAAAAGAATTTATTCAATAAAGTGTTGGATTAACCAAACTCAAAATTCATTTAAATAATAAAGTTAATAATTAGACTCAGAAAATTATTTAAAGGAGATGTATACTTGATAAATATAAGTAATATAATAAATATATATTAAATACATATAATTAGAAGGAGTATGATTTAAAATTAAGCCTTGTAGAAACTTAGAAAATCCCTATGTAGAACCTTGCATTTATATTGAAACAAAATAAAAAAAAAAATCAAGGAAATAACTAAGTAAAATAATGAAAGTAGTTTTATCAAAACAAAGAGCTACATTTGGATTTAAAAACCAAAACCATTGATACACATGATTTTCAAAAGCAAATCAAGGGAAGACTATGGTTTTGGAACATGGTTTTCTAAAACCACATAACACTTGGTAATCTTATTCTCCCACCAAACCCACTATAAAAACCCTAACCCTCTACATTTTATGATCTTTGACCACATTTTATTGAGGAAAAGTTCAGGAAGTCATTTTAGAAGGCTGGTAAAAATTAATAGAAAAATTGATGTGCGAATTTGGGCATACGTGGAACCCGAACCAAATGAGGATCTGGGAACAAGTGGCCACCACCACTAGGCTCCAAAAGCAACACATAAAGTGGTTGACATGCCCTTGGTGGTGCTTGTTGGTCGAAGCATGCAATAACGGTAAGTCTCGATTTTTATCTAATTTTCAAAAAATTCATAAAATAGCAAACTTTGATTAATGATCATGAAAATTTGTATTCCTAAGAGATTTTTAGTATACTATCATAGAAAAATGTCGGTTTTTCAAAATATACATGGCTCACATATTACTCTTAAGAAACAGGCCTTTTGAAGTGAATTTTCAATCTGATTTTCAAGAGGGTAAACAACTTTATTTTGAGCTCAAACTTTTTTTGTAGACTTCCTATAATGTTTATTTCATGTTATGTCAAAAGATTTCCAAAATTTGTGAGGTAGATTTTTGTTAATTTTGATTTGCTAAAAATATCAAATCTGAAAATTTTGGTGAATTTATAGATTTCTTCAAGTATTTTTAATTCAATATGATCCCTATTCATAGTTTTGGTTTTAAAATAATATTTTACATGGTTGCATGAGTTTTTAGAAAACAAAGGGATCAAACAAGTGATATATCGTGTTTTTACAAGCTTTAAAGTGTCATTTGTGTAAAATCAAAACGACAATGTGTTAAAATTGAGCATGCATAGTGTAAGTTCCTAAAACTAAGTTTAAAACAATCGAGTCTAGATTTAAGGCCTTTAGGGAAACTTATCTAATTAAGTCCAAACTTTACGACTAAAATAGAAGAGTTAGTCGAGATGATACAATGAAGTTAGATTTTAGAAACAATGACTCAAAATCCCAATTTTGCTCTTAGAAGTAAGAATATTCAGTATAACATTAAAATGCTCGAAACTCCTAAAATCGAGTTCAAATTACGACGAGAACTTAGAGATAAGTTAATTGAGCTATAAAATAAGATAATATGGTATAATTTACTGTAATAATATAGTATAATTTACAATATGAATATACACGTAATTTTATGAGTATATTTGGTATAAATAATAATTATATCTATAAATTAACCCCAAAATTACTTAATTATATATATATTACGTTAAATTCATGAAATTTATTAAGAGAACATATCTTGAAAATAAAGATATATTAGAAACTTAATTATATGAGTATAGTTATATATTATGTGTGATATGTACATGGGATATATACTCATATGTTACTAAATAACTAAATATTAATAAAATATACCTAAAATGTTAAAAAATTAATAGCAAATCTCATCTGAATGTTCCAATTGCAGCTGGGAAATTGTGGAATTGCCATGGTATGCTGTAAGATTTGAAGATTGATGAATCAAAAGCTGATTCTCTAAGAAGGAGCCACTTCCTACTTGCAATTAATGGAGGAAAAAGCAAGAAAAAAATTTTAAAAAATAAAGGGAAAAGAAACCGACCTAAACCACTATAAATCTATTGAACAACATCATTTCACATCTTTTGAAGCTAGAAATACTCAAAGGGAAATTAGAAAAAAATAGAAAAAATTAGAAAAAGTAGAGCACTAACTAAGCTGAGCTAGTTCTTAGGGCTTTTAATGTTTTGCTGTTGAGCCACTTCACCACCAAGGAGGATCCCCAGTGCCTTGGCCATCCGATACACCCCTACCATCCAATGGTCACCTGAGAATCCAAGAACAGTTAGGTCAATTCCTTACCCTGCTTTTCAATAATTTATAAAAAATAGTAAATTTACCTGGAAAATTATGAAAAAAATTGTAATTAGGTTATTTTGAACATGCTTTTATGTGATATTTTTATTTTTGAAAAATTCGTAATATTTAATATACTTCCTTAAGAAATCTACTATTAATCCGAATTTAGAATTATAAAATAAATGTACTAAATGATGTTATTTCTAGCTAAAATTTTTTGTGTAGGATGCTTATGATATATAGATAATTGTTATATAGCCCGAATTTTGATTTGAAATTTTTTTATATTTATTGCATTGTTTGGCCTAAAAATAACTCGAAAATAAGCTGAAATTATGAATTTAATAGGAAATTATGAAATTAATTGATGAAATGGACATGTACTGATCTAGAGTAAACAATAACAATATTGAGTTAGATTGAAATTAATTTAGTGTAAAAAGAATCATAATTGAGTAATTTAGGATAATTTAGGGGTAAAATTGTAAATATAAGTATATAGGCGATAAGTCAAAAACTTGAAACCAAGTGATAATTGAATTCCCTATATTTTTAGGAGTCTATAGAAATTTTTGGGGAATTATTTGGAAACCCGAACTATTTATTACGAATTTGCCTAATAAAATGGCTTAAATTATAAGTTGAGGTGTATTTTTAATGTTAATAAGCTAAAATGAATTAAATAGTTAAATAAAAACTATATACATGATTGCTAACCAAATTGGATTAAATGAGTATTTTTATTATATTTACTGATATTTTCTAATTAGGATACATTTTAGGTATATTAGGGTTGGATAATACTCATATTATAACGATATATGGACAAATAAAGTAAAATACAATTTAATGACATAAATTATGTATAATACGATAATTTTTCTATGGATACATATAACTGTATTAAAAACTCAAACTATCCATTAAAAGTAGTTTTCAGGAATATGACTCATAAAACATGTCGTTAGGTTTTTGCGAACCCAATAGGACTAATTTTGTTAAAATTGGACAACCTTAAGTAATATAACCTATAACTTTATCATATTCTAGAATATATGTATTTCAGTAACCTTATCGGAATTAAAACATGATTTAATAAATTAAAAGTACGTTTCGATATGGTTGAAATGATATATAATACGTAATAGTATATAAACATACAATATCAACAATTAATAATTTAATTCGATATATAATGATAATACGACTATATATTATGGAAATAATTATAATAATATATATANAAACATACAATATCAACAATTAATAATTTAATTCGATATATAATGATAATACGACTATATATTATTGAAATAATATATATATATATATATAATATAATCGTTTTAGATTAAACCTTAATGTTTTCATAATTATTACGAAAACTGAATTTGGGTCTTTTGTGTAAATAGGATCTTCCAGTACAAAGACAGTTGACGATTTGAGTCAATAGTAACGAGCGTCTAAACAAATAAGTTGGGATTGTGGCTTCATCGCTTGTTAAGATACTATTTTAAAGTATCCGGAGACCCAAGAGTACTTCTGGCTGTATTTGTAGCTAATTAACTGTATGCATGCCATGTATGTGGATGAAATTCAGTTATGATAGGAGTTGAACTCCTTGGCATGCTATTCTGCATGTTTGCATTAATTCTGTATTGTATGAACTTGTTGGCCACCCTAAATTAAAACTAACGTTTATTCAACTAAAATAAAACTAAACATGCATAATACCCATTAGAGGAAACGATTAAGAGTATCAGGCCAAATACCGACTTCTTTCAATGAGGATAGATGAAATGGTCCTTTTCCTATCCTTAGTCAAACTAAGTGACAAGCGAGGAGGTCGCGGCAAGGTTGGGGGCCATGATTCGAAGGTGGTTATGAGAGGAGGGTGTTTTCCATTATACAAACCTGAGTTTAGTCTGACTTGAGTCACGATGAAACTCCTCAATCCGATTTGGAGCGGATGTAATTTCTCTAATCTCATAGTGGACTGGATAACATTGTGCGATGTTTCATTTGATTGATTGTATTGCATTTCATCATAATTATTAACCTTATTTGTGTATGTACAATACTCTTTTGACTCCATCTCACTTACTAAGCTAGTTGTACTCACATTTCTATAGACTCTTTTGCAGGTGTTGAGTGAGGTTAGGATGTTCAGATACCATAATTCCTAGGTTAGTGTACTGCTATTTAGGAAAGTGAGAATCAAGGAATTAATTGAACCTAGGCTTTTGATTTTTCTTTTTTTTTGAGTTTTTGAGGAAACTAATTAAGAATTCCCTAGGAGCCCACTAGTTTCCTATCTTATTGTATATAGATTGCAAAACCTGTGGTTTTTAATAAACTCTGATTGTAAACTTTACCTTTGGACGTAAAATGTTTGTGTAAATACTATTGTAGTACTAGATAACAGGTTATATAAAACAGGTATTTTGTAAAGCTTTACCACAGGTTTGGTTATTAATAGGTGTCATAACAGACGTTTCAAGCTAGTTGAGTTGTGTACGCCTTGTGTGAACTATATCTACAATAGCAGCTGTGAGGTCATCTTCTATATTAAGTTAGTTTACACAACGAGATTGTTATAACTCTTCCTGTTCGGGGCGTAACACATAAGTCTTTGCAAATTGGTCTAAATTTGGAATTCATCTTTGGAATTAGTCAATTTGCTAGTTTATATTCAAGGTTGCTAAGTCTTAATGGTTATGTAAAGTTTTAGCAAGTTTAGGCACTTTGGTCCTGTATAAGTTATTGTAGAAGGTAGCCTGATACTAGGCAAGAAATTAACTTGGAATAAAATATATATAATATATGAGGACCCTAATGCAGTAACTGATATAAGCTTTTATAGAAGGTTCCTAGTAACATATCAAATGAGTAAACTAAAAGTAGGTCTAAGTAGAAGCTTAAGTAGGAGGTTCCTTAATGAAACATAAAGTGAAAACAAAAGATGGATTTTTAGTAGAAGCTTCAGTAGAAACTTTCCTGACCATGAATCTTAAGACTGACCTTAAATAGAAGGTTAAGTAGAACATACTATTAGTGAAGTGAATGAAGACTCCACCTTAGTAAAAGGTTGTATAGAAGGTAAAGACCTTAACAAAAGGATCATGTAGAAGATTGTATAAAAGGTCCTAAGTATTAATGAAATGTTCTTACCTAAAAAGCTAAGGTATGCACCCTTAACTTATAAACACACTTAAGCTTTAATGAATCATTTATGTAACTTGATTAAACACTAAGGATAAATTTTAATCATAAGTTACCTAAATAATAAGAAGCCTAAAGACATTACTAAAGGTGAAAGACGTTAGTACCAAGTAAGCAAATATTATGTGTTCAAGAGTAGACTTTTGTCTACTCATTAGGTTGCAAGTTACGTAGTTCGAGTAGATTATGCTTGATTGATTGAACTTGATTCTGAATCTTGGAATGATGTTTGGCAATTATGTGATGTTCTTATATATGTAATTGATTGACCATGCTTGGTTTGAATCTTGAGAATTAGTCACCATGAATATATTGATTTGATGATATCTGTTATGGTACATTCAAACTTTAGGAAACATTGGTAAATGGTTCAACCTTTAAGGTGTTCACTTAAGAAAACTTGACATAAGGTTAAAGATTGATACAATAAGACTCTAAATAAGATTAAAGCAAATTCAATTTATAGTTGATATGAAGCTCAAAGATTTTGCTTAATATGGTGTTTGACACATCATTAGTGCATTCATAGCATAACAACAAAAAGACCTACACGTCAGATTTTTTGAAAAAATGAGTTTAAACAAGGATTGGCTTTGAAAAACTAGAATTTTAAAGCATATGGGCTTACATACACTCAAGCATTTCACTTTGATCACTCCTTGTTATGATCATTACAAATTTAGTAGTGTTGTTCCTTGTTTATTACACAGGTTAGGAGTCTTGCTCCTAGGCAACTCTTTATTGCTCACTGGGTTCTTAGACATTGCATCCAAATGCCCAATTAAGTCAACCAATCGAATGAAAAATGAGGCTCAGAGTTTGGATATCGATATTGATGCATTAGCTCACATGCATAACCATAGCATGCATTTTTGCAGAGTGCCCATGAGTGGTATAATATGATTTGACTAAATATCCACTGCTAATATGTTACAATAACTGAATATACATGTGTTATATTATGTGTTTTATCTACTCTTACTCAGTTCACAGTGAATTGAGTAGATATTTGTTGTATCCGTAGGTTAAGGCGACGTGTAAGAAGGGTGCCACCACTATGGGGGAGGAAGATTTTGAGAGATCCTAGGTTAGAGTCAATTGCTTTGAAGGACTTTTGTTTTTTATGACATTTTTAGATGGTCATTATGTATAAATGTTGTAAAAAACAAAAGTATGAAAGATTATAATGGTTGGCTAGTACAAAAGTATAAATAGTAAAGTATCACTTATAAGGTTGAACTCCATTAAATCCTCTAGTTATGTAAGTAAGTTGTTATATATATGTGTGTGTGTGTGTGTGTGTGTGTGTGTGTAGCCTTGTCCTCTAGTTTATTGTAGGACATTGTAGGTGTTGCATTCTAAGCTAAATTAGGATGTGACATCACCTTTGCATAAAAAACACAAATCAAAGCTATGACACTGCCATCCTTTCCCTTTGATTATGCATTTGCGGATCACCAACCTTAATCTAATGTTCCCCAATACATTAATACCAATACGAGAACCCTAATCTCCCCCTTCTCATTCACATCAAAGCCTTTCTCTTCAGCAATTAAGCTAGAGAAACAAAGTGACTATCCCAAATCCATCGTCATCCTCTACTCGCATTGCAAACCTTGGGAAAAAAAAATTTTGTAATGTTTTCGGTCCCTCTTCTTCATGTATTCCTATTTGATGTTCGTTTGATTTTCCATAAACAAAGATACTTTTACTACAATTTTAAAAGAAATGCAAATCATTTGTGCTCACTATTCTTATGCCATTGCCCCTTTTTTTTTTTTTGTTTCATAGTAGTTGATGTGGGATATTGTCAATATTTGTTTTGTTCTAAAAGCGGATTTTGTAGATCTAAGTTGCATTTTGGTTGGAAGGTTTGTTTGTATAGTTGTGTTAGATTTTGTTACAAAATTTCAAACAAGCTCTTACTAGTTTAAATGATGTATTTGATCGCTTTAGTGAGTTAGTACAAGGCTATGTAGTTCAACATGATACAATAAGTATTTGTAGGTTATGATAAGAGTGAACTAGCAGTAACAAAAATTTAGTTTTATAATTTTAAGAGATTTGTTATGTCCTTAACATTGAAGAATACGTTTCTATGTTTCTATGTGTCCCTTTGAGTATTACACTTAAAAGACTACAATTTGTTCCTAAAAGTGGGAAGCTTTGAACACATGAAGTTTTAATTGAAAATGCAATTATCTCTCTTTATTCCCAAAGAATATTTTTGTTAATGTTTGTACACATTAGTGGCATGTATATGGTTGTGAATTGAATTTAGCTTTCGCTTTTGCTCTTTGTCCTTTATTGATATGTACACATATCTTAATGTATTTCAGTAGTCGATCAATTGACTTTTCATAAGAGTGAGTTATGAAGGAAGGGTGGAAAAAAACCTTGCATGCTTCGTCTTAACTATATGGTTGGAGTATTGTAAAGTTGCATGTCACCTAATGATGCAATTGTGTGCTTTTGCCTTACCTTCATACCATTCTTAAGTTTGATCCTACGAATTAAACTTCTACCAACATTACGAATTTATTAGGAGGCTAATTCACAATGATAACACCATACGTATTGAGCAACTAAGACTATATAGGTATTCATTTTTAAATTGTGCGGATGTTGGAGGGTGTAGGAGAGTTAAAGGTTAGTAGCTATTTGCTTATAGATGAGCAAGTGGTAATATTCTTGCACGTACTTGCTCATCATGCAAAAAATAGAGTCATAAAACAAAATTTTAAGTGGTCGAAGCAATTATTAGCCAATACTTTCACAATGTCCTAAATGCAACTCTACATCTAAATAATTGCTTGCTCAAGAAGCCCTAGATAGTCAATGGAAATGTTTCAAGGTAATACCCTCAACCTTCTTACAGTGATATAGAATACTTTCATTTTTCATACATAAATTTGAATATGTAGGAATATAATTGTTTATTTCCCATATAGAATTGTTTATGTGGTTTAAATAAGATACACATCTTTATTAGAGTACCCATGAAGGATAAATCAAGATGTAAAACTCAAAAGAATGACGTTACAACTAATGTGCTTGGTACTTGTACCCTAAGCATGCACTTTATGTATGTCTTGCTAGGATGGGAGGGATGCATAGCAGATAGTAAGGTTCTTCAAGACGCAATAACTATGTGAAATAGTCTTTGAATTCTATAGGGTAATATTTGTTTATTTATCTAAGTTTGTCTTTTATTTATTAGAAAACATTTCAATTACAATGTTATCTTATCTTCATTATTCAAATAAGTTGCTACTACTTAGTGGATGGAGGCTACCTAAATTGTGAGGGGCTCCTTATACCCTTTAAAGAGGCATGATTTTTTATCTTGCATACTTGTATAGATCTTTCATTGTGTTTTCCTTTTATTTGCTTAATGGTTAAAGATAGATCTTCATTTACAATCAATGGTGCTAATGGATTTAGTTGGTAGTGTTGATTTGTTTAGGGTGAAGCTTTGCTTTCTGGATTAATAGGCATGATGCTTGACCCTTGTGTCTTTGGCGTTTTACCGTGTAGATACTTCTTATAGGAAGAAGGTATTGGTGATTGTATTCTATTCTACCTAGATATCTTGGATGAAATATAAGAAGAGACATGTTTGTTGTTCAATATAGATGTAGTCAGTAACAATTAAGAATCACATGACATGTGATTAGTAGAAATGCATGCTGACTTAATTTAAGAATGAGCATTTTTCTATTAGATAGTGACCCTTTAAATTAGTTTTATTCATCTTTTCCCATCCTAATCAACAATCAAGATTGTCACTTAAATAGATCAAATTGAGCATCAATTCATGTTTAGGTTATGTTATGCTAGTAAGGCCTACTTGCTAAGGCTTTGCATTGAAGTTGTTTTTAGATTAACAGCTACAACTTAAACCTTATCTAAGACTTAAGAATAGTTGTGCAAGAAATGTCTTAGATGATAGTTATTCAATTGTTTTTTATAGACAATTTTTACCTTCTTTTGATTAATGTGTGTTCTCAAATGTACAATCGCAATTTGCATAAGAATAATAGCTTTTATATTTACTAAGGCTTTTCTGTTTGTAGGTTTCTTTGTCTTAACTACAAAATGGCAACTAGTAAGTTGAGATTAGGTCTAGTTTATTATTTGATTGTGTGTTTGATCATAGTAGCTGATCAATGGCTTACTGAAGCATGAATTTTTATATTACATCTAGTTTATTATTTGATTACAAGTTGAGATTTCAATTGATGCAATCACTTACTATTTCAGTCATTCTTACTATTGAATAACATTATGGTATCATTGTATCTTGCTAAAGTAAACAAAAATATTTATACAAAACCATCTATTTAGTCCAATGAAACAAAGTTTCCAATATATGCATAGATAATGCAAAATGCTTGATATAATAACCTAGAAGAGGATTTCTATGAAAAACACATAAACAAGCCTATTGATATCAAAGGTAAGACTGAGAACCTCAATCCATAAACATCGACCTGCTATAGAAGAGCAACAAGCCTATTAACATCAAAGTTCAAGAAGCATGCCATCAGGAACATGTGGTTCAATCTTGACATTCCTTTACACAAACATAAGTGTAATGGTTCAGACAACCAATCAAATACATAATCATAGTAAGAAAAGAAAAAAAAAGTAAACCGGATAACATTTGGTTAAATTAGAAACTTCTGTTGTCCAAATACATTCTTTGGAGATTACATGACTTAAAGGTTCCCTCAAGTTACAATAACAAAAAATTATGATAGGCATCCATATGCCACTACATAAATGTTCTTTCTACTGTATAGATAGAAGCACATGGTCACTGTAATAGTGATAAACCACGACACACACACTAATGGACGCATTTTCTTATCCCTACAATTAAGGTCAATAAACGTGGTTTGACATCCCTTCTCCCTTTCTTTAGCCAATTATAGTAGTAAATGAAGTTTGCGGGTTAATTCCTTATGTTGTAGCTGCTCTTCCTCCAATTGCTTTTCCAACTGCTCAAGGCATCATAGAACCTTCTTGCCAAACCTTAATCTATAATCACATGTTGGAGGATCCATCCATTCGAAGAACTTGCAGCTATCTCCACCTTATAGATTACACAAAGTCAGGGACTAATATATGAAGGAAATAAGTCCATGACATCACATAATTTCCTAATTCTTTCTTACTCAGTACTTAGGACATCCTTAGAATCTTCTTCTAAATGTTCTTGGCTGTTAAGAAGATACAATGACGAATTGTCTCTTACAAATACAGGCAAAGCATTTCCTATCTAAATTTAGAGAACTCAATGAAACTGATGCACTGGACATGATTATTTCCAACATCACAACAAATGAAAGGCATATGAGTGTGTTACAGTTTAAGTAGCGAACGAGTAGCCAAGAAAAGGGGTCGTTCTAGTACTACTGTTTTTTAAGCCAAATATAGTTGTTGAAGACAAAGGTTAACATGTCATATGCAGAGATATAGGGGCTAAGCTAAAAACAACCAAGCACCAAGCTACATAACTTAGATGAATCACTAAAGAGATGTAGAGGTACTCACTATCATCTAATTTGAATGTTATAGGAATCATTAAGTAAATGAATCATACAGTAGACAAAGCATACATGAATTACACCTATAAATTAGTTGCTAAATGGTGGTTGAAGTCATAGTCACTCCAATGAACAAAGCATACATAACTTATGCATCATTCACAAGCGTGCTTAATCACACATCCAAGCTATACAATAGAGATGTGTAAATGTGTACTATTGTGCACAAAGCAGAGAAACACGAGGAAGAGGGAGGGAGAGAGAGAGAACATGATTTCGTACCTATAAAGTAGCTTCCTCGATGGGAGAGATGAAAAGAGTCGTTACTTAGATTGAGAAGAAGGATGACCCAAGTGTGATGGTGGTTGTTGGTGAATCAATTCCCATGGGGCTGGTTCACAAATTTGCTAATATCTTGGGTTAAGGTTTCTTCAACAAGGAAGGGGGCAAGTGCCATTCGAAGTTTGATTTGTTCTTCTTTTCTTTTCTTTTTTTTAATTTCATTATTTTAGACTAGGGGTATTTTAGACTTTTTCCTTTCCATTCATTGCTTATTCCTTATCCGATACCATTAAGTGAACACTATCTTTTCTATTATACTCTAGTTAAGTAAACATGGTATTACACATTCACCCCTTATTAGCCCCTTATTCTATTTCTTAGAAATACCAATTCCATTCAACCTACCGAACATTCTGTATAAGATTTTAAAAATATATTTTAAGATGGCTTCATAACCTTGCTAAGAAAGGCCCTATCCAATTATTATTAAGTTGAATCAAGTATCTCATATGACCCTTACTTACATTAATATTTTCACATGTTTTCATCGATTAAGGCTACAAATGAGTCAAGCTACTCGTAAGCTGATTGAGCTATACTTATTTTAAGCTCGACTCAAGCTCAGTTAGTAAACAAGCTGAGCTCGAGCTCAAGATTAATCCAATTTATCTAAACAAACAAAGGTCGAGCTTTAATTCAGGCTCGCAAGCCTACTCATTTAGGCTCGTAAGCAGTCTTACAAGATTTATATATATTACATATATTATATATAATACACTATATATTATTAAAATTTAAAGGCTAATATCTATGTAATATATATAAATATATAACATGTTATAGGATAATATATGATATATAATCTAATCCTTATCCACAATTCGTTAATCTATTTTTTATATATTGTTTCATTTTGTATACTTAAGTTCATGAGTAGTGATGTGAACCCAAACTAAGGACAAACAATGCTACACGCAAGAGTGGGTCTAAGCTTGTAGAAAGCTTAAAAAACAAAATGGAAATTGTACAAAAGACAAAAAAGTAAATAAGCAAACCTACGAATAGCTTTAAGGATATGACAAACCAAGGACTTATGGCACAACTCGATATGATGCACAAGGTGGTCTAGTGAGGTTACTCGCTAACTAGCTTTGCTTAAGAGTTAAGATAAGAGTAAAGTAAGCAAACAAGCTATAAGCAATATTCACGGAAAAGAAGTATAATCAATATGATGATGATAAGATTGATAAATAATATCCTTACAGCTACATATATAGTAGGTATTTATACCCAAAAAGCTAAGACAACCTGCTTAAAATGAAAAAGACTAAAAAGGATATTATCTAAAAGAAGTAATGTACAAGGAATAATAAGGGTATAATTGAAAATACAACAAAATGGGCATCTTATATGATGGATTTTGTCACATGGTTGCTCGAACACATGGCTCCCTATAGATGGATGACTTTTTGGCAGAAAAAACAAACTATATGTTCAAGTTGGTGACTGTCGAGCTAAAATGTCAATGGTAGATCGATTGTGTTGAGCTGAGCAAATAATTCTTCCGAAGTGAATTCACCTTGGATGTATTCAGTTTGGCTTGGATTCAGGTCAAATGAGCTAATGGTATTCAAGTATAGTTCAGATTGGCAATTGGAGATAAATGATGAGTGTGAGAGGGTTCGGCTCGATCGGGAGATTAGGTCAGCAAATTACAGCAGCTTAAACTCTTCGGTAGTGGGTCATAAGGAAAGAATTTACCTAACCATGCTTTCCAGCCCTTGGGCTCGAGTGAATGGTAAAGAGTCCGATGGTCTGATTCTATCATCCCTACTAGTTGATTATGATTTAGGATCAAATTCAACCGGTCCTCGTCTAAATTGTCCTTAGGTTGATAAGGGCTGAAGTTGGCAATATTAAACACATCAGACACTTCGAGGTCTTTTAGAAGCTTAAGTTGATATGCATTATCATTGATCTTTTGGAACATCCTAAACGATCTTTTAGCTCAAGCAGATAGCTTATTCTTCCTTTTATTAAGGAACCTTTCCTCACTCAGGTGTAACTACACTTGGTCCCTAGGTTGAAATTGCTTTGCCTTCCTTCTTTTGCTTTTCTCTTTTAGTTTTTTGGCGGCATGATCAATCTACTAGGTAACTCATTGGTAGATCTGTTGGATGGATTGGGCTCTAATTCTTGCCTTAGGATCTTCTTAGTCAATGGACGACATGGGTGTGTGATCGAAGGCTAATTCAAGGACGACTTCAAATGAGACATGTCTAGTAGTGGCGTGTTTTGTCTTTTTGTAAGCAAATTTGACTATGGACAGGTAGACATCCCAATTGGTTAAGTTCTTCCTACTATAGTTCGGCAAGAGGTGATGAACAGTAGTTTGGTTCCCATTCGACGTTAGAGGATTCTCCAAAAATGGCTTAGAAATTTTGGATCTTTGTTGAACAACATACTCCTTGTTACCCGGTGCAAGCGAACTAATTCCTGCAAAAACAAATAAGCAATTGTTGAAGCATCTTTAGTTTTGGCATAGAGCATGAAATGTACCATTTTGTTGAACCTATCTACGACAACCATTACAAAATCTTTCCTTGAGCAGTTTAGGGTAGTTTGATGACAAAATCCATACTCAGGTCGGCCCATGATTTTGTTAGAAGAGGTAGGGGCATTACTTTCCCTTATTCTGCTCACCTCTTTTCTTTCTTATAGATGGCACATCTCTCAATCATATGATGTACATCATGCTTTAGTTTAGGCTAAAAGAGTCTATCATTCAACAGCTCATATGTTCTTTGCTCTCCAAAGTATCCAGAGAGTCCTCTATTATGGGCTTCTCTTACCAGCAGTTCTTTTATCAAATAGGTTAACATACATAACTTGCCACCTTTGAACAAATACCCAACTTCTACATGGTATTCATCTACTACTCTTCCTTCTCTACAGTACATGTATATAGGGCCAAAATGAGGATCATTCTGATACTACTCTTTTACGCTAGCAAACCCTAATAATTTGGTCTGTAGCTTAGTAAGAAGAACATGCTTTCTTGACTGAGCATTGACAATTACAGTGTTCTTGCCTTGCTTATACTTAATGATGAAGTTAAATCCCTTTAGGAACTCAATCCATTGGGCTTGGTGTTTGGAAAGCTTGGATTGGATTTGTAAATATCTTAAGGACTCATGATCCGTGTATATGATAAATTCTTTTAGTAGAAGATAGTATTGCTACATGCAAAGGGCTCGGATCAGGGCCAAAAGCTCCTTATCATGTACAAAATAGTTCAATTGTGCTCCCCTGAGCTTTTCGCTATGATAAGTGACAAGTTAGCTTTCTTGCATCAACATAGCTCTAATACCGACACGCAACCATCACATTTAAGCTCAAATATTCTATCAAAGTCTGGTAGAGCTAAGACTAGGGCAGAGGTCAACCTCGTTTTCACCTTGGTAAAACTTATCTCTTCTTTCTCCCCTCACTTGAAAGCTACATTCTTCTTTGTCAACTCAGTCAGAGGTGCTACAATGGTACTGAATCTTTAGATAAAGCATCAATATAATGATGAAAATCCATGAAAACTTCTCACCTTGACATAAGAGGTCGGGGTTAGCCACTCAACAACAATTCGTACCTTCTATTCACCTACTCTCAATCTTCTTCCACCAACTACATACCTCAGCAAGATCACTTCTTTTTAGTAGAAACAAGATTTCTTCAAGTTTTCAAACAACCTTTCTACTCAAAGGGCATAAAAAACAACTCTGAGATGTTTAGTGTACATTGCTAGGTCGGCACTATAGATAAGGATGTCATCGAAGTAGATGACAAAAAATTTCCTAATTAGATCTCTCAAAACATGATTCATTAGCCTCATGAAAGTGCTCAGGGTGTTTGATAGCACAAAAGGCATGACCATCTACTCGTACAGGCCATGTTAGGTCTTAAAAGCAGTTTTCCACTCATCCTCTTATCTCATTTGGATTTAGTGGTATCCTGACTTTAGATCTATCTTATTGAATACTCCTGTACCACTTAGTTTATCAAACATATCATCCAGCCTTGGCATAAGGTATCTGTACTTGATTGTAATCTTGTTGATAGCTCTGTTATCCATACACATAGACCAAATGCTATCCTTCTTTTACACAAGCAATGTAAGTACAATATAGGGGCTTAGACTTTCCTTCACATATCCCTTCTCCAGTAGTTCATTGACTTGTCTTTGAAGTTCAACAACTTATTCAGAGTTCATCTAATAAGCTAGTTTGTCTAACAGGATAACATCGGGTATCAAGTCAATACAATGTTCAATGCCTTTAAAAGGGGCTAATCCTTCTAGCAACTATTTTAGGAACAATTTGGTATACTCTTCTAGTAGTTCTCTGACCTCTAGGTGTAGTTCACCCCACTCCTTCAATTTTACCAATCGTCTAATTAATAGAAAAGTTATCACATCGGCCTTAATGGCTTCTTGGAGTTCATCGCTACTCAATACTAAAGCCTTATTTGATTCGCGAGTAAGTTTAGCTTGTAGCTTACTAACTTGGCTCGGCGATATAAGGTTCAATGTAATCTTCCTTCTATCTTTCTCAAACACGTATGTATTTTATAACCGTAATGAATAGCCCTTCAATCAAAATGCTAAGGTCTGCCTAACAACACATGTGATGCGAACATAGGTAGTACGTTATAAAGAATTTCATCAAAATACTTCCTAATTGAGTTCAACGACAACACTTATTGTATGACATGTAGTGCCCCATTCTCATTTAGCCAATGTAACTTATATGGTTTTGGATGTGAAATGGTTAGCAACTTAAGCTTCTTAACCTGGTCGGTGGATGCCACATTAGTACAGCTTCCACTATCCACAATGAGCATGTAAACCTACTCATTCATTTTGTACATGGTGTAGAATAAGTTCTCTCTCTACTCTTCCTTATAAGAGAGCTCTAAACTCATCATGCGTCGGACAACTAAAGTTAACTTATTCGAATCCTCTACAAATAAGTCTTCCTCAATCAGGTCAACATTAATATCAACCTCATCTCTTACTTTTTTCTCCTCCTCTAGTTCCTCATCTATGCTTTCAACTTTAATCTTTGAGACATCTCCTTTGATTATCATGGTCCTTTGATTCAGGTACTAAGCAACCATGTGCCTTAACCTTTAGCACTTAAAGCACTTAATCGAGATAGTCTTCTTTCCAAATCCTTACTCCTTCTTATATGTTTTGGCAGGCACGTCACTATCAAGTTAGCCCTTTTATTTGGATTTGACATCTACCCCTTTAGTTAGCTTAATACTCGATTAAGCTCGGTAACTCCCCTAGGCAAGTTAGCTTGACTAATTAGGTCAGCTCATTGGGGTTGGGTCGGCATTCTACTTCTTTTCTATCTCTCTACTCGTTGGGCTATTCATATAGCCTCATCCATTATAGTAAACTACTGAAGTTCCACAATATCTTAGATTTCGCATCTCAATCCAGTGAGAAATTTAGATATTGATCGGTTTAGTGGTTCATCCACTTTGTAGCAATCTTAATGCCAAATTAGAATACAACAATAGCAGTCTTTACTCTGGCTAGGCCGAGCATAACTGTCAAGAACCGACCATCCGAGGCCAACCCTAATGTGAGCTATCCCTAAACCAACCCCAATCCAGCCCATTCTGACACCGAGTAAGCCTGAATAAAGGTCCACCCCTACTTGGACCACAATATTGTCAGAATTACAGTAAAAACACGTGTGCATTGTCCTTTACTAACATCCATACTATCCTTTTTGACAAAGGACATCCATATTTCTTCTTTTGCACGATTTCATAGTTTCCTTGTAAATTATTCTCTTTTGTTTTTAGCAAATAAGAACCATTCTTTTTGTAATTTCTGTAACTTAGGATTTTCCCTAACGTAATGATATAAATACTGTCATACTGTAAAAGTTAAGATCATTAGAATACAGAGAATACACTAAAATTTTTCACTCTCGAGCCAAGTGTCCCTCTTACTCTTATCTAGCCCATTTGAGCATGGACTAGTAGTGAGTAACCTCCAACTATACTTGTACGTCATATCAAGTATGACTTGAGCTCGTGTGAGGCGTTAGTACGTCATATCCTTCGTCGATGTACAAGAACCCCTGTTCAACCTTCGACTATCATTTATTTTTCAAACTATCATTTATTTTTCAAGCCATCTTGCAACTTAGACCTACCCCTTTGGTTTCGCATGATATTAGGTTCATGTGTTCATCCACGAGTCCGTATTATCTTGGTATCAGAGCTTGGATACATTTAAAGCTGGATATTGCTATTGTGTTCTTTTAATAGTCTGTCGCGACTCTCGTGTGAAATTGGTTCTATTATTAGATTTGAAGTTTAGTAGCGAGAAGTGTTTTATACTCTATTTTCCCCTGTTTTTGGTACGCCAAAACAGAGTGTGGTTGACTATGTGTTTGTTGAGAAATTGTTATTGTGAAGTAAACACTAATGTCAGATTTAAGTGTACGAGGGACATTAAGAAACCAAGAAAGTAGCACTTGACATGGTCAAGGATAGGAAGGAAGCTCTTTACTGCAGTCAGTGTGTGACCGCTTGGATAGGCTTGCCTATTTGGTAGCTAGTCTGGCAACTGTCATCTAAGAAGACAGACAGCAAGCTAGAAATAGCCCTACTAGGGAATGCGAACAACAAAGCCAAGATAATGGTCAGTTTGGCTAAGATAACGTTCCAGCTTGACTACCCTGAGCTAAGGGAATTGGTAGGGACACTAAGCGAAGACTAGCACTTGAAGAGATTGAGGAAGAAGTAAAAGGAGGTGACGAGGTAGAGGAGTACTACGAACCTGAGGAAAGGAATGTACAAGCCCTTAGGGTTGAGGGATTGAGGATGTGTATTTCGAGTTTTTTTAGAAGTGGTGATGTTGACAACTACCTTGATTGGGTAGATCAGATTAAAAAGTAGTTTGAATGCTACGAAGTGCCCAAAAATGCAAAGGTTAGGCTAGCTGTGTTAGAGTTCACCGGTTATGCTGCTTTATGGTGGAAGAACCTACAAGCCACTAAAAGAGGGGAAGAAGAGCGAGAGATTAGGAGTTAGAATGAAATGAAGAGAGTTATGTAGAAGAGGTTTGTGTCGAGCTATTAACTACAGGATGCCTTCAAGAGACTGTAAGAATTGATGCAAGGAGGATTAAGTGTGGATGCTTATGTTAAAGAGTTTCAAATGCTAATGATCCAGTGCGAAGTTGTAAAGCTAGAAGACCGAACTGTGTCTCAATTCATTGGCAGATTAAGGTATGAGATTGGGGATGTCATGGAAACCCTGGACGTTAGAACATTCGATGATGCAATCTAAGCCACCTAGAGGATAAAAAGGCGTTGAACAAGAAGATTCCGACCAAATGTCAACTGTCTTAACAGTAGCCGACTTGTTCCCAGCAAACCTGTGTAAACGGAATCGAGTAAGGTCACTGAGACTCGACCTACTCAGACTACTCGAACAAAGGAGAAGGAACCACTGAGGAAGTTCGAGAAAGGTTAGAGTTCAGGGAGGAAGACAATTGAAATCAAGTGTTTCAAATGCCAAGGTTTTGGACATATGGCCGCTTAGTGTTCGAACAAGCAAACAATGGTGATCAGAGGCGAGGCATCGACCGTTGAAGTCAATAATACTGATGAGGAAGTAGAGGAGTCGAAGGAGGACGAACAGACTGAGCTGTTTGAGGAGGAAATTATCTACAATGAGGAAGGCAACTTCATGTCGACCACTCTAGTCTTGAGGAGGACAATAAGTGTCAGTCCTATGCCTGAAGACAAGCAAAGGGAAAATCTCTTCCATATTGGGTACAAGGTGAATGAATCACTATGTATGTTGATTGTAGACAGTGGGAGCTATACTAATACAGCCTCTGCATTTATAGTCCAATAGCTAAAATTGTCGACCATACCCCACCCGAAACCTTACAAGCTCCATTGGCTCAGTGATAAGGGAGCCTTACAAGTGAACAAACAAGTGTCTATACCGATCTGTATAGGGAAATATCAAGATGAAGTGCTTTGTAATGTGTTGCCTATGAGTGCGTCCTACCTTTTACTTGGACGACCATGGATGTTTGACTGAGTAGTTATATATGACGATAAGATGAACACATGTTTTGTGGAGCATGAAGGAAGAAGATTGAAATTAAGTCCCATGACTACCGAACAGGTAAAAGTCATGCAATCCTAGCTTAGCCAAACCTTAAAGAAGGAGGCTTTGGTATTGACCCAAACCGAACTGAAAAAAGAAATGAAGCTAGAGGGAGCGACCTATTTGCTTGTCAAGAGACTTCTGGAGATGAGACCTAGGGAGGAAGAGTTGTTGATCGAGGTAAAAACCTTACTAAAAGACTTTGCCGACCTGTTTTTGAAGGAACTATCGGAGGGTTTACCCCCAATATGAGGCATCGAACATGTGATTGACCTACAGCTAGGAGCCGTACTACCGAACAAGCTTACTTATAGGTTGAACCCTAAACAGGCTGCTAAGCTGCAGAGGCAAGTAGACAACCTCTTGAAGAAAGGGTATGTGCACGAGTCCCTAAGTCCCTGTACTGTACCGACCTTATTAGTGTTGAAGAAAGATGGTTCTTGGAGGATGTGCATGGATAGCCGAGCCATCAATCGAATACCATCAAGTATAGGTATCCCATGCCTAGGCTTGATGATATACTAGATAAGTTAAGTGGAGTAAGAGTGTTCTCCAAAATTGATCTCAAATCTAGATACCATCAGATTCGAATGCGTGAAGGTGATGAGTGGAAGACCGCCTTCAAGACACGACATAGACATGACATGGTTTGTATGAATAGCTTGTAATGCCATTTAAGCTATCTAATGCATTGAGCACATTCATGCAACTTATGAATCATATGCTTCGGAATTACTAGGAAGTTTTGTCTTGGTTTATTTTGACAACATTCTAGTGTACAGTCTCGACTTAAAGACTCACCGAAGATATCTCCAACAAGTGCTTACAAAACTCCGAGCTGAACAACTCTACACCAATCTAAAGAAGTGTGACTTTTGCCATTTTGAGGTGATCTTCTTAGGATTTGTTATGAGTGGAGGTAGCATCCGAGTTAATGAAGAGAAGATAAGAGTGATCATAGAATGGCTTAAGCCGACCTGGTCTACTGATGTGAGAAGCTTCTACAATCTAACATCGTTCTATCGCTGATTCATCAAGAACTTCAATGCAATTGTAACCTTACTCACTGAACTCTTAAAGAAGAATGTTGAATTTAGATGGGGAGAGAAAAAAAACGAGGAGTTTTGAGGAAGTGAAAGAAAGGCTAACTATAGCCCCCGTCTTAGCATTGTCGAGCTTCGATAAGGTATTTGAGGTAAAGTGTAATGTGTCTGGACTAGGCATAGGTGCTATGCTGATGTAAGAAGGCAGACCTATTGCTTACTTCAATGAGAAACTTTGAGGAGCCATGCTCAACTACTCCGTTTACGACGAGGAGCTCTACTCTTTAATCCGAGCCCTAATGGTGTAGCAACACTATCTGCTACTCGAGGAATTTGCGATCTATACTGATCATGAATAATTGAGATATCTGAAGAGCTAACCAAAGTTGTCTCGGAGATAAGCCAAGTGGGTTAAATTCATGGAAGGATTTTCTTATGTAAATACAAGAACGGAAAGAACAATGTAGTAGCTAATGCCCTATCAAGACAACATACCTTCTTAACCGAACTACAAATGAGGCTACTTGGTTTTTCAACCATCAAGAATTTGTATGCTGAAGACCCGCACTTTAGTCTTATATACACTCATTGTAAGGAAGGATGAACATTGGATGACTATTATAGGAAGGATGGATACCTATTCAGGAAGAGGAGACTATGTATCTCGACTTATTTTACGTAAGAACTGCTAGTGCGCGTGGCGCATAGAGGGGGATTGACAGGACACTTTGGCTAGCGCTAAACTTATGAAGTATTATCTTCCAGATTCTTTTGGCTAAGGATGAAGAGAGATGTCCAATCTATGCAAGAAAAATGTATAACCTACCGAAAAACGAAGAGTCAAGCCGAGCAAGGACACTACTAACCCTTGCCAATCTCGATTAAACCATGGTCCGAGCTGAGCATGGACTTCATGTTAAGATTACTAAGGATATCCTAAGGAAAGGACTCTATCATGGTGGTTGTGGATTGATTTAGCAAGATGGCATATTTCATGCCCTGTTTTAAGACTAACGATGTTTTGACTCTTTCTTTTCTTTTCTTGTAAGAGGTGATTAAGCTTTACAACATGCCTTGAACCATAGTTTCGGATCAAGACCCTAAGTTCATGAGCCACTTTTGGAGGACACTTTGGAGGCAACTGGGAACCAAGTTATTATACAGCATGTCCTGCCATCTACAGACAGATGGGCAGATTGAAGTTGTTAACCGAACTGTAAGAACTTTGTTGCGGGTCGCTACCGGATGAAACATGGCCGATTGGGATCTATGCCTACCAATCATTGAATTTGCTTATAATCGAACCGCCTACAGCGACACAAGCATGTCTCCATTTGAAGTCACCTAATGGTTCAACCTTGAGCTCCCATTGGACCAAGTACCCCAACTGAGAACTGATAATGATGACTAGCCAGCCATCGAGAAAGTAGAAGCCATCAAAACCATGCATTAGAAGGTTGTAGAGCAATTGGGTCGAGCTGTTATTAAGCTTGAGAAGTGAAGCTGAGGATGGAATAAGAGAGAATTTTGGCTAGGCGATTTAGTCTGGATATACCTTAGCAAGGACTGATTCCCAAACTTGAGGAAGAGTAAGTTATCTCTCAAAGCCAATGGACCTTTTAGAGTGCTTAAAAAGATCAATCATAATGCCTATAGGATTGAATTACTTAAAGGATATGAAGTCTCAAACTCTTTTAACAATGTTGACCTCTAACCTTATACTCCCGAAAACGAGCAAGTTGGGCCTAAACTAGATTTAATCCTAAATCTCAAACAACACAAAGGGGATGATAGGGATCAAGGACCAATTATGTGTTCCTAAGCTCGAAGGCTCTCTTAGGTGGTTCACCGAGCTGTTCAAGGTGAGTTAAGTACCAAGGAGCAGTGCTTGTCCCAGTTCGATCTGCTAAGCTACTTTGCTCTCTAACCATTCAAGATGTTACCAAGGTGATCAACTAGCATGCCTAGCCGAACCCTCTACTAAACCGTAGTCCTAGTGCCAAATCACAACACAACAACAACAATTTCCACTGTGTCGAGGCTAAGCATAACTGTCAGGAGCTGACCATCCAACGCCAACCCCAATGTGAGCTATCCTTGAATCAACCCCAATCCAGCCCCTTCTGATGCCAAGCAAGCCTAAACAGAGGTTTACCCTTGCTTGGACCACAATACTGTTAGAATCATAGTAGAAACACATACGCACTATCCTTTACTAACACTCATACTGTCCTTTCTGATAAAGGACATCCTTATTCCTTCTTTTGTACGATTTCATAGTTTCCTTATAAGTTATTATCTTTTGTTTTTAGCAAATAAGGACCATTCTTTGTGTAATTTCTGTAACTTCGGATTTCCCTAACGTGATGCTATAAATACAATCATACTGTAAAAGTTAAGATCATCAGAATACAGAGAATACATTGAACTTTTTCACTTTTGAGCCAAGTGTCCCTCTTACTCTTGAGTTACTCTTATCTAACCCATTCGAGTGTAAACTAGTGGCGAGTGACCTTCGGCCATATTTGTATGTCATATCAAGTGTGACCTGAGCTTGTGTGAAGCGTTGGTACATCATATCCTTCGTCGGTGCACAGGAACCCCCTATTCAACCTTCGACTATTATTTATTTTTCAAGCCATCTTATGACTTAGACCTACCCCTTTGGTTTCATGTGATATTGGGGTTGTGTGTTCATCCACGAGTCCATATCACCTTTTATATGCCTTTACATATATATATATATATATTTAATAAGTAAATGACATCTAATTTATTACAAAGCATTAATGTTAGTTAAAGGTCATTGATTAGTTTTTAGGCCTCGTTTAGTTCATATTTTTGCCATTATTTTGGTTTCTTTTTTTTTTTTTGTTATATATTCAAATTTTGCATTTGACAAGAATAAAACATCATAATGATGGAACTATAATTCTATATATACCCTTTCTCTGAAATTAAATACCTAAAAAATGCCTATAAAGTTGAATTTATCTACTATTTATTTTGTTCATAATTATGGACATATCAATTAAAATATTTATCTCTAATGTATAAAATATATTTTTTCAAATCTTTTTTCTTAAAAGTATAGGAATTTTCATTTCTCAAGTCTAACACCCTAATCATTAACTTTCTCATAATTACAAAATAGAAACTAATAAGATACAAATAAGATAGTTTCCCAAACACTAGATTTCAATAGATATAGATCAAACATAAAATAGGTATTGATGAGAAACAAATGAGATACAGATAAGAAAAAAATAATTCAAACTAGAGTTGAGCAAGTGAGGCAAGTGAGCTAACCCACCTCGTATTGAACTGTAGGTCAAGTAGATTGAAATTTCTAGCCCATTGTGAGTTGGTAGGTTAGGTGGGTTAAGCGAGCCAACAAGCAACATTTGACCTCTAATGTAATCATTCCTGTAAGAAAAATATTAAAATATATATTTATACACAAATGTGAATTTAAATTCTTTGCTTTTAAATTCATATCAAACCCCATGTATTAGATGTGAGATAACTAATCTTACATTGTAGAAATTAAAGGCATCATTGGTGTTCGCTAAAGGGACTAACATTGGCAACTTATCCATCCATGGAGGTCTCTCAAACATAGTTCAGTTCTACAAAAATTAGTATTAAACTAAAGTTGATCATGATCTTGAAAGTGAAGCTTTAAAAATTTACCTACCAATAACACTCCATGTATACATATAATTCCATTAAAGTGCCAAAATCTAAGTGCTATAACACCCCTCAACCAACCCTTGTTGCATAATAATAGAGCTAGCATAGTGTTAATTTTCCCACTTAGTATTACATGTTCTTGTAATGTAGTAGCGGGTCACCATTTTGAGTATTTAACCTTATGGACGCTTCTCCTTTTAACTTCATGGTTAACAATAGAACAAGAAATGGTACATCTATTTGCATTAAATTTCATCTTTTACCTCTCCATTTGACGGTGTATTTTATATGTATAAAGTGTCCAATATCCTTGCCTATTAGTTATTTCATATGAATACAAGCATATATTATTGGTGCAAAGAGTATTAGAAATTACAAGTACATATTTATTCCTTTCCATGTTACAATGAAAAGAGAATAAAATTGAGATGGCATTGAATAGGTACATTGCTTTAAAGAAATGTCATGAATTTCTTCTTTCCTTTAAAATTTTTGGGGAGATTATTACTAGGCTTAAGAACAAAAGGTAAAATTAAATGGAATAGAATTTCTAACTTAATTCCATAATTTAATTTTGCCCTTTTCTTTAACTTATCATCCAAAAAGAATTTATAAAACAATAGATGTTTCATCTTTAGCCTCATGTGCCATGCTTATGCACATTTCTTTATTTTCATTATATAATTGTTTCATGTTACCAATTTAATTGTCAAGATTTACCAAGAGGAAACAAAAGTACAAAAAATTGCTTTGTGAAGTTTTTCCCTTCCCATTATACATGTTGTGCCTTAGACAATAGTTAAGAGTAAACTCCTGACTTGAAATTGCAACCAAAAAAAGAAAAAAAAAATGAGAGAGAGAGGAGGAAGAAGAAGAAGAACATAGCAAAAGAAAAAAAAAAGAAACAAGAAATTAAAAAAGAAAGAAAAAACTAAAATCGCAACCTTCCTACGTGATAATTTTATCAAATACTAGTGTTTGTATCAAAAGTAAGTGTATGTATGTTTGTTATTATTATTATTATTTTTTTTTTCATTTTGTCATAGGTTAGTGGGTCAACTTACTCTGTAGTGAGCTTACTCACTGGTGTGCCTAAAAGCTCAATTATCACTAGGACTTACCAGTGCAGAATTGAATTGAAATGGGTCTTTCGAGATATCGAAGAAAATTAAAGGGAAATGGTCTATAATCGAACATGAGTAACTGATGTGAAGTTACTCATAAGATGTGACTTACCAACAAACATAACATGACTTGACACCTTACTTGATATGACGCACAAGTTGATGTCAAAGTCCACCCACCATTAATCCTGAATTACTTGGTAAGATTAGATAAGAGTGTAAGGAGTATAAACTTGGAGAGAATTGTCTCACAAGAATAGAGTATTTAGTATTAAGATGTAAATTATCTTTGGCTTACAAGAGAAAAGGACTATTTATAGCAAGTCCTTAGGGCAGCATTACAAATAAAGAAAGTATTTGTTAAAAAGGAATTCCTAATACATATGAAAAGGTTAAAAAGGACAACAAACCAAAAATGGAAAGGTAGTTAAATTTTAGATGAGGTGGATAGCTAGCAGTGCAACATTAGTCCCGTATTAATATTCTTTGAGCATAGCAGGTGGGAAGAGTCAAAATGTTGCGGCACTAAAGGGGCCAGGACAAGAGAGATGGTTGTATGCCAAGAAAGAATGACTGAGCTGTTTAAAAGAGTCTCTCATCACTCGGCAAGAGATTCTCGGTAGTAGTTGGTTGAAGTACTTGGCAAAGGAATAGTCGGCATCATCACTACCGAGTGTACAAATCAATGTATGACAATTTGAGGAGTCGAGGAAGTTCAACCATCTTTCTTTGATGTATAGTTTCTTGTCATTAATAGGTTACCAAGAGAGAATTCTTTGGGAGAGGGATTGGAAGCCTTGAAGGCGCGCGTGAGTGATGGGACCGCTGGCCAGTAGTACATTACCCGTGGGTTAAGCAAGGTAGGTCTAAATTACCTACATTTAAGTACGTAAAAATTTTTTTACCTAACCCGCTTTTTCTTGCAAGTTAAGCAAACTAACCCGCATGACCCACTCTACTTACACAGCTCTATTTCAAACAGGACCTTAATTGGTTCATAATAATTCATTTAATAAAATAATATTATTAATCGTTAATAAATGTCTCCTAATTAATATTTATAATTTTATGTATTTGTCAAAAAAAAAAAGGACATAGGTTGCAAAAGCACTAAGATATTAATCATATTTTTATAATTTTCATTGAAAATTTTGATAGATTTAGATGGTAAGACCCAGCTTCTTTCAAACCAAGTATATATTAGTAATATGGTCAAGTAAGAGGTAATGTTATGCCCTTGAAACTTAAGAAGCCATAGCTTTGCTACATGTTAGCCTTAAAAGCCAACACACTAAGGCATCTAATAACCTGCTACCTATTTAAAATCCATAATCAAATAATACCAGTAGTTTCACATTAAATTTCTCCTCAACCATTAAATAAGAGTGGTAAATTTCACTACTTAATTCAAACATATAACAGTTTCCATCATTTAATTCAAGTGTTAAAACTCTTTTAATATTTAACATTTAACCATAATGGGTTCATGACTCTAAACTAAATGTAACATACTCCAAATAAAATAAAATAAAAGTAGGAAATCACGAGCGACTTCTATAAGGCGATGAGTCCCCAAAAGCATATACATAAATAAAAGAAAATTGTTTAACTCTCAGTAACTATAACATCCATAAACTTAATCCATCTATTATATGATGCCTATCCCTTCATCAAAATATTAATATCCTGACTCTTAGTCAAAATAAGAATAGTTATAATCTAAATCTTCATAATATTCGGTACTTTCCATGCTACTTTTACCGAAAACTGAAAACTACAAATCCCCTAAGGGTAAGTTACATTCGATACGAAATACGAACAATCACATGTGCGTGTCACATACATAACAAAATTCACATGCATTCATAAATATAATTAATGCAACAATCACATTTCAATTATCTTTCATTTAATTAGCAAACAATACAGTTCGAACGTCCTGAAATGTAGAGTAACCCATAACTCTTAGGTACACAACATATATACATGCATATAATAATATTAGTATAAGTGCTACCCATTAACTAAGTAACCCTTCCTAAATCTAGCTGGGTCGTCTAAATATAGAACCCCTATAAGGCGAGTTATATAGGATCAATAAGTACCTCATTAAGCTACTAAACCCCACTAATGAGAGGTTGAAACTAAGCACACATAGTACAATTAATAAGCTGAGTTTAATGTAATTCAATTGATGAACTGTACTAGATAAGCACAACAAAACAAGCATGTGTCCCGTACTTGGATTCAAAGAGCATCCGTTACTATTTTTAGTATCTAAACCAAGAGTGAGTTCAAAATCAACACTTGGTAACAACAAAAGTAATGTTTGGAATCTATTTTATAAAAGATTCTTTCATGTATCTTACTTGAATCTTGGGTTCAATTGTTGTTATCTATGTTTTTAGAACAATTTTAGAATCTTAAGATGATCTAGATTGGTTTAAGCTATTATTCAAAAGGCTAAAAAGAAAGGAAAGAAGGAATAGAAGGTGGAATAAGTACACAGCTATGAACTTTGGCCATGGTTCTTGTTCTTGTATAGTAGAAACACAATGGGTAGGGATTATGGTCATAGACCTTAGTTGCAATCTTCTTGTCCTAAATTTTTCTTCTCCTCTTTTCACATAACTTAACTCGACCCCTTGGGGAAGAACACAGCTATGACCACGGTTGTGGTCTTTGGTCGTGTTTCCCTCAAACATTGATTTCCTTCTTCAAACACCACTCTAAAACATCTGTTCAACACCAATCACAACTCTCGACACACCATCCAACCTCTATACGGACAGTAACAACCCTTTAAAAGCCTAGATTAGCCAATCCATAGATTCAAACAAACACTAAATTAACCCTAATCTATTCTATTTACATGAAATTAACATAAAACTTCATATTAAAGGGTACTTACACATTCCTCGCTATAACGACACCTAATGATCAATTTCACACCTTGATTATGCTGCAGATCATGGATTTGATCAAATTTATCACTCTTTTCCATTGGAAAACATATATTACAACATCTACTAGGGTTAACATATCTTGTAATTGTGTTTCATAGCAAATTGGTCATTCTCTTGTGATTTCCAAAACCCAAGGTCTAAGGATCTTAATTTTTTTATGTTATAATAGTCAAGACAATGAAAAAGCTCCTATTAGTTTAAGTAAAGGTTTAAATAAGTTAGGGTTATTAGGGTTAAGGAACTTAAATGCCCTATAAGCATTGGCCAATTATATGTCATAATAAAGCCCCTCTTATACATTATTATCTTTACTTTATTTAAATTCTTTTTATTTTTATATTATCTTTCTAGGTTTCATAGGTAGTAAGAGATTTTACCTAATTGTTGGCCATAATTTTCTCTATTTTCTCAATTTATGAAATAGGGAAAAAATCAAATTTATTTTTAAGGTGTAATTAGAACTATTTTTAGTTTCCTATGCTTTATTTTTCATCTAGAATATCTCCTAAATCCCCGATTAGTGTTTTCCTAAAAAACAAAAAATCTAAATTTAACTTACTTTAACTTTATATTTTATCAAAAGAAAGTTTGTCTTTTTTTCATAAATATTAAGTTGGCATGTTTCTTAAATTCTTTGGTTTGATTTATTTCTTCCATATTTGATTAAATATACACTTTCCTCTTTGAGAAAGATATGTTAAAAGATGGGATGTTGGATTGGTTATTTTAAAAATCGACCTTCATCATTTAACAAATTTGGCAACTATGATTCATGTCTTCTTGATTTCAAACTAATTATATTTCTTAACTTTAGTATAAGAGTAACTTAGAAAAACATTTCTTGCTCATGTCAAAAATTCCGTTTCAAATTGTCATGACCTAAGGAATGCAATAAATGTTTATTGACTTAAAAAAAATTATATAATTACAAATTACAACATTAATATTTGTATACCATGGCTATATTGCATCTAAAGTATAAATATACTAATGTCGCATACGACATAGGTGCAAGTATATTAAGTATTTTGCTAGTGTTACATTTTAAAGATACGATACTAGTATAAATAGTAATATAATAATGATATTTTGGTAATAGTTTTTATCTAATTTGTATTTATGTAATATTTATCAATTTTGATGGTAAACACACAAATTTCTTTAACTCGAGAGGTAGATTGGTTATGGCAAAACACTATATGCTATATAAAGATCTTCGATCAACAATGCCTATTGATTGAGGGACTACCTTACAACCTATAAGGCTACGACTTCACAAGAGAGTACTCAATCAAAAGCAAAATTCAAGAGATAACAAAGTAATTAATATTAAATAACAGTTAATCAATAGATTAAAAGATAGCTTGGGACGGAAAGGTTCTTGAAGTCTACAATCATCAACCATGATAATAGCTAAGCAGTAGTCTAAGTAATCTACTGATCACATAAACATAGTGTAAGCCCTGTACTTATGTAACTAGGTACGTAAAATTGCCATTGATTCAGGGTGTTCAAGAACGTAATCCTTTAGTAATGCGTGGATTAAGACTCGATAATTAACAAATATCTAAAGATAAATTATAAGAGTAATATAGTTATTAATGTACCTAAAATAATATATAAAAGATATATATATGTATCGAGTATAATTAATATATAAATATATGTATACGTAATTATTAAAAATATGTGAAAATGTGTGAATTTTACTAAATAAATAAATAAAATATAGGAGAAATTATAAAAAAAAATGTTAGACAATTAAGAGACATTTCATTGATATATGGCTAAGTTGGAGTATTTGTGGAATTTGAGAAAAGCTCATTTTAGATACCTAAGCTAGTGATTAACACATGAATGATAGGGATAAAAAAAATCAAATCACCCTTACACCTTATTATAAAAGTGCAATTTGCTTTCCTGATTAAAGTTTTAGACATTTGAAAATTAGGAAAAATTTTGAAAGAGAGGAATAGAGAAAGTAAGAAAGGAAAATTATAACGCAAAATTGAGGGCTAAGGAGTTCTCAAGAACAGCCATGAGTTGGAAGTGGAAGGAGGGTGGCGCTTGAAGGAATAGGCTATGTCCAATCTAGTCGACAACCAACCATTTCATCATGGTGGTCGAAGCTCCGTGTAATAGTAGGCGTTTGAATTTTCTCATTTATATTTAAAATTTAGTAAAAATACCAAATGACCTCCAAAAATTATGAAATTTGGTTTTACCAAGTATTTTTGTATGAAAAATTCAAATTTTAAATTATATTTTTGAAATTTTGAGTGCTAATATAGGATCTTTGAGAAAAATGTCTTACATACTAATTTTTGGTCATGTTTTCGAAAAACCAATCAATGTAGTTTTGACTTGAAATTTTATGAGTATATTTTTAAAATGTTATATTTTGATGCTATGTAGTCGGATTTTTAAAATCTAATCGTTGGAATTTTGGAAAAAAAATTCCCTTTTTGCGGAAATAATGCATTAGTGGTGTTGTTTTATTAGAGAATTTGATGGGTTCTTTACAAAGTTATAATACAACCCATATTTATCCACATGTAGTATCTAAAAGTACGTTATTATAAGTTTTAGGATGACGATTTTCAAGTTAAAGTGGGTATTTAGTAGTTTTGGGGCTCGATTCTACAACTTCCAATAAATATGTAATCAAATGGAAGGCGTAATGGGAAGTTTATAAATGATGGTAGCACTAAGTTATTACTTCATGTTTATGCAAGTTTATTGAGGTTTTGGAACTTTGGGTAAGTTGAATTATATGTAAAGTAGTAAAATGTAGTAGTAGTAGCATGCTTAGACACTCTATCAAAAACTAAGTCAAAATGTAATCTAGTGTAGGATATTTTGAATACACTAAAATTAGATCTATGTTAAAAAGTAGTTTATATTTGATCTCTACATCCTTATTAGAGTCAGAACATAGGTCATAAACTTTTCAAACAATAACCTATATTGGAATGTCGAGTCAGATCTTAAGTTAAAACCTTAGTAAAAAAATAGTTTGATGGAAGAAGTTACATGTAGAAGCGACTGAAAGTTTGAAGATGGTTGGAATTAAATATTAGATCATTTGGGGCTAGAGAGTAGGTCAGAAAGTCGCTTGCTTGTAACCTTTAAGAATATACAGTAGTCAAAACTTAGGTCAGAAGTACTTAGAAACTTTGGTATGCTTTTAGCTTGTGATTGTAATATAGTTGTTTGTATATGTGCTATACATGTACCTAAATATTACTTTGTTGTTGTTATTAGAGCCAAACTCCATGTCGTGATTGTTTTGTATATACTATTTTGATTGGATTGCTTGAATTGATTAGTCGCCTCAAAAATAAACTAACTCAAACTCAGCCTAACTTCTAACATGACATATATTGCAACTTACTAGGGGTAATAACTAGGATTCTTGGGCTAAATATAGACCCCTTTGATGAGGATAGTTGAAATGGTCATTTCCTACCCTTAATCAAACTAAGTGATAGGAGAGGAGGCCATAATAAGGTTGAAGACCGTAGTTTGAAGAGAGTCTTAGGCAGAGGGTGCTTTCTATTAGAGAAACCCTGATTTCGTTCAAATTTGCAAGTGTATGGCATCAAACTCTTCAACTTAGATTAGAATGAGCATAATTTCTATAATCTTACGACGAAACAAATAATGTTATATGATAGCATTTGCTTATATATGCATTGTGTTTGATTAACTTAGTTGCAACCTTGTTTGTCTTTGGTTGAATGTATACTTCTGTCTTCATCTTACTTATTGAGTGAGTTATTACTCATTTCCTTATAATTGTTTTATAGGTTCCAAGTAGATTTATAAGTATACTACTTAATGCTAGAAAACTAGAAAATAGGGATGGGAAGTGAGGATCAGGAAGAATTAGCTAAACTTTTATTTTAATTATTGATTTTACTCCTCTGGTAGCCCTTTAGTTTTCCACTGTTGATGTGTACGCTGTGTATTGTAAACTTGTGGGATTTTATAATCCCCTTCTTAGACTTGCCATTTTTCTACACCAATACAATTTTATAAATACTTGTAAATTTATAAATATTTGCTAATAGTCATGAACCAAACTTATTTCTTTTGGAAAGATTTCTTTCTAAATTCATTTCTAAACATCATTTTTCTTTAAAGATCACCCTGTAGGTTTATAACAGGTAGGTATAGAATTAGATACTTCAAAGTGGTTGAGTTGGGTTTGTTTTGTGTGAACTAAGTCTATGTTAGTAACTATGAGGATAGCTTTTATCATAGAATGGTTAATACGGTAGTGCTATTGAATATACGTCCAACTAATCATAAGAGTCCTCTTAATGCTCTCAACCTTCTTATATGTTCCCAAATCTAATGGTGCTTGCCTGTGATAGTCCTCGTCTAGGATAAGCTAAATATCTACTTACCCCAACAAATGTCTATAAATGAGATGAAAAAAAAAAAAGAACCAACTAATCCTGAATTATCTTTAACCACCTAATGAAAAAGTATTCTATATCCTAAAATATGAACCTTCATTTTTTAATTGAATATCCCCAAATCAAAGTTAAGATGTGTGATACCCTTTATATGAAAAAATTACCATAATGATCACCTTTCTAAAGAGATTATCAGCATTGTTTTGATAAATGGCATGGCTTTTACGAATCATATTGGTGAAAAGAGATATCAAATGATATTATTTTATCATATTTCTTGTTGTTTCCTTGTAACATCCTCATCATATGTAGCTCTACTTTATGTAGAATAAATGCCATAATTAATTTTCATCCCAAGCAAATTATTGGCATGGCTTTGCAAATTTTAGAGAAATTTGATATAGAAATTAAGGTTCTTATTTTAAGATATGGAATACTTATTTTATTATGTGGTTAAGGTGATTTAAGATTAATCGATTCTTTTTTTTTTTTTTTTTAAATTTCATTCCATGGACAATCTACATCATCTAATTTGGTTGTTATTGAGAGTTTAATGGTCCCATTGAATGTAATAAAAGGAAGGTCAACCATTAACATTAGGCTTATATGTTTCTCGGAGCTCGATGTTATAAATTCTCATAGTGGGATCAAGTTTAAGTGAAAGATTTGGGAGTGGGGCTAAGGGGTGGGTAGGTTGGTTTTGGGGTGAGGTAGGTAGGGAAAGAAGAAGAAGAAGAGTAATATAATAATTTTAATTGTATTATATATATACTAATCTCATTATATGCTTATTTCATTCTATAAAGTGAAAGTCATTAAAAATAAATAAAATAATATTTTAAGTGTATATGTATGACTATTGGGTCTACATCAATATCTATTCTTATATATATATATCAAAAGGGTACCAATTTTTAGTCATAATATGTAATTTATTACTTATATTTTGAAAATATTAAATTACTATTTAATTGAAGTTTTCATTGTTATTTTCTTATGAAATATAAAGAAAAACTAAGAATTAAACATTCTAACCATCTCAAGACTAAAAGTTGACCAATGATCAACTAGTGGTGACTTATAGAGAATAGTATGACTCTTTTTTATGTGGTTGATTTACTTTAAAAAGTGAATTATTTAACTTAATAACAACTATAAATCACTTTTTGGCTTATTTTTATATTTATGTCAATAAATAGAACCTAATTTAATTAGTTTATGTAGTAAAGGTGACTATAAAGATTTCAATTAAGTTAACATGTTATCCTTTCAAAATATAAGTAATATATTACATATTTTAGTAAAATTTAGATTATATTTGTGATATCAACCATATTATTTTTGGATGGGAAAAATATTGAAATTGGTCCGACGGTACAGATTTTATTTAAGAAAAATTGACGGCCTGGATTAGAAAGGGACTGCTGTCTCCTCCATTTAAGCACAAGAATCTGAAAAGTGGTCTTATAGGGATAACCCACTTTCGTTTCCTATTTTGTTTCCTTTCTTCTTCAAACTTGTCCAAGAGAGATGATAATGGAACATGGTAAGCTCTCTCTCTCTCTCTCTCCCTCTCTCTCTCTCTCTCTCTCTCTCATGTAGTAAAACTAGTTTTACTTACATTCTTAACTATTTCCAGGTGGCCATGGCAAATTCGTCGCTGTACACGTTATCGCAGCCTCCTTGGCGGCGTTCTTCGCCGTGGCAGCAGCCCATTACCGGCGGAGGAAGTCTAAGCCGACGAGTGTGAGAGATCCAAACATAATCCCTCGTCTAGATAGGTCCGAATCTTGCCGTGTTGGACGTTTCGAGAGCTTTTCTCAGTATGTCGGTACGTCAATAAACCAAAAGTACAAAAATGTTAAAAAAAAAAAAAAAAAAAAGAAGTAGTTTTGGTATTGAAAAAAAGAACACGGCTTTTCATTTAAGAAATTGCTCATGAGAATCATGGGGATGGATGGATTGTATTGTTCAGCTAGGCAAATGGGATTTGATGATGCCGAGGAATGTCCACAGCTATGCAAGTTGGTGATAGATTACTTGAAGAAGTCGAAGGGGTGTGAAGATAGCATTTTTGAGTTTATTGAAAGGGGAGTTGATGCACAGTCACTGTATGTTAAACTTATTGAAGAATTGGAGAGTTGCGTCCTCGGTTATTTCGCCTTCCACTGGAGTAACGCTACAACAATGATCGATCAGGTACCAAAACTTGGGAGTTTAGAAAATTGAATGTGTAACATGCCACTTGACATGATTAAAAATGAAAATAAAAATAAAAATAAAAATAGAGTGTTTTAATTTCCATCAGGGTTTTGTTAATTTCTGCTATACAATCTGGAGAAAAAAGATATGCATGATTAAATCCACGATTCTGAAATAAGGTTCAAGTTGGTTTCCTTTTTTCTTTTTTTTTATAATTGATCTCATGGGTGTCGTTTTAATGGGTAAACAGGTGCTCGGTAGTGGGTCTGAGCAGAAAACAAAGCTCAAGGACTTTGTGTTGACAGCCACGAGGTAATACGTACATATTTCTTACCAACTTGACATGTTTCCTATTTCTCATTTTTAATGTTGTCATATTCTTATACAGAAGAGCAAAGACTATTAAATGATGATCGCTTTCTATAAAAATGACGTTTCAAATTAATTTTAATCATACGATGCAATGAAGCTACGGATAGATTGTAGAAATAACCATGCACAATAATGAATTTCATCCCTTTCCTATCAAAGGAAAAGATCTTATTTACTTTCACTGAAATTGTTTATTTTAGAAAATTAGGAAAAAGTGAAACGTTTCCTCAAAAATTAGACATTTCTTGATGTGGGAAGTTTATAATTTCTGACTGCCTAATTTATCCATCCCCTTATTAATCATATCTATATCATTCCTTTTGGTTTTTTTTTTTTTTAATAAATATGGATCATCTCCATCTTGGCTCTTCCCCTTTCCCGAAGTTTATATTTTATAATGGAACCATAGGTGGGTTTAGTGAAAAGATCATTTGTTGGCTTTTTTTATTCATCTTTTTCTTTTAGGTCTTTTTCAGGCCGTTCTCAATATTTTATATTTGCTAAAATAAGGTCAAAAAGTATAAATACATATATATATTCTTTTTGCAAAATTAAATATTAATGATTTTTTTTATATAAAGTTTAACTTACTTATATCTCGTTTTATTTAATTTTAAAAGAAAAAGAATTAATTTTCTTTTTCAATTAAGAAAATGCTTATCTTAAATATTATTTAAAAGTATGCAAGTTTTCCATACCTACCCCCTCATTATCTGAGAAAAACAATTTATTCAAACGTTAAATTTGAGTAGAAGTTGATCAGATAGATATAATTGAAGTAGCTTTTCGAAAATCAAATTTCAATTAGAAACGGAGATAAAATAAGGAAAAAAAAAAATCCAAAGCAAGCGGCGGCATACAGGAGCTTGGGACCACCTAACTTATTTAATTCCCGACAAAATATTTCTTTACGGAATTATAATATGAGGAGCCGTGAGTTGTCACCAGCTATTTATTTCTTATACTATTCATTTCTGTGCACAACCACCGGGAGAAATAGTCACTTTTGCTATTGTAGGTAATTTTTATAATTGTGAATGAAAATGAACTTTTAAAATATGGACAATGTATCCGATTCTGCCAACAAATGAACTTTTAATTTTGTCTTGTAGAGACTCGACAAAGAAAAAAACTCTCTTATTTTGTTTTATCTCGTTATGGAAAATGTTAAAATTTTTCTCGTTTATCAAATATCAAATTTGACATGACATGTGAGATTCAAAATTAAAGGGAAACAATAATTAAACAATAACCTTTTTAATGAATTAAATGTTTATTATTTATTTTATATTATAAAATTAACGGGTAAATGCAATTTAACATAATAAGAAATTACTATAGATATTTTAGTAATATGATATAAATCAATTTTATGTCTTATATAATGCTTATATTATAGAATTATGCTATATGATCTTTTATCATAAAATAATTGTTTTGTTTTATTTTAGCTAAATATTTATGAGGGAGTGTAACTAATGTCATTTTGTTATTGGATATATATAATTGTTTATTTTTGGATATTTTCAAAAATTAGTTATAAAATCTTTATGTATATAAAATATATAAAAGTGGTAAGTACATATGCAAAACAAAAATATGGAATAGAAAGTTATCATGTGATATATATTGTAAAACATAAAATATATTATATATTTATTGTACATATAATATTATATGTCTATTATCTAACTATATGTCTTTATTATATGTAAATATATTTAATTACATGTTTTGTATGTATGTTTTTTTAATGTTTATTGTTATTAAAAATATCTAAAAATGAATCGTTATATATATATATATATATAATATATGCGTTAGTAAAATGGTATTACTAATGAATATTTCACTAAACAAAACGAAATAATTACTTCATGGTCACATATATACGATCATTTCACCGTAAAATAATTTTGGGCCCACGAGTTTTCGACCCTCGTGGTGTTGCTCCAGGAAAGTTAGGCGGCTCCTGTTCACATGACTTGCTGATATTCGACCTGCAGTCATGTATATTTGATATGACAGAACAATAATTTAGTGTGGGGATGAGATATTTTTCACAACCAAGTTGATATTTGCACGTCCACGTGTTACGGACCTCCTGAAGTGGGCCATTCTTAGGAGGTTCCTAAGGCCCAAAGACGAAAGCCCAAGCCCACTAAAAGCTTATAGATGATGAAAAGCTCTAGAAGGTTCCAGAAGAGTCCAGAATCTTGTATAGTAGTAGGTGGAGGTAGGTGAAGGTAGTAGTTGGGAATCAATTGTAACCATTAGATCGAATTGATCTTAACCATTAGATTGTAAAGGCTTTCTGTATATATAGGGGTATTCCCCTCAGATGTAACACACAAGTTATTTGAGTGAATACAGTATACTATCAGAGTTTCTCTCTCTACTTTCTCTCTCTAACATTGTGAGCGTATTACAGGCTGACTTAGCCTTCCTTAGTGAGGTCAGGAACGCTAAGTGCCGCACGGGGTCGAGCGACGGAATCTGCCCGTTACAGAGTGGTATCAGAGCCTGAAAGAGAAACTGTTTGTGGAGAAAATGTCATCCGGAGGAGACAACAACACTTCAATGGTCAATGAGTTGGCTGACCATGATGATCGCCGTGTTACCAGGCAAAGGACTAGGTCCCGGGACTTGCTGAACTCCCTCCTTAATAGGATGGATAGAGCGGAGTTGAGCATTGCTGAAGCGAAGGAACAATTCGATGAATCACAGGGCAACCTTGAAGAGATGGAGGAAGAACTTCAAGGCAAGTTGCAAGGAGCATTGAATCAAGCCATTGATGAGCTGAAGCAGCGTGACGAGATGATTGAGGGGAAGAATGAAGTACTCCAAGCTCGAGTCATTGCTTTGGAAACTAAGGAGGAAGGTTATGATGCCAAGATGGATGCTATAATGGCGGCCATGCGCCAGGAGATTGAAGAACTTAAGAACCAACTAGCAGCATGTCGGGCGATAATGGTAAGTGGAGTGACCATCCAGTCTGCTCATAGGATCGATGTCCCCAAGCCCGAAACTTTCAATGGGATACGATCCGCCCGGGAGGTAGACAACTTCCTTTGGGGAATGGAACAATATTTCAATGCTGTAAGAATCCTGGATGATCTCGAAAAGGTACGTACTGCTGCTATGTATTTGAAAGATTCTGCTATGGTATGGTGGCGTAGGAGGGCAAACGAAATCAATACTTGGGCTAGCTTTGTATATGAGATCAAGGGGTAGTTCTCTCCCCAAAATGCTGCTAAAGAAGCGAAGGTGAAGTTGCGTCACCTAACTCATAAGGGTGACATCAAGCAATATGTGAAGGAATTCTCAGAACTAATGTTGGAGATCCCAGACCTTAACCAGGATGACGCTCTAGTGATGTTTTTAGATGGTCTGGAACCTTGGGCAAAGTTAGAGCTAGATCGAAGGGGAATAGAAGACATCTCTAAGGCTATAGCAGTTGCTGAAGGCCTTAGCAGTTGCTGAAGGCCTAACGGAGTTCAAGAAGACAGAACATAAGATCCCAATAGGAAGGTGGAAGGGGGGAGTTGAGAAGGAAAGGAATGGGAGTTCCTTAAGAGGGAAGCCTAAGATAGAAGAGTGGAATAATGATCGGGGAAGGACTCGTGAAGGAAAAGTTGGGGAACGATGGAAGCCTCGAGAATTGAAGTGCTATTTTTGCAATGGGCCCCATTATGCTAGGGAATGCCCAAAGAAAGAGCGGTTGGTAGTAATTATGGCAGATGAAAGCTTTAGTGAAGAGGATGAGGCCAAACTGGGTTCGGTACGACTACTTAGTGCTATGAAAATGCAGGAGAAGCGAAAAGGGTTGATGTACACTGAGGTAATAGTTGCTGGCAAGAAGTTAAATGCCCTTATTGATACAGGGGCATCTCATCTATTCATCTCCGATGTAGCAGCAAGTAAGATTGGAATAGAGGTGGAGAAAACCAAGACATGGCTCAAGACGGTAAACTCAAAGGAAGTCCTTACTACTGGAGTCGCCAGGGAAATAGAACTCCATATGGGAGGGTGGAAAGGGAAAGAAACCATCGAAGTAGTACCTATGGATGATTTCGAATTTGTGATTGGGATGGAATTCTTAGATCGTATAGATGCACTTATTGTTCCTCGTGCAGACTGTATATGTATTCTCGAGACCAACTCTCAATGTGTGGTGCCCGTTACGAGGAAAGCTGGTCGAGCCACAAAATTCCTTTCCGCTATGCAACTAGCGAAGGGTTTAAAGAAGAATGAAACTACGTACCTAACTACATTAAAGGGGGAAGAAGAGACAGGGGATCAAGAGGTAATTCCACATCAAGTGGGGGAGTTGCTAGAAGAATTCAAAGACATCATGCTTAAAGAGTTGCCAAAGAAGCTATCACAAAGAAGGGAAGTGGATCATGCGATTGAGCTAAAACCAGGTACCAAGGCCCTTGCTACTGTTCTTTATCGCATGCCCCCAAAAGAATTAAAAGAATTGAGGTGGCAATTGAAGGAGTTGTTGGAAGCTGGATTCTTCCAACCGTCAAAAGCACCCTTTGGAGTTTCAGTTCTCTTTCGGAAGAAACACAATAGGCCCCTCCAGGTGTATATTGACTATAGGGCCTTAGATAAGGTCACTATGAAGAATAAGTATCCTATTCCTTTGGTATCAGACTTATTCGATCAAAGGGGAGAGGCAAGATACTTTTCAAAATTGGAGCTACAACTGAGATATGGAGATGAGTCCAAAAACACTTACGTTACAAGCATGAATTATAGCAAGCCCATGGAAAAGCCCTTAGAGCATCTTCATATAAATTGCTTAGCCTTGAGGGAAAACGAGTCATATGTAAAGCTGGAAAGATGTACCTTTGCAAAGAAAGAAGTGACCCTTTTAGGGCATATAGTAGGAAAGGGAAAGATCAAAATGGACGAAGAGAAGATACAGGCCATTCGAGAATGGAAAGAACCTACTAAGCCTACCAAATTGAAGGCATTTCTTGGCTTAGTAAGTTATTACAAAAATTTAATATGTGGATACTCTCGAATGGCTAACTCCTTAACGGATTTACTCAAGAAAGATGTCTTATGGGTATGGAAGGAAGATCGACAGAAGGCATTTGATACCCTGAAGGAAGCAGTCATTAAAGAACAAGTTCTTACGCCCTTTAATTTTGGTGAATTATCTGAAGTATGCATGGATGATGGTGATTATGCCATTGGGGAGGTTTTGATGCAGGAAAACCATCCAATAGCTTTTGAGAACCGAACATTGAACGATACAGAGAGGCGATACCCAGGAGATGAGAAGGAAAAGATAGCTGTAGTATATTGCCTTCAAGTTTGGAGGCACCTTGTAAGTACAAGTCAGTGGGGCTGGTCTAAGTTATTGGATGTCATACATCTCTCTTTCAATCTACAAAAGAATGAGTCCATCGGACAGAGTCCTTTCGAGATCGTCCTAGGAAGGCAACCCTTAACTCCTCATACATTGGCAATAGGATATACGGGGTCCAGCCCTCCCACCTATAAATTTGCAAGGGAATGGCAAGAAAATCACGACTTAGCTCGGATATACTTAGGCCGAGCTATCAAGGGAACGAAGAAGATGGCAGACAAGAAGGGGAGGCCGATGGAATATCAGGTAGGTGACCAAGTGCTTGTTAAGTTACATTTGATACAATGTACGAAGGGACAACTACATAAAGGTCTAATGAGTCGCTACGAGGGTCCATTCTCAATTGTGAAACGAGTGGGGCGGGTATCTTACAAGTTGGAACTTCCATCCAAACTGAAATTCCACCCGGTTTTCCACATGAGCATGTTAGAACCATTCTACAAAGATGAGGAAGACCCTATAAGAGCTATATCACAAAGGGCCCCAATAGGAGTACGGGATTCATTTGACAAGGAAGTGGAAGGCATCGTAGCTGATAGGCGTGTGAAGAGACGTGGACAAACTTCCAGATATGAGTATATGGTAAGATGGAAGGGAAGACCAAAGAGTGAGGTCAGTTGGGCACTAGCCGAAACACTGTGGCAATTTAAAAACAAGATTCGACAATTCTACGATGAAGGAGCGACGAGGGCGTCGCCGGATTGAGCGGGGGAGAATGTTACGGACCTCCCGAAGTGGGCCATTCTTAGGAGGTTCCTAAGGCCCAAAGACGAAAGCCCAAGCCCATTAAAAGCTTATAGATGATGAAAAGCTCTAGAAGGTTCCAGAAGAGTCCAGAATCTTGTATAGTAGTAGGTGGAGGTAGTAGTTGGGAATCAATTGTAACCATTAGATCGAATTGATCTTAACCATTAGATTGTAAAGGCTTTCTGTATATATAGGGGTATTCCCCTCAGATGTAACACACAAGTTATTTGAGTGAATACAGTATACTATCAGAGTTTCTCTCTCTACTTTCTCTCTCTAACATTGTGAGCGTATTACAGGCTGACTTAGCCTTCCTTAGTGAGGTCAGGAACGCTAAGTGCCGCACGGGGTCGAGCGACGGAATCTGTCCGTGACACACGCAGGCAGTTTTCAAGCTACTTAGAGGGTTAAAAATATCAGTTTTCTTTTTCTCTATCTAATCGTCCTTGTCTCGATAAGTACATGTGATGGCCGGTGGGTTCCCTTCTATCCACTTCGCTCAAAACGAAAGTCAACATTCTTGCTCCTTCAATCAACTCTGGTTCCCTCTTTCTTTCTCTCTCTCGTCCCTGCCTTCATCCTCCCCCATCAATACATGCCCGCTGGTGCAAAAATTAACCGGAATTAATATATAAACAAGTGTCAGCATTGTTTGTAAAATTAAGAGTAAGTTTTTCATTATAATAAGAAAATACAAACATAAAACATAACTAATAATTAAAGGTGCGATAAAAATAGATAGTAACACTTTGACTATACAACTGTCATATTTTATTAAAACCACTAGACAATGTCGAAATGATAAATGTTTTAATCCAATTTGTACATAACTATAAAAGTCCTTGCAACAAACTGTAGATGAGTTACATCTAATGCTATGCATATGCATTGTTATCGAATCTAGTGCACAATATAAAAATTATGAACAATAAAACTGAAAATAAGTTGTAATTAATTGTATGGTGTTTATCTTCCGTTCAATTTTTGGAACCTTTAAGACCACCATCATATGGTGACCTCTCTCTTTCTGCTCATACCGTTCAATCAGCGTCGATGTTAATAATAAATAAAGCGACTAAATCAAGCTGAATAGAGAAGAAGCTAATTGGATGAAGTGGAAGTACAGAAAAAGCTTACGTTTCACGAATAGTTTGAAAGTTGATGGTGGAATTATATTAAAAGTTAGCATATATTGAAGATGGATACGACAAGAAAAGCGTCCTTTAACATAGTTTAAGAAAAACAAATCTTAATCGACAAATTTCTTGAGAGAAATTGTGAAATTACTCGCTTAGATATTCATACCAAGTTATGCAGGTAAGAAAACGTTGAATTTTCATTGATCCATTTCGTAGGATGGATATATTATAATATACAGTGTGCAGTACTTTATTTTAAGTAATGTCATAATTATTTATAGGAAAGTATTTGCTTGTTAATGTAATTATAGTGCATCTTCTTATATATATATATATATGTAAAGAATTTCATTAATCAAGTGCACCGAAGTATTTTATCATTTTTTATAGGAAGAAAACTTTAAAATATTTTATAAACTGATTATTGTAAAATATTGCAAGAATACATCTTTTACTATTTGATTGGGGCATACATATGAATTGAAATTTAAATATCAGTTTTAAAAGATGGATTTAATATATAATATTTGCCTAAATTTTGTTATCGAGACAAATATATCATAAAAAAATATTAAGATAGAAAATTTAGAATAAAAGGGATGACATATTATAAAGATTCAAGACAAATTTATAATATTTGCCTAAATTCTGTCTTCTTTTTTTTTTTTTTTTTGAATGATAACTATGCAATATTGTTTTATTAACAATTCTTAAAAAAAAAATCCTTTATAATGTAAGTAATTAGATGTATAGTTCTTCAATTGTGCCTATTCATATAATAATATTATTTGTAAGAAAATGTTAGTAGACCAAGTAATATGATTGTTATTATTTACTAATATTTTATATGGTATAACTTAAGTAAGTTATATTTGATATGAGGAAATAGATTAAAATGGAATTGTAATTTTATAGAATCGGTGATTTCACTTTAAAGGGAAGAATTTGATTATATCTTTGAAAATGTGGAATTATAATTTTATTTCTCACTTATTAGTTATTATTATTTAAAATTACTTATTTAACTTTTAACATAATTGATGTTGAATTATTAAGGGTATATTTTTCCTAAATTATAAATATAAATTAATATTTATTTTATCTTCTCTTAATAAATTTTAATAATTAAATTTTTCTTTAAATTTGGGTGATCCGGATCTCTCTTATGTCCATTACATTCAGATATATCATATATGGCCACTTGCGTGCTTTGTTTTTGGCTGGATAAATCGAATTTTATGTATATTTCCATAGATTAGAGCGAGTGAAATGGAAGTTATGTGGAGTGAGGACCACCGAACAAATGCACACTTTGGAAAAGAACTTTTGGGTTTTGATAAGATTAGATGATAAGATGGTGGACCCCTACCACGTTCCATATCATTACATCAAAAGCGTCCCATCCATATAAAATTAAAATTTGTTGGGATTTGCTTGCTGTGCCGAGCTTGAATTCTGAATGCGTATGTACAATTATTGTGGACCAGTTTTGTATGCTGCATCTTCAAGTGATAATCTATATCAAGGCGGAATGGATAATCTTATTACGTAAAACATCTACTCGAATTTTATTCCATGGAATGGATTTTAAGTGGATAGTGAAGTTTATAGATAGGTTTTAGGCAGCAATCTTTTGGAACTTTGTTTCTATGGAATATGAATATAGGGTATCTTACTTTACTTGGGAACTTGTTTTTAAAAACTTATAGGGTATATGTTTTATGATACTTTTGTTTACTTTATATTAATAATTAAATAATGTTAATAGATAAAAGAATTAATACTTGTTTTTTAGTTATAAATAAAATAATAACAAAAATCCAGCTTATAATAATTCATTATGTGCACCTTGAATTTATCATCTAGTTGGCTTTTTCTTTTGTTCTTGTTCTTGTTCTTATTCTTCTACAGGTAAAAACCTTTCTCTTCTTTTAGTTTCTCTTTTTCTTCTTTTTTTCTCTCTCCTCCTTGTTTCATTAACTCGTCTAATAAAATTTTAAAAGTATTAATTTATTATTCAATTTATCATATCAAAATTATTTACTCATGATTTTTAAATTTTACATATAATAATCTTATGGATTGACAAAAATTTTATTTTGTGATTTAAAAATAAAAAACAATAGAAATTTTGATATGACTCAACCAAAGATTTGAACATATTTAGAGAAATGTTCTTTAAGGAAATTTTGATATGATCCAATTAAAGATTTGAATATTTTTAGCTATAGAAATGCTTTTTATTTTGTTTATCAAAGTTTTATATTAAAATATGTAACAATTTATATAAAATATTATTTACGGTTTAACAATAATATAGTTATTATTTGATATTAATTATAGATCGAGTAAAAGGTTTTAAACGAAGATGTTGGAAAAAAAAAAAAAGTATAAAAGAGCAGAGTATGACTACCCATAATCTATATGATAATTCACGTGTATTTTCCAACGATGTCTGAAAGAAGGATGCTCGATAGCCACACATTTAGCAACGGCATAAAAACTGCGGTCATAATAATAACTTTTAAGCCACTCTTACGATAATGGATATTATTGTTTTACTAATAATTCTTTCAATGAAAGCAAGAATTTATAACTATTCTTAACTATATGATGTTTGGCAGCTATTTATAGAGTTATTACTTGTATCAATAAAGCATGAAACCATATGATGCGACCGATAACAGTATTGAAATTGTAGTTATCATAAGCAACGATCAACTTACAAATTGCCCAAGTAAGAGCTCTTTGAATAATGATTTTCTAAACCAATATTTCTTGACTATCATTTATTGAAAAATGTTCTTAATACAAGTGTAACTAAATGTATTTTATGTATTAAAAAAATACTTTAGATCCTTTTTTGCTCTATTAATTTTTCCCCCCTAAAAAAAAAAAAAATCAAATCAGATATATCATTCCACCTAATTTAACACAAATTAAATAAAATATTAGCTAATTTAATAACAATTAATGACGTAGTTCAAATGATATCCTGACGGATGTGGCAAATAATTTGCTGACGAATGGAATTCAAACAAATAAGAAGTCATACAAAAGATCTTTAAAATGGATTAATGAATTGGATATCAACTTTTTATGATAGGATTTAAGCTTGAAAAGATTTTAAAATAACTTTTCTTCTTCTACTTCTTCTTTTGTTTTGTTTTTTTTTTAATAATTAAAAGAAGGTTATTATCTACAACGTTGGAGAGATTTTCATTCACTCATAATATATTTTCAGTTCTTAAATTATAATTTTTTTACGAAGTGATAAAATCGAGTAACATATTAAGTTGGTTAATGAGTCGGGTAAGGACTAAAGGGGGTTGCCATTATAATTTATTAAACGATGATACTTGTACTTAACGGAAGTTCTATTATGGATTGGAAAATGTTTAGGATTCAAATGAAAGGACAAACATTGAGGATAATTAGATTTATACTCTTACCAGATTCATTTCTTTTTTATTCTTTATTTCCCTCTCTTTCCAACTATTCATGCATCGAAATGAATAAATCACAAAATGTTGAATTAGATATTTATGGAAAATCTACTCTCTATATGTCTTCATTCGGGGACTTCTATAGTTCCGTTGCCTGCCGTAAAAATTAACACTACAGAAATTTTAACGGTCCAATGATGGTTGCACCATACCTTTACCTTTACAGAACATGGTTAAAATAACGCACCGTGACCCGCAAGGCAAGGGTAAAGTTCCTATTAGGCAATAGCATGCCACCTTATAGGTAATCGCTATTCAGTATTCACTAATTTACGCAGACAGCAACCCGTTTTACCTTTTTGTTATAAAACGATATATAATTAACAAACACATGTTGGTCGAAAAAAAAAGAAAAAATTGACAAATACATGGGTAGCTACGCATTGATGGTGAAGGGGAATCAAATAATTTTGTTTCAGTGGTTTGAATTAGTTACCTTTTTCTGTGTTTTTTTTTTTTTTTTTTAATTTATCGCTAACAATCTATATGAAGATATTAGCTGTGCGCTAATTGGAAAGGTGTAAGAATAAAATTTTCATCTTATTCTCTCCCTCTCAATATATTATACTATATGTACTTTTTGAATTAATATATTACTTTTTGAATCTGCTTAATTGTTATGGCTATTGTAATTTAATGATATAAATATTGATATTGTAATACGTGTACTAAGTTTGATTCTCCTTTTCTGTGATAGTGATAAAAAAAAAAAAAAAAAGAAGAAGAAAATCCTGTTCAAATATGACTTTTGTGAACTTGGACTTTGTAAATTTGGACAGGAAGCAGAGATTTGAGAGAGTGACCAAGGACTTAAAAGTGACTCGTGTTTTATCAACGCTAGTGAACGAGATGAGAGCAATTTGTCGACCAGTGGATGACGGGATGGTGCCACTGGCTCATAACGAAAGAAGTCCTGTGTTGCTCTTCATGGGTGGTGGTATGGGTGCTGGCAAGAGCACTGTTCTTAAAGATATTCTCAAAGAGTAATATTCTAAATTCTCCCTTATCACAATTTTCTTTGAGATGGGTAATTAATTTCTTATTTATTTGATATCTCATTTTTATTATTTGTTTTCGTGTGAAGGCTTGCCCTAATTGCTTTCATGTCATGTCTTATAGAAAACCTTGTAAATAGAAATTTATTTATACTATTGGTCAGGTAGAAATACATTGCAAAACTCTACATATTTACCTTCCAAAAATTTTCCAACACGATGCATTTAGCTTTCCCAACCGTTGCATGTTTGGAAATTGAAAACCTTCGTAGTAGTTTGGAGAAATGAATGTACTTCATTTGGAAAATTTGAGGAACTTTATAATCTATTTACACTTGGTTAATACTTGTGAGGTTGAAATTTGTAATTTGCAAAATATATGTATAAAAAAATAAATAAGTAATTGTGTTTAAATTCATATTAGTAACTTGTAAATACTTAGAACTAAACAAACACAAAAATTGTATTGATAGCGTCCCAAGCATTACGTAACTCGTTAGTTTCGGAGACGTGTGGATAGGAAAAAAAAAAGAGAGAGTTCCTAATGTTTGACTAATTTGGAGGTCTTCCACTATTAAAGCTGGTCCTTCCTAAGAAGGAGTCTTTGTCATGGGGACCAATCTTCTGCTTCCTCCCTGTGGGCATGTACAATGGTGGGATCTTAGCTCCAAAATCGAGGCTCAAGAAATGCAAAACTGTTCCTTTCCCACTGTACCATAGTATTGTGGCGCTCCCATGTGTTTGGCTGTACTATCTTTTATAGAAATTAAACACTCTACAATTACCAGATGATCATAGATCTTAAATATGGTATTTACTATACTTAATGATATTACAATAAATATTTATTATATTATATAATTGTAATATTAACTGATATTGAAATTATTTTTATAAAATATTGAAAATAGTGGTTTAAAAGCAATAATAGTATGGGATCCACAAAATCTAAAAAGGTGTGAAGAAATTTTAGTGAAAGAATAGTGTAGAGTTCTTTACAAAGGAGAGTTTGTTCATAAGCCGATGTGGTAGTGTGTGGAATTTTTAGAGTTCTTTACCATTGCACATGATCTGAAGACGGATTCTCCTTTCCCGCATGGTCTCTCTTCTCTTTGTTACTGTTTTGCAATAGTAAATTATTATTATTATTATTTTTTTTAAGTTATATATTGTGAGTTCCACAAGTAATATAAATGAATCTATTTTAAAGGAATTCATGCCTTAACTAGAAGAAACCCTTAAAAATACTCATGAGGCATTCAAGGAACGTAAACACTGTCTCATATGTAGTGGAGATTTGCGTTATTCATTATTCAATTTCAAAATATTATCAGTACTTATTCCCAAAACGTGAAAGTTAGCATTTAGAGAGGCTGAGTTTTTCAGGCCTTTTCGGACTTGTAAATTCACTCCTAAAACGTAGAACTCCTTATTTTGAACAATTTTTCAGTCTCATATCATATAGAAAACCTTACAAATAGAACAATTTTGTTTAAATCGATTTCATAGCAAAAACTATTGGTCAGGTATAAATACTTTGTGAAACTCTACGTATATGTGTTACCTTCCAAAAATTTTCTAAAATAATGCGTCTGACTTTGGAAACTTTCATTGTGGCTTGGAGAAATAAATGCATTTCAGTTAAAGTTTTTGGGAAGGTAAAAGCTATAAAAACATTTTTGCACCTTAAAATCTATGTACAATTAGTTTATACTTTTGATGTTGAAATTTGCAATCTGCAAAAATTTAGTAAATAAATAAGTTTCATTAATTTGATATTTGTCGCTTGTATATGCTTAGAACTAAACAAACACAAAAATGTATTGATGGCGTCCCTAGCATCATGCAATTCATTAGTTTTTGGAAACGTGAGGACAAGAGCTTGGGTGCAGGAAAAAAAAAAAAAAAAAAAAAATTGAGTTCTGAATGTTTGACTGATGTGGTGGTCCTTTGCTGCAAAAAGCTTGGTCCTTCCTATAAAGGGGTATTTATCAAGGGGACCAATCTTTTGCTGCTTCTTCCTTTTTCTCCTTCCCTGTATATTCTCTCTTTTCCTTCTTGTTATTTTGCAGCGGTAAATTCTTTTTAATCATGTATTTTGGGTTCAATAAATAATATAAATAAATCTTTTCTATAGAAACTCAAACTCAAGAGAAAGTGGAGAAATTTTGCGTAGAACTAAGAAGTGATTAAGCATTTGAAGAACCTACTGGAGTCCTCGAATAAAAGATGGTCTCATAAGCAGTGGAGATTTAAAGTTATTCATTATTCAATTTCAAAATATTTAGAGGATGAATTTTGCAGGCCTTTTTGGGCTGAAGCATCAAAGAATGCTGTAGTGGTGGAAGCTGATGCTTTTAAGGAGACAGATGTGATCTATAAGGCTTTAAATTCTAGGGGTCGACACAATGACATGCTTCACACTGCCGAATTGGTGAGAAGTCGATTCCATTAATGATTTTATCGTTTTATCATTTATTTTCCCGTTTTCAAATGTATATTCAATTAATAGTTAAGAGGAGTTGAAAGTGGAGATAGATATGGTATGCAGCTCATGTCGTATAGCTAATTTTTCCCCTTAAGATTTTGAAGAGAAATTCTTGAAGTAAATAGGTGGCTGATTGATCACAGGTGCACCAATCATCAACTGATGCAGCATCGTCACTGTTAGTAACAGCCCTGAATGAAGGACGCGATGTGATCATGGACGGAACTCTATCATGGGAACCCTTTGTTGAGCAAACAATTACTATGGCTAGGAATGTCCACAAGCGGCATTACCGTATGGGGGTAGGATACAAGGTGGCCAAAGATGGCACCATTACGGAAAATTATTGGGAACCGGTTACAGAAGAAGAAGAGAAAAAGATTGATGAGGATAATGAGGAAAATGCAGTGAATGTTAATAGAAAACCCTACAGAATTGAGTTGGTCGGTGTTGTCTGTGATGCTTACATGGCTGTCGTTAGAGGCATAAGGTACGTTTTAGACATCACCATATGAGAACCTTGCGTACCCGTATATAATCAATAAATTCAGTCACTTAGTACGTAAAAGCATTGATCTAGTAATGAGTTTAGTATGTACATATGTTGGAAGACTAGGTTTATCTCATTTTGACTTTGATCTCTAGGGGAGTTTCGATACCTCAAACAATTCAACAAGGAACTGTACAGATTTTGAGTTATATTTGCTCATGGACTTAACAGAAAAAAATGTGCTGAGTAGGTTGCTTTCATCAGGTGCGTCAGAAGCCCATGAGTTCTATCAATTTATGTGGGAACGATTCCATATGTTTTGGTCTGAAAATTCCAGATTTGCACATGAAAAGTTTGGTCCATGTAGTGAAAATCTAATGTCTTAAGATCTTCAGGTTATGATTTAGTGTCTGCATTATCTGAAACACCAAAGGTTACTGTCTTTGCAATTTTAAAAATTTGGAGTTTCAGAAAGTTATACGGAAATCAATAAGTTTAGTCATTGAATTATGAAATAATACACAAATTACAACAGTTATCCCATTTTGTTTGCATACGAATGAGATCGATATGATTAATATTTTCTTCCTAACATGAGCAGGAGAGCTATCATCATGGGAAGGGCAGTTAGAGTAAGTTCCCAGTTGAAATCCCATCAGAGATTTGCCAAGGCTTTTCCAAGATATTGTAACCTTGTTGATAATGCCAGGCTTTACTGCACCAATGCTGTTGGTTGCCCACCCACGGTACAATATGTTCTTCGTTTCTTTGTAGCTAAGTTGCAATATGTTTTGTCAGGCTTATTTTCATGTGTGCATAAGTCTATTTTTGCTATATTGAGTTTTTTCTTGTTTCCTATTCATCATAAACCCTACCTAGAAAATACCTACTTATTTTGCATTGTGGAATTGAAAAACTTTGATTAGGCATGTAATCAGAACATTTTACTTGAAAAGAATCAGTACAGCCTCTTTAACAATTTAGTAATGAATAGAATTGATAATCTATTGTAACAAGCATGCAGCACTAATTATGTGTCTGATAGATCCTCCGCTCCTAAAAGTCGAAATACAATGTTCTTCGCTGACTTCATGGTTGAAATGCAGTTAATTGCGCGGAAAGATGGAGAAAGCAGGCTCCTGGTGGATCCAGATGAGATCAAATGCCTCAATATAGTGAGCAATTTGAATCCTAATGCAGAATCTATTCACGAGCTCTATTGCGACCCAAACATAATATACGAGCCTGGTTCCGTCTGGAATGATGTTATTATATCACCTTCTAGAGCAACCATCCAGCTTGAACTCAAATCTGTCATCAAGAAAATTGAAGGCGAGAAGAATAAAACTATGGGATTGTAATTACATATTTAGCTGTATCCTTCCAGAATTATGTTCCGGACAAAAATTTGGAGAATTGCTGAAACACAAGCGTGTCCTTTCAAGCTAGCATTTGATCTTGAAATGGATATAACTTGTCGAAGAACTTCGAGTGTGTCTTCTATTGTATAAAATGAGCATCTTCTTCTTTTGAATCCAAACATTGTCAAAATTTGCAGGGTGTCTTACGGTTGGCAAAGAAACGTACCTTAGTATGGGCTTGAAAGAAGTCAGCCGACAAAGCCGAAAAGAACACGTATGGGCTTGAAAGTTGAGAATCAACGTCATCACTGTAGAACACCCCCAAACAAATCTTAATGCACATGCTCGACTCACAATCCATCGCACATTCAAGCTGGATTTCGAACTCTACTTTTCCTGCTATTTTTTCCCCCAAAAAAGGGTAAATTATATTTATGTATTATCTATTTTCAATTCAGTATAAGAAAATATTGCGTGGTCATCTGATGCATTAGAATAAAAATCATATTAAGGATTAGCTTTTGAAGTGGAGGTAGGTGTTCAACTACCAATCTAACAGGCACATCTCTCACCATTTGGATGGTAGTAGCCCCCTCTGTTCCCTAGATTGATGAATGTTGTCGTTTAGATAGAAAACTTCTCACTGTTTAGATGGTGTTTGGGCTCCAGCTTGTGTGCAGATGGGGGCCATGCTACCCTACAGATGATGGGTGTTGGCTTTCTATGTCTTCCCGTGTTGAGATGAGTTGTTATTTGTTTGTTATATTAGACTTTGACTTGTAATATTATTTATGATACATGTCAGCAGTAGAATTAGATATAGATACATATCAGCAGTAGGATTGGTTATAGCAGTTATAACAGTAGGATTAGTTGAGTCAGTTACGAGTTATGTTGCAGTATATAAAGCGACTTTTTGTTTTTAGATAGAACATGTTCAATAACAGAACAATTTCATACAAGAGCAAACTGTGCTTCAACTTCTATAGAGATTGATTGGCATGATTCCATAGTACTTCACAAAATCGACACGCTATTATTAGAGTATTCTAGGTATCTTTACTGATTAAATTCAAGCTTTTCTTCTTGTGATTGGTAGATATGCGTACAATTACAGATTAGACTCCACCACATTTTGCTATTGATCTGTTTGTTATGGATCCTTTTTACATATCTAGTTTTGATAGTCTATCAATGTTGATAGGAGCATATATTATTAATGGTAATAATTTTTTGTCAAGGAGTAAGTTGATGAAAATGAGCATTGAAGCTAAACAAAAATTAAGTTTTATAGAAGGAATGATAGCTAAACATAATGAGGATTCACTTGATTTGATTAGATGACTAAGATGTGAATACATGATTCGATATTGGATGCTAACTTCTATGAAACTAGATTTAGCTCAAAGTTTCATGTATGTCTAGTCACATATGCTTTGTGGAAGGAAATAACATAGCAATATGGAACTTCTAATGCTCCACTCATCTTTCAGTTGCAACACGAAATCACTAATCCAAAACAAGGAAACTAGAGCGTAGGAACATATTACAATAAACTTAAGATGTGTTGGGATGGATTGCAAGAGCTACATGCTTATTTTACTTGGACATGTGGTAGACTTGAGTATTGTATGTATGCTATGAAAAAGAGAGTTTTAGAGTTTGAGTCTTAAACAAAACTCATGCAATTTTTTATGGGACTTAATGAAGTGTATGAAGGAATTAGAAATCAAGTGTTATCTATAGATCCTCTCCCTTCAATAAATTGTGCCTTTTATCTAGTTTAATAGATTGAGAAACAAAGGCAAGTAGTTAATTTGATGAGTTTAGAACTCGAGACATTTGTTTATGCTTTAACTAAGAAACAAGGGAAGGAAACTATTACTTTTGAAAGGAAAAGAGATAAGGGTCAAATGTTGTGTAAGCATTGTAAACAAGAGGGATACTTAGTTGAAAACTATTTTCAACTCATTGGATACCTTGAGAGGAATAAGGGCAAGAGAATAGTGAAGGGAAGAAAAGCAAATGCAGTGGTTGAATCTATTGAAAAGATTCTTTTAGCTGTTGATAGGAATTGGGTAGTTATACCCTTAGATGTTACGAACAATGAGTGGTCTGCTGATGATTAGCAAAGTCTAATGGTTGACAAAGAATGCTTTATAGTACATGTTAAGAAGTTTACAAAATGATGAGTACTAAGGAGAAGTTTGTTGGAAATATTGTTGCAGATACATTGCATTTGGCAGGTATGACAACCCATTCTTCTTGTTTTAGTGTTGCCAATAACATTAAGGATTGTTGGATAATTGACACTAGGGCTATTGATCATATATCCCCATTTCATTCTTTGCTACAAGATTTTTAGCCCTTAACTTCACCAATCACTATTAAATTTCCTAATAATCGAACCCTACATGCTATTGAGAAAGGATCTATTCAAATTAGCCCACTTCTTACCATTATTGATATGTTTTATGTACTACAGTTCTTGTACAACTTGCTCTTTGTTCCAAAGCTCCTAACTTAACAACATCTTGTCACAACTATTGACTCTTCTTCTTGTACCTTACAAGACTAGAAAACTAAACATTCAACAGCTATGGCAAATTTGGTTTTTGGTTTATATGTGTTGCAATCTGCTGGCTATAAGAGCTTGAACAACAATAATAAAAGCGGCAACGTTGTGATGAATTGTAATACATTGTCTTTAGTTGATAAGAATCATGTTCAATTGTTTCAAGCAAGACTAAGACATCCTCCTTTTCATGTATTGTAGCATCTTAGCTTTTGTAAACACAATAAGTATTTTTAGGGGTTTATTTGCAATACTTGTTATGAAGGTATGTTTCATTGTATTCCTTTTTCACATAGTTTGAGTAAAGCTTCTAAACCTTTTTCTTTGACACACGTTCACATTTGGGGGCCATTTAGTGTTCCTTCAATCCTTGGTGTTAGATACTTCCTTACAATTGTGGATGACTATTCTCACTCTATTTGGGCTCACTTGTTGTCATATAAGTCTTTGGCTTGTTATATTTTAGAACAGTTCTTTCATTACATTCAAAATCATTTTTTTGGTATTCCTCAATATGTTAGAATTGACAATGCTGGTAAATTCTTATCTTACAATTGTTAGTCTATGTTTCATCATTTTAGGATTGTTCATCAACAAATTGTAGCTTATATACCCTAATAAAATGGTAGAGTTGAAAGGAAGCATAGGCATCTCTTGGATACTTCAAGAGCTTTACGTTTGTATGCCAATTTGCTTAAAGAGTTTTGGGGGGAACGTGTATTCATTACTACCTATTTGATAAATAGAATGACAATGGCAAACTTAGATTGGAAATCCCCTTCTAAGCACCTGATTACTCCCATCTAAAAGTAATAGGGTGTTTGTGTTATATTGCTAATTCCTATATAAATTTGAGATTAAGGGAGTTAAGTGTGTCTTTTTAGGCTATGTTCGTGGACAAAAAAGTTATAAAGTATATGATCTTGATTAAAGAAAAAACGTAGTGTCTAAGGATGTGATTTTTCATAAAATAATCTTTCCTTTTAAATAAGATTTTGCTGCAATTTCAAATCCTTCATCTGTTGTGACTCCAAAAACTCTGGTCTTGTTTAAGTCAAGTCCTTCTTTTAATCCGTCTTTTACAAATCAGTCCACTACTCCTATTGATCGGTCATCAATTGATCAAATATTTAGTTTTGATACACATAGCCTTGCAATTGATATGGTTGTTGTTCTTGATGTATCATTGCCTTTGTATAGATTTGAAAGACCTAAGAGAGCTCTTACATTGCTCTAAGATCAAGTTTAGTCCTTCAAGACCATAGCTACTACTGTCACAGCTATAAATGCTATAGATTCTCATACTTCTTCCATATCCTATCTTTTATTCGATCTACATACTTTTGATAACTTACCCCGTGATTATGTAGGCTTTATTGCTAATGTGTTGGTTGTTTAAGAACCTCATAATTACTTGCAAGCTACTAAAGACTAAGAATGGATTAATGCTATGCAAAATGAACTTAATACACTAGAGGCTAATGATACTTGGGAGTTGACTTTGCTACCTGAAGGTAAGAAAGCTATTGGATTGAAATGGGTCTTTAAAGTTAAATATAGGCCAGAAGGAAGTGTTGAACAATATAAAGCTTAGTTGGTAGCAGAGGATATACTTTGGTTGAAGGAGTTGATTTCCATGACACCTTTTCTCCTATTGCTAAGATTAGCACAATGAGAATTCTTATTACAATTATTGTTTCATATGGCTAGCCTTTGTATCAAATAGGTGTAAATAACATTTTCTTGTATGTCCATTTGGATAAAGAAATATACATAACTCCACTTGAAGGTTATACTAAAGCATTACCTAACTAGGTTTGTAAGCTTAAACGTTCTCTTTATGGCCTTAAATAAGCCTCAAGACAATGGAACTTAGAAATATCTCAATTTTTAATACATGAAAGTTATCTTCAGTCAACACATGATCATTCTTTATTTACTTTTCAAAATTGTCAAAGATTTGTGGCCATATTGTTGTATGTAGATGATATGCTCATTACAAGTTCTAATGTTTATGATATTTCTTCTATTAAGGTTAGGCTTCATAATGCCTTTACAATTAAAGACTTTGGTTTGGCTCGTTTCTTTCTTGGTTTGGAATTGTGTAGGACCGATGCATGGGTACTTCTCAGTTAACATAAGTTCATTGTAGACTTGCTATCATAGATAAGACTTATAACTTCCAAATTGACTTTGTTTACTATGGTTCTTGGTATGCATTTGGACAATCAGTTAGGTGAGTTACATTTTAATGTGACTTATTATCGAAGACTAGTAGGGAGGCTCTTTTACATAACCATAACCCGACTAGACATATGTTTTGCAGTTCATAGACTCAATTAGTTCATGTTTCAACCAAGATCTATACATTTGTAAGCCTTATTTCATTTGCTTTGACATCTCAAGTTAACTCTATCATTGGGTCTATTTTATTCTTCGTCTACTAATTTTACTTTATGAGCTTACTTAGATTCTGATTGGGGTAGCTACCATATGGATATAAAATATGTTATAGGATTTTGTTTACTTCTTAGGAATTGTCTAGTTGATTGGAAAACATAGAAACAGTCCATAGTAGCTACTTCAACTTCAGAAGTAGAGTATAGAAGTCTTACTTCATTGTCAAAGAAATCCTTTAGGTTTCGTACATTGTAAGAGATCTAGGTTTTTTAACTCCCATAGCAGTTGCATTACATTGTGACAACAAGTTTGTGTTATTGATTACTAATAATCCATGTCTTTACGAACAAATAAAGCATATTGACGTAGACATACATTTTGTTCATGATAATGTTCATTTTGGTTTCATTCATCCTACACATGTTTCATCTGAGTCACAGCCAGCTGATCTCCTTACTAAAGCCTTGTATCATAAGCGTATTGCATTTTTGTGTTCTAAGTTGGGCCTTCAAGAGGCTTCAACTTGAGGGGAGGCTGTTAAGATTCATTGTTATTTATTTGCTGTATTAGACTTTGGCTTATAATATTATTTTTGATACATGTCAACAATAGAATTAAATACAAATACTTATCAGCAGTAGGATTAGTTGAGTTTGTTACGAGTTATGTTGTAGTATATAAAGGGACTTTCTATTTCTTTACTGTAATAACAGAACTATTTCATATAAGAGAAAATTGTGCTTTAGCTTTAATAGAGATTGATCAACATGATTTTGTAGTATATAATACACAAAATTGACATTACGTACTTCGAGTTGCTATTTGGATGGGACATAATATATTTTATGTATCCATATTTTAAAAGTGTCCATATTGCGAAAGTATAAGCCAAACATTGATTGGATGGTATGGTCGTAACAATATAGATTTAGCCTTGTGTAGAGTATTTGGTAAGGATAGTAGACACAAAAAAAGTGAACATTAAGGCAATGGACAATAAGTATGCTGTGTAATGAAGTAATCATATCGAAAGTGATGTCACTTAGGAACTGGAAGATGAAATGAGAAGTAAGGTTATCAAATTGGTAATTCTAGGGGTCTATGGACTAGGAACATAGAATTGAAATATAGAAACATAAGTTTTTATGATATCTATCGAATATCTTGCAAAAATTGGAAATATGATTATAATAATTATAAAAAAAACCTATAATAGATAATAGAAATTAAAAAAAACAACATTTATTTTAGCCATAAGTAAATTTCTCTAAAACTCAATTCCATCTTTCACTAAAATCATTGAATATAGCTAATAACATTACGATATGAATATCTAATAAAGTAAACGAGTTTTACAAACATATAAATGGATAAAGAAAGCATATAAGAGGTAAGTAAAGTAGATGTTCATAAGATATCTTAAAGTATCCATACACTTTGCTCATAATACCTTTTGTTCATAATATGCTAACTGGGTAACTACAATAATAACCCTAAATCGAGATGAAATAAATCAACCATAGTACAGTTAGTCAACTATATAAGTTAGAATATAAGTTATGGATTAATAGTCTAAAATAACCAACTAATACAAATTATTAGCAATCCTATCATCATTCTTCCCATCGCCACCATTTCTCCCCATCACCATTGATAAGCTTTAAATTGATTATTTTTATTTAGTAATTTTTCATGATTTTTCCTTAAAATTTGTGTTTATTTTTAGATACTGATACTTAATTGAGTAAAATATTGTTTTCTAAGTTTTAAAATGATCTACGTAAGAAAATAAGAAGATAGAAACAAGTTTCATTCAAATCAGACTTAAAACGAGTAAGTTATGAAGGTTTGAAGATCGATACAACTAAATGACATGATTGTATCATTTCCAAGTGAATTTGAAGCTTATTTTCAAATATTACAATCAAGTACACAACCAGATGGCATGTCATGTCCTTGGTCTTGTCGTTCCCAGTTTAAAAGAAAAAAAAAGGAAGAAGAGTCAATCATAGTAAAGGACATGATCAAGGCATATGGTTATGTCTTTTCTAGTAGACCCATTTTTTTTTTTTTATCACTTCTTATATAAAGCCTTGTTAGGGCTTGTTTTGACAAAAAAACTTTTTAGGCATGAATTTTTGAGAGTTTTTCAAGTCAAAAACATTCAAGAGAGCAAAGAAAAGAGAAGACTTCAAGATTCAACTTTTTGTGGATTTTGGGATTCCTACTTCTAATTCTTTCTATACTTTGATTTTAGATTCTTATTTTTATGATGTATAGACAGTAGATTCTTAGTATCTAGGTCTTGGAGAACCTAGATCTATTAATGTGACATGATTATTATTTGATTAATTTAATTCTTTAGTTTTTTCTTGGTTCAACTATGTATGCTTTATGAATTACGTTATTATTTCTAAGGGTAATAATATAATTTAATATCTTATAAGAGAATTGAGAGATTTCTTATGAGATTAGATCTAGGCATAGTTGATGGAGGTTGTTGCATGATTAGAGATAATTTATAAGATTCTCCCGGAATTTTGAGTTAAAGCATTAAGAATTTGTTGTTCAATAATATAATCTTAGATTATGCTATTAATAAGAGATTCTAATAGGTGATTTTGGGGTTAGGATTAATCGGCTTGAGAAAGTAATTAATTTTAGTAGAGAATTCTCCCAGTTAAGAAAGATTAGGGAATAAAATAGCTTTAATGGAATTCATATGTTAGGTTTAGGGAAAGTAAAGATCTAGATATGGGTTTTTGAATCTTAAAATAGTTTATATTTTCATTGCTTTCTTGTTAAGTTCTTGAACAATTCTCGATTAGTTGTTAATTCAGTAATTGCTGTAATTAGTTTTAGATTCTTTAAATTCTCAACTTGAATTTAGAGGTTAGATAATAAAGATCTACTGAGTGTTAATAATCAAAGTTCTTGAGGGATTGGTACTTGGACTTAAGCCGCTTACTATAAATTTATAGGTGCGCTTGCTTAACACATTAAGTTTTTGGCATCATTGTTGAGGAACTTTTGATATTAAGAAAGCTAGTAGATTTATTAATCTAATCATTCTTTTCTTATCTTTCTTGATTTATTTTCTTTTTCTTAAATTTTGTTATTTTCTTGGTACGATCTTAACTAAATTTTCTGTTCTCTTTGGTATAGTGCATGATAAGAAGCCAGTCAAGGAATTTGATTAAAATAGATCTTGAGATTGAGAGGACGACTTTATGCAATTTGAGGAAATTATCTATCTAGGAAATAGTGGAACCATTTAATCAAGAGTCTCCTATTAAGTTGAAAGAAAAAGTGAAGTTATTAGAGGGTGAAGTAAAGGATCAAGTGGTAGAGTAAGAATTTGATCACTGGAGCTTACTCGATGACATTATGGCCAACAATGGGGAACATAATCGGACCATGTCGGATTATTCTTGGCCATCATTAATTGGTACCCAGTCTTGCATCAATTAACTAACTATTGCAGCAAAAAATTTTGAGATCAAGCCGAACATTATTCAGATGGTGCAGCAGTTTGTACAATTTGATGGCCTCTAAGATGAAGATCCCAATGCACATATTTCTAGCTCTTTGGAAACATGTAATACCTTTAAGATTAACTGGGCAACTGATGATGCTATCCAGCTATGCTTCTTTCCATTTTCTTTATGTGGCCGAGCTAAGCAATGGTTGAATTTCTTATCAAGTAATTCAATCATAACCTGGAACGAATTGGCGGAGAAATTCTTGGAGAAGTATTTTCTACCCATGAAAATTGCAAAGCTTAGTGCAGACATCTCTTCTTTTACTTAAATAGAGGTTGAGACCTTATACGACAGATGGGAGTGCTTTAAGGACTTGCTAAGGCGGTGTCCATACTATAGTCTCCCTCTTTGGATGGAAATGAAAACCTTCTACAATGGTCTCAACCTTTCTACAAGGTAAATGATAGATGCATCTGCTAGAGGTACATTCAATACTAAGACACTTGAGGAAGTCCAAGCTTTGATAGAAGGTATGACTACGAATAATTATTAGTAGGAAAACCCTATGGGGAAGCAAAAAGTCGCAGGCATGTTTGAGCTCAATGTTGTGCAGTCTCTAGCCACTCAGATAGAGATGTTGAGTAAGAAAATTGAATCCCTTTCGATAGGTTCACAACAACCACAGTTTAGCCCCAACAACTTCAATCAAGAGGGGATTTTACGTTGTTAGCAAACCAAATATGTTGATTTTCTAGGGAAACCTACAAGACCTTAGTATAATCCTTATAACAATACTTATAACCCAAGGTGGAGAGACCATCCTAATTTTTCATGGAGAGATCAAAATCAAGGTTAAGGCTGACGGTAGTAGGCAAGAAATAAGCTACAACAAAGATCAAATTTGCCTTCACCTAAATTTCAACAACTAGAAGCACCCCCACTTGTCAAAAGAAGACATTGGAAAACCTTTTGGAAAAATACATTCAATATAATCAGGCTCAAATGCAACAAATAGAAGCCTATTTAAGGAACTAAGAGGCCTCCATTCATAACTTGGAGAATCAAATTGGCCAGATCACTAAGATGTTAAATGAGAGACAACAAGGATCACTCCTTAAGAACACAAAAACTAATGCTAGAGAACAAGTCAAGACAGTGACTCTCCAAAGTGGAAGAGACTTGCAAGCTAAAAATAAGAAGGGTGAGAAGAAAGTGTTTCATGAATCCACCAAGGTACAAGAGGAGAAGATCCCAGATTAACCTAGAGTCAAGGAATATCGACCTCCAATTCTTTATCCTTAGCGCTTGAAACAAGAGTGCAACGATCAAAAGTTTGGTAAATTTCTCGACCTTTTCAAATAGTTACATATCAACTTACCACTTATTAATGCTCTTTCATAGATGCCAAAATACGCGAAGTTCTTAAAGGATTTTCTATCCTACAAAAGGAAGCTAGAACAGATCTCAATAGTGACACTTAGCGAGGAATGCTTAGCCTTGTTGTAGAAAAAGTTGCTAGAGAAGCTTAAGGATCCAGGGAGTTTTACTATTGATAAAGCTTTAGCAGATTTAGGGGTTAGCATTAATCTTATGTAATATAAGCTATTTAAAAAGTTAGGGTTAAGAATACCTAAACCAATATGCATGTGTATTCAATTAGTTAATAGGTCCACCATATACCATAGAGGCATCATAGAGGATGTTTTGGTGCAAGTTAACAAGTTTATTTTTCTTGTGGACTTTGTTATTCTTGACATAGATGAGGATATTAAGGTTCTAATGATCCTAGGTAGACCCTTCCTAGCTACTATTAGGGCTGTGTTTGATGTTAGTGAGCGTAAGCTCCTCTTACGAGTCGGAGATGAAGAAATTATTTTCTCAAATTTAAACTCAATGCACAAGTCCCTTTACTCAAAGGGCACAAGTTATGATGTTGACTCCACTAATGTTGCTAAATGTTTATAGGAAACACTTGTTAAGGAATTGTTAAATCATTGCTTAGAGAAGGGAGATGGAAAGATAGTTAAAACCCTTAATAAGTCTGAAGTTGTAGCTCAGTTGGGAGCTAATGAATCCAGTGGGGTAAAGAAAGGGTTTGAACTATTTTGTAGACTAAGGGATGGAAAGTTAGAGCTTTCCAAGGAGAAGCCATCGGCATTGGAACGGAAAGGATCAAATGATCACTTCGAACATGCTTTTGTATTGAGGAGCTTAAAGCTATTGTTGACTACTCCATCTAAGGAAAAAGAGGACAAATTTGGTGAGTAGCGTGATAAGAAAAAACTTGGTGGAAGTCATGCACCTAGTTAAGAGGATTTGTGAGACAAATGGAAAAAGGGTAAGTTTATACTTGTGTGGTGAGTATGAAAACGAGGTAAGGAAGGAGATCTACCTCCATCAGGATGAAGGTAAGTAAGTCATGCATTTCGTCGAGTTATTGACGTTAAACATAGTGCTTTTGGGAGGCAACTTAAGTTATTTTTTTGATTACGTGATTTTAATTTCTCATTTATGCACTTAGGATTTTAAAGTCAATAGTCATTTTAGCATTTGCACATTTAGTTCCAATTTTCTTACATTAATTTTCTAAATTTAGGTTTCAATATTCTTATTTAAAAAAAAAAAAACGTGTATAGTCCATTATATGGTCTAGAAACACGATTGTGTCTTGGATCGTGTCAATTCCAGGCAGCTTTCACCCACGATCATAGCACGATACATAATCATGAGACATGGTTGCATCTCGAACTATGTTGCTCCTAGGAGACTTGTTTTAGTGCACACACAGTTGGGTACATGACTATAAGACATAGTTGTGTCTCAGGTCATGTTGTGCCCAGTAGTTTAGGCCGAGCAGCATATTTAAAAGTCCATCCTTACTTCACTTTAACACATACATGACTTTTTTTCTCTCTTCTTCTCTCTCACTTATGCCTGCATGCACTTCAAACTACTTGTTTTACTTCACTTTCCTCAACAATCACATACATCTAGGATCATCATTACCCGTACCACTTTAAGAACAAGGTAAGTACCCCGATCTCCACTCATTTCATGCTTGTTTTGATATTGTGCTACATGTGTTAATTTGAAAATTTGTTTAGCTCCCAGGGCATTGCCCTTTAAACCATGTAAGGGATGCTGTCTTCTTAACCCTTGCCTACTAACGAACTAGTAGGGCTACCATGCCTACTAGTTGTAGCGTAACAAACACTTACTTCGATTTTCATCTAAATTAATGATAAAGAATTTGTTTCTTGAGGATGATTCTTTCTTGTGATTTAGAGCTTTCAATTTATATTCACTTCTTAGTGATATTTAAGCATATGTATGCATGATCTTGTGGGTTTAAGTAGTTAATCATCATCTACACTATCATGTTGTTTAAAATTGGCACTAATCTTTGGGTTTGAAAGACACAGTTGTGACATGATCGTATCACTTATAGTACATTACAATTGGCATGTGATTCTTGCATGTTTTTGCAATGTTGAATTTTATTACTTTATATGCCTTATTCTTCATTCTACACTTAAGGCTTTAGTTTTTAATCAACATATAAGTGTTATTAATTCATATCATTAAGGAATTAGGAGTTTAAGAATACTTGGAATCTTTTTTGTAACGATAGTTGTGAGGGTTGTATGAAGGATTTCTCAAGAATATAACTACATTTTGCATGCATACTAAGTGTTTGATAAAAGTCTTAAATGACTTATAGTGTCATTTTTTCCACATTTGGTTATGGTTTTAGTATAGTTATTTGTTCTAAGTGTAGGAAACTTTTGGTTAATAAAATAGTGACTTGAATTTTCTTTTCTTTTGAATAGGACCATGGCACTATGAACTAAGCTTTAAGTTCAGAAGAAGAAGTGGATGAGGAAAAGGAGGAGTTAGATCGGTCTTGGTCTGTTAGAAGAGCAAGATCCTTTCCCTTTGCCAACATAATTATCCTTAAATAATGGGCTTAATTGATGATATAAATTCAGTGAATTTGCAACCTTCATAATGAAAGCACAAACTAAGGGGATGATTAGAGGATGAGTAGATGTAGTATGTGTTTATTTTGAATTATGGTGCTTAACGAGATTGAAGATAAGGTTGTATACATTTTAGTTAAGTAGGTTAAAATTTTTATAACTTTTTCTTGGTTAGCGAGATATTAAATCTGATATTGAGTACGGGGAATCCTTGATTAAATGATCTGAGTAAACTTTAATTTACACAGATTAGCTTGTGAACTCTAGTACTTTGTATCCTTTGGACATTAAGAAAAAGATTGAGTATAAGAGTCAAGGAAGTTGTTTAAAGAAAATTGATTGGAGTTGTAAGTTGATTTTTCTTTTTTTGGGTTAAGTGTAATTTTTGGCTAGTTTCCTAAGTAGTGATGGTTTTTAACTTAAGAAATCTTGCCCTAGTTCTTTCTTTGCTTTATTTTCATGAGGACAACAAATTCTTAAGTGTGGGGAAGTTTGATAAGTTCTAAATTGGTTATACTTTATTAGTGACTTTTCATGATTTTCCCTTGAAATTTGAGTTTATTTTTAGGTAATGATACTTAATTGAGTAAAATTTTAAAATTTGAAATGATCTGTACAAGAAAACGAGAAGATAGAAACAAGTTTTACTGAAATTGAAGGTAAAATGAACAAGTTATGAAGGTTTGAAAATTGATACAATTGAACGATATGACTGTATCGTCTCCAGATGAATTTGGAGCTCATTTTCAAGTATCACAATCAAGTACATGACCAAATGACACAACCATGTCCTCAATCGTGTTGTTCCCATTTTAAAAGAAAAAAAAAAGGAAGAAGAGTTGATCACAGTAAAGGACACAGTTTTGTCTTTTCCAACCGACCTTTTTTTTTTTAATCACTTTCTATATAAAGCCTTATTAGGATTTGTTTTGAAAAATAAAAAAACAAAAAGCTTTTTGAGCACAAATTTTTCAAAGTTTTTTAAGTCAAGAACATTTAGGAGAGCGAGGAAAAGAGAAAACTTCAAGATTCAACTTTTTGTGAATTTCACGATTCCTACTTCTAATTCTTTTACTATACTTTGATTTTAGATTCTTATTCTACGATGTATAGAGGGTAGATCTTTGGTATCTAGATCTTGTAGAACTAAGATTTACTCATGCAACATGATTATTATTTAATTAATTTAATTCTTTAGTCTTTTCTCTATTCAACTATATATGCTTCATGAATTAAGTTATTATTTTCACGGATAGTAATCTAGAATTTGATATCCTATAAGAGTATAGAGAGATTTCTTATAGGATTTGATCTAGGTATAGTTGATGGGGGTTGTTTCTCTAGGAATTTTGAATTAAAACATTGAGAATTCATTGTTCAATAATGCAATATTATATCATGCTATTAAGAAGAGATTCTAATACGTAATTTTAGGGTTAGGGTTAATTGTCTTGAGAAAGTGATTAACTTTAGTAAATAATTTTCTCAATCAAGAAAGATTAAGGAATAAATCATCTTTAATGGAATTCACATGTTAGGTCTAGGTGGTGTAAAGATCAAGGTATGGGTTTTTGAATCTTGAAATAGTTTATATTTTCATTGCTTTCTTGCTAAGTTCTTCAGTAATTCTCAATTAGTTGTTAATTTAGTAATTGCTGTAATTAGTTTTAGATTCCTTAAATTCTCAACTCAAATTTGTAAATTAAATAATAAAGATCTAGTGAGTATTAGTAAATAAAGTCCTTGAGGGATCAATATTTAGACTTATTCACTTATTATAAATATGATAGGTGCGCTTGCTTGACACATCAACCATCATCATCATCGCCATTCTCATCATCAATTTCAACTTCATTATTTGTATTATTACCAATGATTTTCATATTTTCTAATTCTAAATCTCTTGAAGTATCTACTCCTACTTTATCTCCAATGATAATAGTATCAATACCATTTATCTCTAAATCATTTGGAGTCTTATTTCCATGACTCTTCAAATTTACATAATCATCAATTTTCGGAACATCATCATATCCATCTTTCTTCTTACTCTTTGGACTTGAAAGGATATCCAACCAATCTGCATTTGATGAATGAACTAAACCTTTTCCTTAACTATCTAATCATCATTAGATGAGAAATCTTTAATAGTGAAGCTAGTAGTGGCATCAATTTTCTATTTTCATATCTCTCAATTTCAAGTTGTGCATTATAAATACTAAGATGTTCATCTTTTTTTAGTGCAACCTATTCCTCTTTTTCGTTTGAGCCTAAAAATTGAAAAGGATCTATATAAGATCAGTATATCTTTAATGCATATAATTGAAGACGAATAAAAGAAATGTTTGCATCATACCATGTCAAATGCACTCCAATTACGCTTACAACCAAAAGAACTATAAGGCAAGCTTTATGCAAAAAATAAGCTTTTGTAGTTCTAGGCGTTCATTTCCATATGAATCCTATCATTTTGCTAGAGCTTTCTTATCTCTTACTAACTTTGTGGCTTCAATACTAAGTAGTCCTTTAGCATCCTTAAATTGCTTAAGTTGTACATCAATTTTGCACTTTTCACTCGGATTAAAGACCATACGCTCTATATAACTATATAGTCTAATTTTAATTATAGTATCAACTTTAAAGTAAGGACTATGATGGCAATAAGGGTTTAAATAAAAGGATCTATGTAGTTGGAGCTCCCATCTCTTGTCAAAAATTTTCAATATAAGTTCATAACTACATAAAATGATAATGAGATCTTTTAGCAAATTGAACTTTATAATGAACATTACACAAAAAAAAAAAAACCCATATAGCTAATGAGTTAAGAATATATAGTATTACCTTCTCTTTACTTTATTGAAATTCACTTTAATCTTTTCCTTAGCATGATCCATTTCTAGATAAATGAAGCTCATAGCTATTTGTTCATCCAAATCCACCAATCTAAGCACTTTAATTAGAGTAAATGTAGCTTTCAGGCAAGTAATAACATTCTTCCAAAATCTGCTATCCAAGACCAATTGTTGAATCCTCTTTTCATCTTGTGTACTTGAAAACTTATAAGATTTTCAGTGACTTGAAGTGAACATAGTCATTAGTGCACCTTTCAACTCTTTAAGGCAACCTAAAGTAAAATAAGAAGTGATAAAGCAAGTTACATCGGGCATAATTAAGTCTCTCCCTTTTGTGTAATTCCTCAATATTGAGATAAGTACAATCATGGAGTAAATATAGGTGGTGATTTGCCTCCTCTTTACAATTGTTCTATGATGGATCTACAATTGCTTCTTAAAGTCCATTAATATCAAATCAATTTAGTGTGTTGCACAAGGTGTCTAATACAAACTTTTTCGTTTCTCTATCAATCTTTATCCAATTGCTTTATAATTTGTAGCATTATTTACGATCACTTATACAACATTCTTCTCTCTAACCTTCCTCACAATATCATCTAACATATCAAAAACTTTATTAGCTATCTTAGAGATGTCAAAAGAATCAACAAATGATAAGAACACCATTCGTTTAAGGACTAAGAAATTGCATATGAAATGCCTTTTTGTATCAACCATGAATCTAACATAATAAAGCAACTTGGATTTTTTTTTTCCCATTCAGCTTCATATTCCTCAAGCAATTCCATTATTAAAGAACTTCTTTTCCAAATATGTTTCCCTTAGCTCATGATAAGGAGGCTTAAGCCTATAACCATATTGACCAATCACCTTAAGTGTCTTTATAAACTTTGAATTTTTTATACAATTAAATGGAATGGCTCTAGTGTAAAAAAAAATGAGCAATTTGTTGGCAACATTCTTCTCTTAGCTCCTTCTTCATAAACTAGTTAATGGTTCCTTAGGTTACCCATGTTCCACCGTTGCTTTTCTTAAAAAAAAAAAGATCCATGACCTTATTTTCCTTTTTCTTAGAGGATAATTGTTCAACCTTATTATCATTTGAATCTTCAATCCCATGAATTTGCTTTATCTTCTTTTTTGATATTTTCGCTACTTTCACTAAAATTGTTTACATTTCCTTTGTGACATCATTTGGAATACTTGTACATGGCCTAACGTCTTTACCTATACATGCTAAGTGATTCTGGAATCTATAAATGTCTCCATTTATAATTTTGTTGCAATGCTTGCATTTTACCCTTTTCTCTTATTATCAACATCAATTTTATGTTCTCAATCGGAATTGGATTTGTTTCTATGTGCATTTCTTCTTTTAGAGCTCTCTATAGATGGTTTAGAAGATGGTGAATCAATATAAACAACCTTGCCACTACTCAATTCCCTATAAAGATATAAAATGACGTCAAAATTAGAATTTAGACATAACAAATAAAAGATTTTAACATTAAATAAAAAATAAAACTTATTGAATATATGGAAAAACAATCTCTATTTCAAAGGTAGAGACAAAATTAGACCTTATTTTAAGTGTATCATAAGCACTTAACATCTATGTTGTTGCATAAACCATACTAATTTATATTGATCTTATTGCTCATGTTTTAGGATAAATCTGTTTATAGGGTAAAAAACTTAAGTACATTCCAAGAACATGCAAATGGTATAAATAAACCCTTGTAAGAATTAGGTATATTGTATACATATTCTAGAATAATGGCATGCATTTAATCCAGTATCTTTCCTATTTCCAACCTCCAAACATGTCTAGAAAAAAGCTAAAATATAACAGGGTTTTTGCAACCTCTAAACACAACCACATAACATACTTTCTAGCCAAGAAAAAAAATCAAAACGTGATTGTGTGAAATTTTATTTGTATAGTTAAAGATATTGTATCAAGCTTAAGTTCTCCTCCTACACTAAAATTAAAGTAATCATCTAACTGGGCATGGAATACTACTTTTTAATGTAATTTTCACTTACTAATTCAGCTTGCACAAATTAATGGTTTATCGATAAATTACTAGATTATTTGTAGCAAGAAAGGATTCTTGTTTACATCTTTGTAAAGCAAACATCATGATCTTATTTATTTTACTTAGAGTAGCATACTGGCAAGATACCAAAACGAGATAATAAAAACTCTAGAGCTATTCATGAAGGCAAAACAAGGAAAATTGTATTTTTAATATGAAGAATCAGATGTGGTGTAGTGGTATTTAATAGAGTTGAAGTGTTGTGCAAACATGATTTATCAACATTCATTCCTTAATTTCTTCCCAATTGATTCAAAATGACTTGGTGAGCTTTTCAAATTCTAGTATTCCTCTATTGTTTCTCAAGAAACAACCTAAAAAAGTTAATTTATGTGTGTTTTTTTAAAGGTCTCCTAGTACAATTACAATAAAATGCCTATATACTTTAAGCCTCTCTATTAATCAAGACCACTTATAAATTATAAAATTTCCTCCATCTCTATCTATTGAGAAATCTTAGTCAAATCCTCCTTGCAAAAAATGCCTTTGAATCGCTTATCATGTCTAAACATTATTTCCTTTCCCTAACATATTTTCTATATTCTACCTCTACTTGAAAAAGATAATGAATAACTCATAAAAATTCAAGAAAAAGAAAAGGAATAACTTGTTAAGTGCAAATTGTGAGTTAAATCTATGATGAAGGAACAAAAGAAGCAAGCAACACCTTGATTTAGAATTGGACTAGCTAGTGTAGCAACAATAAGCACACGGTCTTGATTTGTGAATAGAGAATGAAGAAGACTAGGGAACCCTAATGTGTATGTGACACTTTCAAAGACAAAGACTAGAGAGTAGATAGAGTGAATGGGGGAAGTGAGAAAAGTCATGTATTGGTTAGGTTGGGTTGGCTTTAGAGTTGATGCTAGACATTTCATATTTAAATAAGCTCAAATTATTGTAGTACACAAACTCAGTTGAAACGCACATACATTTGAAATTCTAGCGAGTTTAGCAATTCAACTTGTGATTCCATGCTAATTTTGAATCCAAACAACTTCGTGAGTGAGTTGACTCAAGGAAGGCAAGTAGAAATGTAAACTCGTTTGTCTCTACATCCTGACTTGCGATTTTGACAACACTAATGAGAAGCATGTATCCTCAATTATTCTATGCTTTAAGTGAATTGTAAGAATAAAATTTATTTTAGGGAGGAGGAAGAATGAATGCCTTGTTAAATGTTTTAAAAGCAAGCGCATAAAAGTAACTTTTGTGTCCTTTTCATAGTTTTAACTTATTGTCTATTTATATAAACCAAGGAAAAGAAGTCCTCTCTTCTCCTCTCTCTTAAACCACATACTTTTGCTCCCTAAAGCAAATTCTTTGCTCTTTTCGTGCCATAAGGAATCTTAACTCTCTTTGTGTGCATGCTTGTCACATACTAACACAACTCTAAATGCAATACCTATAATTGATTTGTAAGAAATCAGAGCATAAGGCTCTTTACACAAAATATTTTGTTTACAAAAGTGTAATTGAACTAGAGTTCAACCTTGCAAAAGTAACTTCACATGTGCACAACATTCCCTAGGTCTAACTTATACCATAGCCTTTTAAAGTCCTTACAACATTTCCTTTGTACATAGAAGCTTTTTGAGTTTGTTATTAAAACAAAAGTCCTTCCATATGGCTGACTCTAACTTAGACACTCTTAGAAGTCTTCCCTTGGTAATAGTGGCATACGTCCCAAGCTTAAGTTGTGTTTTGACTTGCGGATACAACACATATTTGCTTAGTTCACCATGAACTAAGTGAGAGTGGATAAATACAAACAAAGTATAAACAAGTCCAATAATCATAACTAAACCAGTGATTAGATATTCTAAACCTGTAATAAAAATTTCCCAAATAAAATAACCTAGCATAAGCATCTCCAACAAATAATTACATATTAGCAATTATATATCTTAACCACATTATATCAATGCCTAGCTTAGAAGTCCATGCAAGGAATGCTTGCCATGCTTACACATGTGCATAAATGTATTGGTATCGATATCCTAGCTTACGACAATGAAGAGTTGCCTAGGGATCCTTAAATAAATTTAGCATAGGGCTATAAGAGTAGCTAAAAGGTTTGCCTAGCTAACCACATTGGTAGTCAAAGGTTATTTATGTAACCTAAGTGATGCGTCTCCGGGGTAGAACACATGGAGAAGTATCACAACGAAGCGGATAAAAAATACATAGGGAAAAAGTTAGCAAAGTTTGGGCAACCACCAAATGGATATGACATACTGCTCGATCCTACTTAGCCTACAATCAGCCAAATATGACACACCGGTCTAGACTAAAGGGTCATTCGCCACTACTTCTTGCTAAAGGGAATAGATAAGAGTTGAATGATAATGAGAACAATAAGGTTGCTCAAAGTGAATAATTTTGTATTGATTAGTTCATTGTATGCGTACAAGAAAGTAGGGGTTTATATACCTATCCACTAAAGTTACTTTACATGTATGAAAAGATAAAAAGGTATTCTACAGTTAGGTTATATGAAACTTACTAAAAGGGGTAAAAGAAACAAAGAATATTTAGTACGAAAAAGAAAGAATCATTTTGCAATATTATGTTAGAAGACACGTGTTGCCTAATAGCTAGACATTAAGAATATGATACAAGGTAGGCGGAAACAAGAAAGCGTTGCAGTCAGGGGTTGACCTGATCTTGATCAGGTCGAGAGCTAATTAGTTTGGTAAAAGAAGTCACTTGAATTGGAGTTAGACACCTGTGGTCTGTTGGGGAGCTCGATTCGACTAGTCCTGGGCTGTCTTCTAGAATAAGACTTTGTTGTTGGGTAAGAACATGTCTGATACATGTGAAGATCTAACAGATATGTCGGTAGGAGATCAGTTTGGCATAGGAATCCTTGTCTTGACTTTGGTTTTGAGCTAGTATTCTTTGTGCGAGTCCTTAGAGTTCTCTAGCTTGGCTGCGAGTGATTGGTCTTAAGGGTAGATTCCTATCATGTTCCTGGTGGTTGGAAGGATTTGTCCTCAAATCTAGATTGGTTTTTGCTTCGTCTTCTGGGGTACATATAGGGTCTTCTTCTGCTGGCTAGTGAGGGATCATATCAGACACATTGAAGGTGGAAGAAACACTGTGATTATCAGGCAACTCGATTTAATAAGCGTTGCAGTTGATCTTCTTCAGGATTTTGAATGAACCATCAGCTTGAGGAGATAGTTTGTTCTATCTTAAGTGTAGGAATCGTTCTTGGCTGTAGTATATCTATACTAGGTCTCTTGGGCGGAAGAAAATAGTTCGGCGGCCTTAGTTACCAATTTCGTTTTGTTTTTTATTGAATTTGTCTATCTTCTTAGTTATAGACTGGTATAGTTCATGTAATTCTTGAGCTTAGTCAACTTTAGATTAACTCTCTTTAATAGTTGCTAGAGCACCAATCATATATAGGAGAATAGTAGGGTTAAGGCCATAAACGACCTCAAATGGGGTTTTCCCAGTGGTGCTATGGACAGTTTGATTGTATGCGAACTCTACAACTAGTAAGCATAGATCCCCATCCTTCAAGTTCTTTCCTATAACAGTTTTGAGCAGATTACCTAGCATCCTATTTACCACTTCAGTCTAGCCATCAGTTTGAGAGTAGTTACTAGAGTTGAATGTAAGTTTAATTCCAAGTTTTCTCTAAAGAGTCTTCTAAAAATAACTCAAAAATTTTATGTCCCAATCTAAGACAATAGTCTTCGATACCACATGTAGTCGGATAACTTCCTGTAAAAACGAATCAATAATATATAAAGCGTTGTTAGTCTGATGGTACGGAATGAAGTGTACCATCTTGTTGAAGAGGTCTTGTTGTGAACCGTAACCAAGAACAGACAAGATCGGTTGTTAGATAGGTCTAAGCTTATAGAAAGCTCGAAAAGGATTAATGGGGAAAAGTGCGAAAGAGTGAATATAAAGAATGAAACAGTAAGCAAAACCCATGAACAACTCAGAGGATATGATGTACTAATAGAACTTCCAAGGACTCATGGCTCAATTCAATATGACGTATGAATTGGTCTGATGAGGTTACTCGCCACCTAACCTTGCTTAAGAGAAAGGATAAGAGTGATGCTGAGATAAAATAGAGTGTTTATGCAAGGAAGAAAACACATAAGTGTATTAATGATAATCTAATGTTATGATAGTTATAAGTACAAGGGTATTTATACCCATAAGTTAGGGTAACATTTCTAAAAAGGAAAAGATAAAAATGGTATTTCCTAAGGAAGTAATATATAAGATATAAAAGGGTAAAAATGAATATACAAGAAAAACAGTCATTGGTGCAATGGATTCTGCACATGATATTATACATATAATGATGCTACATTGGCATAGTCGTTAGAAGATGTGGAAAAAAAGTATGGACGGATGGGCTTATCCAAGTAGGGATGGCTTAGTTAGTCTGGACTCTCTCTCTCTTGGCTTCTCTATAATGAAGATGTCGAGCAATTGGTTAGCTCGATGCTAGAGAGTAATCAATAACTCGACATATTGTAGAAAGATAGGTGGTCATATAGCATGGCATGAAGGGTAACTTGCCAAGGAAGTATTCGGCATCAGCAGGGGTTGGTTGGAACAGAAGGATTAGTTATGTCAGCCCCTCTAGTCCACGAGCTCGGCTGTAAGTCAAAGGTTCGGTAGCCTGATTCCCATCATTTCCTCTAGGTTGTTTTGGATTTGGGATCAAATCCGAATGGTGTTCACTCAGTTTTCTAAGGTCGGCAATATTGAAAGCGTTAGAAACCCAATAGTCTTCGAGTAATTCCAACCTGTAGGCATTGTCATTGATTTTCTGGAAGATTTTGAAAGGTCCTTCTACTCTTGTAGATAATTTGTTTCTCCTCTTGTTCGAGAACCGTTCTTTATTGAGGTGTAGCCATACTAAGTCTCCTGGTTGAAATTGTTTGGCCAACCTACCCTTAGTCTTTCCTTGCATTCTTTTAATAACTTGGTCGATGTACTGAGTGACCCTGTCATAGATGTGTAAAAGGGATTGTGCTCTGGTCATTGTGTCAGGGTCCTCTTATACGGGTATTGGTACAGGGGTGTGGTCAAGGAGCGACTTGAGATTGAATCCATAGACTACCTTAAAGGGAGTCTACTTAGTGGTGTTACGTACTATAGCTCGAAGTAATGATCCTAAAGTACAATTAAACACTTCTGTTTGGTTGTTAGTTTAGGGGTGACATGAGGTATTAAAGAGTAATTTGGTTCCCAACCGACGCCACATGATTCTCCAACAATAGCTCAAGAACTTCGGATCTTTGTTGGAGACTACACTTTTCAGCACACCGCGTATCCGCACAATCTCTTACAAGAAAAGAGAAGCAATAGCTTAAGCATCGTTAGTCTTAGTATAGGGCATGAAGTGTGCCATCTTACTAAATCGATCCATAACGACCATTATAGAATCTTTGCCTTGGGCAGTTTCTGGCAGTTTGAGAACAAGTTTCATGCTCAACTCAGTCCACGGCTTCGTTGGGACATGTAGGGGCATTGCTTTCCCTTGTTCGGCTTAGCACTTGTCCTTCTTGTATATGGCACGGCTTTCGATAACTTGGTACACATCTTTGCTCATTTTCAACCAAAAGAATTAACCATTTATTAGTTCACAAGTCTTCCTTTCCCCAAAATGTCTAGAGAGACCTCTATTGTGGGTTTCCCTAACTAGTAGCTCCCTTAGTGAACAAGTCGGCTCGCATAATTTTTTGCCTTGAAATAAGTAGCCATCCTCCATATGATATTTGTCCATTGTCCTCTTGTTGATGCATTGCGAAATTATGGGTCTAAATTGCGGATCCTCGGAGTATTGTTCTTTGATACTTGCAAACCCAAACAGCCTGGTTTGCAGTTCTGATAAAAGCACATATCTCCTCGAAAGAGCATCTACAACTACATTACTCTTTCCCTGCTTGTACTTTATCATAAAATTGAATCCTTTAAGGAATTTAACCCATCTCGCCTGTCACTTTGATAACTTAGTCTAACTTGGGAGGTACCTTAACGATTCATGATCAGTATATATGACAAATTCTCTCGACAATAAATAATGTTACCATACTTACATTGCTCGGATTAGTGCCAAAAGTTCCTTATCATACACAGAATAATTCAATTGGGGTACTTGGAGCTTCGCACCATAGAAGGTAATTGGTTAGCCTTCCTACATCAGGAAAGCGCCTATTCTAATGTCCGACGTGTCATATTCTAGCTTGAAAATTTTGTCGAAGTCAAGTAGCACTAACACCGGGGTGGAGGTCAATCTTTCCTTTATGTCGACAAAACTCCTCTCTTCCCTTTCTCCTCATCAGAAGTCGGTGTTTTTCTTTGTTAGTTCAATAAGTGGTACAACGAGGGTGTTGAAATTCTTAATGAATTTTCTGTAAAATGACGCTAGTCTATGGAAACTTCTCATGTCAGCACAAGTAGTAGGAGTTAGCCACTCGACAATTGTTTGGATCTTCTCATCATCGACTTATAAGCCTCCTCCACTGACTACATAGCCCAAGAATACCACTTCCTCCTAGTAAAAGCAACATTTCTTTAGATTGCTGAATAGTCTCTCAATATGGAGGATATCCAAGACTTTTCTGAGATGTTCACAATGACTCGGTATGTCGGCACTATAGACCAAGATATTGTCAAAGTACACTACGATACACTTCCCTGTGAGATGTCTTAGCACATGGTTTATTAGTCTCATAAAAGTGCTCGGGGTATTTGACAAGCCAAAGTGTATGACCATCCACTCGTAAAGTCTATGTTAGGTCTTGAATGTAGTTTTCCACTCATTGCCCGGCCTTATATGGATTTTATGGTAGCTAGATTTAAGATCAATCTTGCTAAAAATCTTAGCTTTACTCAATTCATCTAACATGTCTTCTAGCCTCAGGATTGGATACTTGTATTTGATCATGATCTTGTTCACAGCTCAGTTATCTACACACATTCGTCAGGTTCCATCCTTCTTCGGCACTAAAAGTATAGGTATAGCACAAGGGCCGAGACTCTCTCTTATATAGCCTTTCTTCAGCAACTTATTGACTTGACATTGGAGCTTAGAAGTCTACTCAGGATTCATTTGATAAGCTATCTTATTTAACAGTGTAGCGTCGGGTACTAAGTCAATGTAGTGTTCCATGCCCTGAGTTGGGGGTAACCCTTTAGGTAACTGTTCTAGGAACAGGTTGACATATTTATTTAGCAACTCCTTGATTTCTTGGGGAAGCTCTCTCCGCTCCTTCATTTCCAATAGTTGCCTAACCAATAATAGGATCGGCTCGTTAGCATTGATGGCCTTTTGGAACTCAACTTTACTCATCATCAGAGCTTTCTTCGATTCGCAAGCAAGTTTCATCTATAACTTATTAACTTCTCTCGGCGGCATCGGATTCAGTGTGATCTTCCAGTCATCTTTCTCAAACATATACATATTCTTGTAGTCATCATGTATAACTCTCTTATAAAAAAACTACGACTTACCTAGTAATACGTAGGAAGCACACATAGGCAACATATCGTAGAGGATCTAGTCAGAGTAATTCCCTATAGTGATCAGTAGTAGTATTTGCCAAGTGACATGTAATGCTCCTTTCTCACTCAACCAGTGCAAGTTATACGGCCTGGGATGTGCAACAGTCAATAGCTTCAGTTTCGAAACAAGATCGGCCAATGTCATATTGGTATAACTTCTACTATCCACAATGAGGGCACACATTTGATCATTCACCTTACAGGTGGTATAAAACAAATTCTCTCTCTACTTCTCCTCTCTTAAGGGTTCTACGCTCATAGTATGCCTGACAACCATGAGTAACTAATCTAAGTCCTTAGGAAACATGTCCTCCTCAATCAGTTCTTTCTCGGTGTTTTCTTTCTCGACAGGAACCTCCTCTTCCTTGGGCTCCTCATCCGTATTCTCTACTTCTAACTTCGGGATGTCTCCCTTAATGACTATCGTCTATCGGTTTGGGCACTGAGCAACCATATATCCGAACCCTTAACACTTAAAGCACTTGATCTAACTCGTCTTCTTGCCAGACCCTTGCCTGTTCTCATAAGTTCGGGTCGGCACTTCACCATTGGGTTGGCCTTGTTGCTCGACTCTAACATCAACCCTTCTGCTCGGTTTAGTACTTGACTGAGCTCGGTGACTTGCCTAACCAGGTCAGCTAGTCGGCATTCTGGTCATTACTCGGCTCCTTCTTTGCCTCTCTACTTGTTGGGCAATCCTAACAGCTTCATCCATTGTGTCTAATTGTTGGAGCTCCATAATGTCTCGAATGTCTCCTCTCAACCTAGTAATAAATCTTGAGACTATTTGGGCTGGTGGTTCCTCTACTTCGCATCGTATCATAAGCATTTGGAATTCTTGAACATACCCATCAATAGTTCAGCCTTCTTGCCTCAACTCCTAAAGTTGAGTGAAAATATCTTGGAGATAGGTTTCCGACACGAACCTATTTTTAAGCACTCTCTTCATCTCGAGCCAAGTGTTAATCTTTCGGTACCCCTCTCGTTTTCTCATGGCCTGAAAATTCTTCCACTACATGGCGGCATATATGGAGAACTCAACAACAGCAGTTCTCACTTTTACATAATCTTCATATTGATAGTAATCAAACACATGCTCTACCTTCTCGTCCTAATCCAAATAATCATCAGTAGTCCTAGAGCCATTAAAATTCGGAATCCAAAGCTTCACATGGTTGGATGCTCTAGGGATTTGTATGCACTCCTCTTCAAAATACTCCTCTTCCTCTTCGTCAAGCTCTCTCATCTCTATCATTCACCTTACTCATCTGCCAACTCCTCCACCTTGAATGGGTTGAGCTAGGTTCTGACCTCTAACAAGTTGAGCAACTTATGGAATGTTTTGTGTAGCCTTAGTAGGTCAACAAGATGGCGTATGAATAGCTTAGGTTAGATCTACTAAGAGGTTAGTTACCTCATCAAGTCTCTCGTCGGTACTTTTGGGAGTTCCTTGAGATTGTCATCCATGATGGATAACTCCACTATCATCACCAGCACCAATATTCATACTTAGGTCTATCATTTTTCCTTATAGATTCAAAGCTCAAACAACACTTTGAGAAATTAACAGTTAACAAGACAGCAGTTGATTGAACATAATAATGTGCTTTGTTTCACATACGTAGAACAGAGTATAATAGAACTTCAAAAGGAACTACTACAATTCACATAAAACTACTACTCTAATAACAAGATGTTACGAATTGTGACTAAGAACAAACAAAGCCGGTCACTGGATAGGTCAAAACTTGTAGAAAGCTCAAAAAGGATTAATGGGGAAAAGTGCAAAAGAGTGAAAATGAAGAATGAAATAGTAAGCAAAACCCATGAATAGCTCTAAAGGATATGACACACTAATGGAACTTCCGAGGACTCACGACTTAATTCAATATGATGCATGAATCGATTGGTGAGGTTACTCGCCACCTAACCTTGCTTAAGAGAAAGGATAAGAGTGATGCCGAGAGTAAATGGAGTGTTTATGTAAGGAAGAAAACACACAAGTGTATTAATGATAATTTGATGTTGCGAAAGTTACAAGTACAAGGATATTTATACCCATAAGTTAGGGTAACCTTCCTAAAAAGGAAAAGATAAAAATGGAATTTCCTAAGAAAGTAATATACAAGATACAAAAGGGTAAAAATGAATATATAAGAAAAACAGTCATTAGTGTAATGGATTTTGCACATGATACTGTACACGTAGTGATGATACATTGGCAAAGTCGTTAGAAGATGTGGAAAAGAAGTATGGACAAATGAGCTTGTCCGAGCAGGGATGGTTTAGTTAGTCTGGACTTGTTCTCTTAGCTTCTTAGCAATGAAGATGCTGAGTAATTGGTCGGCTAAGCACTAGAGAGTAATCAATAACTCGGCATACTACAGAAAGATGGGTGGTCATATGGTACGACATGAAGGGTGACTCGACAAGGAAGTACTTGGCCTCAATAGGGGTTGGTTGGAGCAGAAGGATTCATTGTACCAGCCCCTCTAGTCCTTGGGCTCGGCTGTGGGTCAAAGGTTTAGTAGCATGATTTCCATCAAGTCCACTACAACAAAGATAGAATCTTTGCTTTTGGATATTCGGGGCAACTTTAGGATAAAGTCCATGTTGAGGTCAGCCTAAGGTAAGGCTGGTCTTGGTAGCAGCATATATTCTCCATAGGGTCCTCTTTTCTTCTTAGCTTGCTTGTAGGCTTCACAACTACAAACTACCTTATAGACATCTTTGGCCAAACTTAGCCAGTAAAAGTTCTCCCTTAACAAATTAGCTATCTTGGTCTCCCTAAAGTGACCTGATAATCTGTCGCTATGAGCTTCCCTGATCAATAGCTCATGCATGGAATAGTTCGGAATAGATAGCCTATGGTCCTTGAATAGATAACCGTCCTTAAAATAATAACCTCCAACAACTACCCCTTCTCGGCACTGTTCAACAACGAGACCAAAGAGAGCGTCAGTAGCATACTGTTTAGTGATGAGTGAGAATCCCAATAATTTTGTTTGCAAAGTAGTTAGCAAAGTTTTCTGTCATGATAAAGTATCGACGACCACATTTACGCTTCCCTTCTTGTGCCGAATGATGTAGGAGAACCCTTCCATAAATTCTAACCACATGGCTTGTCTCTTTGAGAGTTTATTCTGACTCCCAAGATGCTTCAATGATTCATGGTTAGTATAGATAACAAACTCTCATGGTAACAGATAGTGTTGCCAAATAGTGAAGGCTTGGAAAAGGGAATACAACTTCTTCTCCTATACAGAATAGTTTAGGGCAGGACCACTAAGTTTCTCACTATGGTAGGTGATAGGTTGTTGCTCCTACATTAAGACAACACCAATTCCTACTCTTAATGCATCACATTCTAATTTAAATGGCTTGTCAAAATCTAGAAGTGACAAGACAGGTACCAAGGTGAGTTTTTCCTTGATCTTTCTAAAGCTCTATTTAGCTCGGTCATTCTACCTAAATCCTTTACTCTTCTTTGTCAACTCAATCAATGGGGCAGCTATTGTACTGAAGTCCTTAATAAATCGCCTATAGAAAGAAGCTAGGCCATGAAAACTTTGAACCTTAGTAACATTCTTAAACATCGGCCATTTCAGAATAGCTCGGATCTTTTACTCATCTGCTCGAATCCCTTCCCTTGACACTAAAAACCTTAAGAAAACCACCTCATTCTGGCAAAATGTGCACTTCTTCACATTCCCATACAACTTCTCACTTTACAAAATGTAAAATACGTCATGGGGATTTTGAACATGGCTGTTCAGGTCGGTACTATATCCCAGTATGTCATCAAAATACATGACCACACACCTTTCGATCAGAGGGCACATCATATGGTTCATTAACCTCATGAATGTGCTCGGTGCATTAGTAAGTCCGAACGGCATAACCAATCATTTGTAGAGTCAATGCCTAGTCTTGAAGGTAGTCTTCTACTCATCTCCTAGTCTCATATAAATTTGGTGATAGCCACTTCGCAGATCAATCTTTGAAAACATTTTGGTACCATGAAGCTTATCTAGTATATCATTGAGCCTTGGTATTTGATATCTGTACTTGATAGTAATCCGGTTGATTGTTTGGCTATCAATGTACATATACCATGAACCATCTTTCTTAGGAATGAGCAGAGCCGATATCGTGTAAGGGCTCATGCTTTCCTTTACATATCTTCGCTTTATAAGCTCATCTACCTATTTCTTCAACTCGGTAGCCTGCTTAGGGTTCATCTTGTATGTAGGTTGGTTTAGTAGTGCGGCGTTTGGCTATAGATTAATATAGTGCTCTATGCCTTAGACTAAAGGCAGTCCTCTAGACAGTTCTTCTAGAAATAGGTAGGAAAACTCATTTAGTAAGCTTCAGATCTCTTTTGGAACATTCTCTAATTCCATCATCTCCAACAGTCTCTTAAGCAATAGGAACATAGATTCTTCAGCCTTTTCAGTAGCTTAGAGCTCTCTTTAGCTCATTACTAAGGCTTTCTTCTTACCGACTCGGGTGAGTTGGTTATGGGTTTCATTTACTTAGGACGGGGTCATAGGTTGCAACATAATCTTCCTTCCATCCTTGACAAAGGGATAGTCTTAAGTAACACGTTGGTCAAACAACCAAGGTTGTCTAAGCAATAGAAGTGAAGCTCCCATGGGGACGACATCACAAACTACTTCGTCCCTATATACATTCCTAACATTGAATGGTATAGTCACTTGTTTAATTACATGCAGAGCACCCTTATCATGAAGCTAATGCAGTTTGTAAGGTCGGGGATTCTTTAAGGTTGGCAAACCCAACCCCTGCATAAAGGACTATGCAACAACATTAGTATAACTTCCCTAATCCACAATGATCATGCATAATTGGCCTTTGATGATACACTTCGTATGGAACAGATTCTCCCTCTAGTCCTCCTTAGAGTTCCATAAGGAACTCAGTACTCGTCTCAGGACTAGGGTCATTACTTTTCCCTGGTCAGCATAGATATAGGTCTCATCTTGCTCTTCGACTTCGGGTTTTCCAACATCCTCTTCCTTCTCGGGCTTGCTCTTGATGGTGTTATCCACCACATCTCCTTGGAGCACCATGACACGTCAATTTTGACACTCAGTAGCTATGTATCTGAAGCTTAAGCATTTAAAGCACTTCACCTCGCTAGTATTCTGGCTGGAGGTTTGCCCTTTCTCATATGTCCTTAGGGTCGGCCTAACCTCAGCTCAGCCTGGTTGATCGATTTGGCCCTATTGGCTTGTCTAACTATCATTAGATTTTTCGTTCTTATCCTCAACCTTGCATGGCCTCCTTGGCTCAGCTTGATCAAGTCGGGCATAGTACTGGGGCTTGCGAGAATGTCAGCCCGAGTTAGCTTGGAACACTTCTCTTTTGCTTTTCAACCCTCTGCATTATTTTGATGGCCTCTTCTAAGGTACAAAACCTCTATACTTCATGATATTGCGAATCTCGTACTTAGGCCCAAAAATGAACCTCGACATCGTACGGGCCTCTAGTTCTTTGACGTTGGCTCAAATCATAAGCATCTGGAACTCTCTGATATAGTCATCAACAAATCAGCTTCCTTAGCGAAGCTCTTGCAACTTTGCAAATGTATCTTACAAGTGAGTCTCAGGTACAAGTCTTCTTCTTAACAACCTTTTCATCTCATCCTAAGTTCTAACACCTCATCTTCCATCCCGCGCTTTGGCTGCATTTAGATTCTTCTACCATATGGTGGCATACCCAGTAAACTCCAATATAGCAAGTCAGACTTTGATAGCATCTGTATATCCATAACATTCAAATACTTTCTCAAGCTTCTCTTCCCACTCTAAGTATTCATTTGCATCTCCACTTCTACTGAAGGGCGGGATTTGAACCTTGACATTATTTAGCCCTCGAGGAGCTCAGCATCTTTGTCCCTATGCTTGGTAATAGTCAGCTTCTTATTCTTCCTTATCAAACTCTTCAACATCCAACTCTTCATCATCTTCCTTGATCTCCTCTAACTCCAGTCTTTGTCTAGTAGCTCCTTTAGCTCAAGGGGGTTAAGCTAGGTGATGGGCTTGACCAGTTTGGCTATAACCCCTCTCTCGAATATTTTCAGGTATATTTTACAGTGGCATACCCTAAGGTTATTGCTTGTTAACTTGCATCGTTGTAACTAGACACTTAACAAAGTCTATGAGTCTATCAAGTTTGTCATCGATGGACTCTAGGGTGTTACCACCATTATGTCTACGATTGAGTTGAGCACCACTACTCTAGTTACCAATAACACTCTAAACACTCGAATCTAACATAGTACAATACTTTCCTAATAGATTAACAATTCACTAACAACTTTAGTACCCAATAGTCAATTAAATAGAATAGAAACAAACTTACTTTGTTTTTGCAATGAGAAATAGAGTAAAAACCAAATAATAATGAAACCATACTTGCGATCACACAAATATACTGTAGTAGCTACAAAAGGAGCACAGCAGCCACTAACAGTAAACCAAACCAAAACTTCTCACACTCCCTCATGGAACCGTGCTCTGATACTAGTGAAGCTAATGCGTCTCTAGGGTAGAACACACGGAGAATCACCACAATGAAGCGGATAAAAAACAAACATGGAAAAAGTTAGCAAAGTCTAAGCAGCTACCGAATAGATATGACACACCATTCGATCTTACTCGGTCTACAATCCGTTGGATATGACACACTGGTCTGAATTGAATGGTCACTCATTATTGTTCTTTGCTAAAGGGAATAGATAAGAGTTGAATGATAATGAGAACAATAAGGTTGTTCAAAGTGAATGATTCTATTTTGATTAGTTCATTGTATGTATATAGGAAAATGTGGGTTTATATACCCATCCACTGGGGTTTATATACCTATCCATGAGGGTTACATTATATGTATAAAAAGACAAAAGGGTATTCTACAATTAGGTTACATGAAACTTACTAAAAGGGGTAAAAGAGACAAAGAACATTCGGTACGAAAAACAAAGAATCATCTTGCAATATTGTGTCAGAAGATACGTATCACTTGGTAGTTAAACATTAGGAATATGACATAAGGTAGGTGGCAACAGGAAAGCGCTGCAGTTAGGGGCTGACCTGATCTTGATTAAGTCGGGAGCCAATCAATCTAGTAAAAGAAGTCAGCTGAATTGGAGTTAGATGCCTGGGGTTGGTTGGGGAGCTCAGCTCGGCTAGTCTTAGGCTATCTTCTGGAATAAGACTTTACGGCTAGGTAGGAGTATGTTTGACACATGTGGGGATCTGACAAACAGGTTGATAGGACATTAGTTCAACATAGGATTCCCTATCTCGGCTTTGGTTTCAAGTTAGTATTCTCCATGCAAGTCCTTTAAGTCCTTTAGCTCAATTGAAAGTCATTGGTCCTATAGGTAGATTCCTATCACTAAGGTTACACCAATTAGCCAAAATCTCAGCCTAATCGACTACATGGTGGTAAGAAGTTTTGTTGATGCATTTTTATATGCTTAAAAGAAACTTAGCCTAAGTAGGATTATCTCATTTTCAAACTTGACATGTAGTTCTTTATACTGTGCCATGTAGTGCTATGCCATGAATGCACTAATGATAATGTTAGATATCTCATGAATTTTGATGACAACAAAAACTGACAAGTGTGTAAGTATTCAGATAGTATTACAAAAAGTTTAACATTTCACTTTGAGTTGCTTTTAGAAGCTTATTCAGAAGGTTTGAATCGTCTGAAAAACTTTAGAAAATGTTTCAAAAGATTTTATAAGAAGAGTTAGTACAAGTACTTAAGAAAATAATTTAAAAACTTTGAAGAAAAATAAACCGATACTCTTTAGAAAGTTATTTAGATAGTCGATTTGGAAGAGTGATGTTGAAAATTAACACAATATCAGTTTCAAAGTGAATAAGACCTAACTCCTCTAGATTGGTTGTATTAGGGGAATACACTTAATCATGTTTTACCTAAGTTGGAATTAAAATCTATAGGGATTATTTTTAAGCAAATTTATCTTTGGATAAGGATAAGGATAAGGTTAATTTCAAATTTTGTGAGATTCAATTTCGAATCTTAAGCTTGTTTGGAAATTATTGATCAAAGTATATTTGACCGTAATAAGATTAGAAGATTTGGTTTAAAAATTCAAACTCCAAGATTTTCTCTAAAATTATATATGGATTATCACTTAGACGTTGAAATGGATAAACATGAATTGAAGATAATTCTAAAAAAATTAGCTATTGGAAGACTCCAGTATAAAAGGAGAAAGGATTCGAAATGTCACATACGATTCAGAGAAGGAAAATATGTATGCTTTATACTCTAATCATGGACATTCTTTACTGTTTGAAAGAGCACAGAATGTTTCTCAAATACTTCTTTAGAGAGTTGAACTGAAGTTGATCATTCATCAATCTTCAGTTCTATTTTTGTTTGAAATTATTTGAGACTTGCATTGTGGTTCTCACTTATAAACTGTAAACTTTTTGTGTTGTTTGAGTGTTGACATAAGTTTGATTATACTTTGTAGATCTGTAATTAGCCTAGATTGTAGAGGGGTTAAATAGATAGAGTAGAGAGTTGTTAAGGCCAAGTGTGGTCAATATCTATAAGCTTCTTGTGATTTTGATTTAGTAAATCAAGTGGAATGGCACTGGTGAAGTAGATCAGGTCCTTAGTAGTAGAGATGGAAGATCAGTAGGGAAAAGACTAAAGCTCTATAAATCCTAAACCTAATATTATCCTTCTTATCTCTTTTAATTTGTGTTATTTAATAGTGTTATTTGTGTTGAATTCTTAAGTGGGGTAATTTTATTTACATCAAAAGTTTCAAAATTTTTAAAGATATCAATTCAACCCTCCTCCCTACCTACCCTTCTTGATCTCTTATACAGGACCAATAAATATAACAGTACATTAGTAAGCACAATTTCTAAGCTGTACCTTTGAGATACGTATCTTATCTATGCACCAAGTGATAAATTAGCACAATATCAAGTATAATTTCAAAGTTGCACATCCAAGCCCAATATCTTATATCACTTAGTTAGCCTAGTCTTCCTTCAGTGTATCAACATAACATCAAGTACAATGTCTAAGCTTTACATCAAGTGCCATTTATGTCTTATTAGAGAGCCTTCTACAAAAGTTTCTACAGACTATCTCATTAAAGTCATCATTGTATTATATTTTATTCCAAATCATTTTCTTTAACTAGTCATAGGTAATCATTTATCGAATCCTTTATAAGGTCAATTAATGCTCAAAATTACTAAAACTCCATGTAACCATTAAGACTTGCCTTGTTTTAGACACAACTGGTAGTAAAACCAATCTAAAGATCAAATTCTAGATTTGGACAATTTTGCAAAAAGTCTTACGTACTCATTTTCAACACGTCATTGTTTTGATATTATGAAAACGACACTTTTAGTTTGTAAATATCACAATAAATCAGCTAAGTGATCACTTTTGGCCTCGAAATTACATGCAACATCATGAGATATCATTTTAAGACAAAAAACATGAATAAAAAGGAGATTAGACTAAAGATACTTGAAAATTATATAATTTTTCATAAATTCCAAATTTTATGATTTTCTTAAATAAAAAATGAATGATACCTAAACAAGTAGTTTTGCTAAAACTTTTGATACTATATGTTAATGTAGTTAATGAAGAGCGTATGAAAATAAGCTTAGGCTAGAAACTACATTGCTTGCCCTTTCGAAAATTAGTTCGAAAATTTGTGCAAAACTGGTTGTTTCATAAGACTAATACATAAGATATGCATATTTCAAGAAACAAATATTTTTCATGAAAGCCCCTAAAAATAACTAATTAATACAAACTTTCATAATTTCCCAATAAGGTTTGCTATTTTTAACAGTTTATCGAAAATTGGGTAAAAGCCCAGCCTTACTAACGTCGTATGATCTGGTGATCGAGCACTACCAAGGGCATGTTGGTAGCCATGGGTGGTTCTTTTGCTCTCTAATGGTGGTAGCCACTTGTTTGTCGGTGTTTGTTTGCCTCGAATTCCATGTACGCTTAGATTTCCAACAGTTTTCAATTAACTCCTTTATTTATCTACAAAAATGCTAATTTTTCTCCATAAATTTCCTAAAGCTCCCAACTTGATCAAAGAGTATAAAAATAAAAATGTTTATGGCTCTTATAGTAGGTTTGTAAGGAGACAAAATTGCCAAGTGTCACTCCTTGTCCTCAAAACTATGTTCTCATCCCATGTGCTCCTATTGTTTTATAATTCAATGCATAGGTGCCTATAGTTTATTACACTTGGTTTATAAAAACCACTTGCAACCTCGGTTTTAGGTCAAGGCCACTTTTGGCTATTTTACTTATTTATTCTTTAAATATTTTTATATCTTATTCCCTTTTGATGTAATCTTCTACAAAATGGTGCAAGCTTTTACAAGACCAAATCCAAAATTGTACTTATCTTCTACTTTATTTGTATTAATATATTAATTTTATTTTCTAAGTACACATAACTCTTAAGTAATATTCCGAGACTAGTTATTTAATTTATTGTTTAAATGACTTTTGGTTTTAGTTAACTTAATGCTTTATTTAATTGATTCTTTTATGTGTACTATTTTAGGGATTTAACTTCACAAGGCCACCTCTTCTAATTTTTGTAACCTAACCATGAAGTTTCACTTAATTCTATTGATGTTGCTCGGCATCTAAATTTATGGGGGTTTAGGAATCCAAGGGCATTACATTCTTACCTCCTTATAGAAAAGATTAATCCTTGAACTTAAGCGTTTTAAGATATATAAGTTTTAAGACTATCATCATACTCCCATTGTGTAAATCTAATTTCTACATCACATCACAATTAATTTTTATTGAAGTTACAACTTCGGTAATTCTACAAACAATTATACTTTCAAGCCCTTTTCATGTCATCTTACCATATCAACTTGGATCAAATACACTTATAAATCTAGCTTATTATCATACTTGTTTCCTTGCAATAGAAATATAAGTTATCATATTATCTATTAACTTTACTTTTTGCCAAGGTATCCTCATGGCCTTATCATCCCTAGTTCTTGAACTTTTTCAAAGGAGGTATATCTTTACTCTTCATATTGATACCTATCTATATTATATTTGAACAAAACAACTTAAAATCTCTTAATATTTGTTCCATAGTTGTGAAGCCATATAGTCAAATGTTATGATCGATCAAGATTTTAACCTCACTTAGAACATATTTTTTCTTATAAACTCTGTTCTTATCTTAACACAACTATGTAGAAATACTACATCTATCACACTTTAAATCAATTTAAGCATAGTTTAGTGTAGAAGTGAATCGAAACTCTAAGTCCCATAATATCACTCTTATACCTTTCAAGTCATATTTCATTAATTTACTAGAATTCTTTACATCCTCATTTTGTTCTTTACCAAGAATATTATCTATTAGGAGTTTTCCAATATTTTTGTTCTCAATATCAAACAACATTCTTCTTTTCATTGTTATTCACCACTTGTAGATCTACTCTCATTCACATCATCAATATTTATCTCCAAAGTTGATCTTGACTTACTTGTCACTTTAAAACTTATCACCACATCTAATTGTTTTCACATTAAATTAATATATTTAATCCTAACCACCCTCAAACAATAATATAACTTAGGTCTTTCAACATTGGGTGACCCTATAATCCCATTAACAACATCTTATAAATCTATGGCATTCACTCTCACATATGATTACATTCTAAGGTATAGATCTCCAAGCGATAAGATAATAGCGATTAAATCATATCATCTAATTATTCGCCTTTAAACCTAAATTATTAATCCATACTTAAGGCCATGTTCGAGGATAACCAATCCAGTTTCTCGAACTTAAACATTCAATCACCGATTTCAAACTATCAAGCTAATGAATCTTCAATATTAGCTTCTAAGTATCAAGATCTAAAACTATCATCTCTAAAAGATTTTCATTCATTAACTTTCATGTCTTTTATGCTCTTATTTATCAAGTCAGATGATCTTCTACCTTAACTTCCACCTTCTGAATTTTATCACCATAGTCTCCCAAGATACCTTCTTTTACTTTAACTTTTGCCATTCAAATGATAGTTGTTTTAGAGTATCTTCTATTTTACTTTTTATAGTATTTGCCATACTTTCTCATTTTCCACCAATCTCTTTCTTTTGTCTATTTGTCTCCTCATCTCTTGGAAGATTAGTTGGGACCACCATTAAATCATCAAAATTCATGGTCATCATATACTTGATATCCCCTTTATACCTTATTGTTTAATGCTTTTCTTGATAACAACCTTAGCCTTCTATTTTCTAGCATCATTTCCTAGATTCTTTACAAATATCAAAGTATAAAAACAGGGATATATACATAGTATTCTTCTACATATTATATAATAGATTTTCTCTAATCATTTATATTATCCTCAATAATATCCAATTTCATCCCTCTTTTAAATCATGATTTCTCATTTATAGATCCATCCCAATTTACATGATTAGCATCCATTACCAATCAAATCAATCTTCTTGTCACCTCAGTAAGTTATACATATGTATGTATATATGTTACAGTCATACGATTGAATTCGTATATTCAATACTGGTCTCCATTAATTATTAGCATAATTAAAATTCACTTTGAAATCAGATTGGTCACATGATGTCATTATCACAAATGCACTTATAACAATAAAAATTCCTTTCCATTCATTGTACTTAATCTTTATACTCTTTGGGTTTGCTAGACCCACTAGATGAAGGAATTTTCAATTTGATATTTCTTAAGCCCCTATTAACAACCCTTAAGTCTTCTCTCCTCTTTCTCTTCCCATAATGTCTAATCTGTACATCGTTACCATCTTAATCATCTCATTCACTTCCTCCCAATTAGAGCCTCCATCACTTCTCATATCCCCTTTTCTATTCTCACCTCTATGCATCCTCCTCCATACATGCAATAATTTGGTTGTCTCTTGTAATGAATTAAAAATATTTTGAATTTCAAACTCAAGATGATCTACCCTTCATCTTAAGCTACTAATGGGAATATTACATTGTTTACACTTGTGACATTTTCACAATTATACACCATGTACGATTTCTCATATGCAATTCTTTGTACACCTTGTTACCACCATAACCCTTAATAAACTTTACAATCAATACAACCCCTCACTATCAACAACTTCAACATTACTATAAGGTGTTTTAACTGCACCACTTCCACACTAAATATCAATAAAACTAGTGACTTTCCAACCACTCAATTAAAGCTTCAATGACTAAAGGTAGAGGAATTGAAATTATCTCAAGTATGTTGTACTATATGCTTTAATACCATTATATGTGATGAAATTTGACAAAGAGAAGCTCGAATCTAGAATGCTACCATTAACACCTCAATAACAACGAGTAGGAACTAAATGATAGGAATCGAGCTATTGGATCTCTAACCCGTAGCCGAGCTCGAGGTCTAGAAGGACTAATGAGGCGAATATTCCTGTTTTAACCCATTTCTGCCGAGGCTGAGCTGATCCTTGCTGACGACCAACTTCTTATGTTGAGCCGAGTGATTATAAATCTCTTAGAAGTCGTGTGATGATTGGTCAAATGCTTTGCTGATAGCTTAGTCCCTCACATATACTTACTCGGCCCTGCTCGAGTTGACCTCCAAATTGACAATAGTGGTGCTAAGAAGCTGAGAGCTCTAGTACATATCCATAGCCACTCCTTCTCGAATAAGCCAACGTCTGCTTGCACCTCCACTCTGCACCCCTACTCGACCTTCTATCATGACTATACTATTTTGTTTGTTTCTACTGGAAGCATTCCCATTATGATATTGCTATGTATCCTAGACCTACGTGAAGGAATTTGCAACTTCAATCATTAATTTACTTGAATTTTCATTTATACCCTTTATTACTCTTTGTACATTACTTCTTTTAGACATTACCCTTTTAATCTTTTCCGTTTTAGGTTAGTTGCCTAGTTTGGCTATAAATACCCTTTATACATGTAGTCACATATTCAATTTTTATCATATTATCATTAAGCTAGTAAATATACCCTTTTGTAAACATTGCTCTTGTTAGCTTGTTTACTCTTTGCACTCTTGTCCTTACCCTTAAGCAAAGCAAGGTGATGAGTAATCTCACCAAACCATTTTGTGTGTCATATCAAGTTGTGCTGTGAGTCCTTGGAAGTTCCTTGGTACATTACATCCTCGGAGCTGTTCGTGGGTTTGCTTACTTTACTTTTACTATTTTCGCACAATCCCATCACCTTCTTCAAGCTTACAGTAAGCATGGACCCACCCCTATGACCGACCTTATCTGTCATTGATTTCGTTATGCATCATCTTGGTATTAGAGCAAAAGTTTCATTTGAGTAATTTGTGTTTGTGCTTATGTTTTGTGAAGTAGTGCTTGTTGTAGCAGTATGTTGAAGTTGTGAAGAGAATCACTAAAGTATTTAAGTAAGTAATAGAGTGTAGTAGTTTGTTCTCGAGTATACTCTATTTCGCCTTATTTTGAACATTTGAAAATAGAGTAAGTTTTAGTGTAGTGATTTGTTCATTAGTATAGTTAAAGGTGTTTATGGGCTAATTGGAAATTTGTGTGGAAAGTGTGTGTATTGTTTAGTTTGGAGAAATAGTGTTAATTGTATCTCAGACTTCAAAGTTTGAGACCAAATTTTTCGAAGAAATGAAAGACCCAAGTGTTAATGTTGGCATTAGTAATGATAGCAGTGGTGTTGTCTACCATAGCTAACAGCCCCAAAGTAACCCCAAAAGCACATATGAGAGACCAGATTAGGTAACTAACCTCTTAGTTGACCTAACTAAAGTTGTTCATGAAATGGCCCATGGACTTGCTAAGGCTGTGCAGAACACTCCACAAGCTGCCTAACATATTTGAGGTTTGAACCCAACTTGTTATGTTCGAGGTGGAGGAGTAAGAGGATGAGTGAGAAAAAGGATTGACTTGGGAGATTTGGATGATAATGGAGAAGAAGAGTTTGAGGAAGAAGAGCGAGCTCAGGTACCTCTAACTATTAACCATGTGAAGCTTCAGATTCCGAGTTTCAATGGATCTGAGAGTGCAAATGATTATTTAGATTAGGAAGAGAAAGTTGGGCGAGTTTTTGATTATTACCAATATGAAGATCAAGAGAAGGTAAGGATTGCTATTGTTGAGTTCTTAGGATATGTTGCCATGTTATTGAAGATTTTTTAGATCATGAGGAGATGAGAAGGATACAAAGAGGTCAATACTTGGCCTAAGATGAAAAGGATACTCAGAAATAGGTTCATGTCAGATACTTATTTGTAAGATATTTTTTCTCAGCTTCAAGAATTGAGACAAGGAGATTGAACTATTAATGAGTATGTCTAGGAGTTCCAAATACTCATGATTCGTTGTGAAGTAGAAGAGCCGTAAGCTCGGACAGTATCTAGATTCCTCATTGGATTAAGAAGTAATATCTGAGATATTATGGAACTTCAGCAATTTATTATAATGGATGAGGTTATATGAATAGCCTAACAAGTGGAGAGATAGAGAAGGAGCAGGATGCTGACCTGACCCTTGACAAGTTGATCTAGTCAATCAAGTCGACTTGTTTAGGGAAACTACCAAAGTTCAACTAAGTACTGAGTCGACCAGACGAACATACGTTAGGATTGAATAGAAAGGTCGACTTGATGGTGACATGCCAACTTGAACATATGGGAAAGGACAAGGATTTGAGAGGAAGATAAGCTAGATTAAATGCTTTAAATGCCAAAGATTTGAGCATATAGCTACTTAGTGTCCGAACCAATGAACTATGGTCATCAAAAGAGATGTCTTGAAGATTCAAGTGGACAATACTAATAAGGAACTTGAGGAAAAGGTTGTTCTAGAGAGGGAAACCCCTAAGAAGGATGAACTGGTCAAGGAAAATGTGTTCACTGAAGACCTGGACAAATTGACTCTAATTGTTCGACGTGTAACAAGTTTGGAACCCTCACTTGAGGAGCAGTAGAAGGAGAACTTATTCCACATCACTTGTAGAGAGGGTGATTAAGTGTGTGCACTCATAGTGGATAGTGGGAGTTGCACTAATGTAGTATCCGCGGACCTAGCTAAGAAATTGAAGCTATCGACTATCTTACATCCAAAGTCGTATAAGTTGTACTGGCTGAATGAGAAAAGAGCACTACATATCACTCAACAAGTCTTACTGCCAATCTTTATTGGAAATTATTTTGATGATATTCTTTGTGACGTGTTGCCCATATATGCATCTCATGTTCTACTAGGCCAATCTTAGCTTTTTGACCGAAGAGTTATCTATGACAGTTATAAGAATACGTATGTATTTGAGAAGGATGGAAGGAAGGTTACTTTGAATCTTATGACACCGAGTTAAGTTAACAAACTGCAAGCTAAACTTGCTCAAGGATCCAAGAAGACTTTAATTCTAAGTAGAGCTAAGTTTTGAGAAGCTATAAAGGTTGGCATGCTAACTTTTATGTTGGTCAAAAGGCTATTAGAGTTAAAGGAGCAAATTGAGATACCCTTTGAGGTGAAAGAGCTACTTGATGAATATGCCAACCTATTTCTAGAATAGTCACTTGAACGATTACCCCCAATTAGAGGCATTAAACATTGCATTGGCTTAATACCCAATGCTGCCCTGTCGAATAAGCTAGCTTATCAGATGAATCTTGAGTAGGCTTCTAAGCTCTAAAGACAAGTCAATGAACTACTGGAGAAAGGATATGTGAGGGAGAGCCTCATCCCTTATGTTGTGCTAGCGCTCCTTGTGCTAAAAAAGGATGGTACTTAGCAAATGTACATCAATAGCCAAGTCGTGAATAAGATCACCATTAAGTACCAATATCCTATCCCTACGTTAGATGACATGTTAGATGAATTGAGTAGAGCTAAGATCTTCAATAAGATTGATTTGAAGTGTAGCTACCATCAGATCTGGCCAAGGCCAGAAGATGAGTGGAAAATTGGCTTTAAAACTTGGTATGGACTTTACAAGTGGATGGTAACGCTTTTTGCTTATCAAATGCCTCGAGCACTTTCATGCAACTAATGAAACATGTATTGAGGAATCTAATTGGGAAGTGTGTTGTGGTGTACTTTAACGACATCCTTATGTATAGTGCCAACCTTGCGAGCCATTATGAACATCTCTATGCTGTATTCAATGTACTTCGAGTCAAGAAATTATTTGGCAATTTAAAAAAGTGTTGCTTATGCTAGGAGGAAGTGGTATTTCTAGGCTATGTAGTAGGTAAAGGAGGCTTGCGATTATATGATGAGAAGATTCAAGATATTGCTAAGTGGCTAACTCTAACCAATTGTGCTAAAGTGAGAAGTTTCCATGGACTAGCATCCTTTTATCGAAGGTTCATTAGAAATTTTAGGACCATTGTTGCACCTCTTATTGAGCTAATAAAAAAGAACATTGAATTTAAGTGGGAAGAAAGAGAGGAAGTAAGTTTTGTTGAAGCGAAGGCAAGGTTGACTTTTGTAACTGTATTAGCCTTACCTGATTTCGAGAAGATTTTTGAGTTGGAATGTGATGCGTTAGGCATTGGTATAGACCCTATCTTAATGCAAGAAGGCCAACCAATTGCTTATTACAATGATAAGCTCAAATGACCTCAATTGAACTACTCTATATATGATAAAGAACTCTTAACCTTTATCCAAGTGCTAATATGGTTGCACTTGAGCAAGGAAAGGTTCTCGAGAAAAAGAAAGAAAAAGTTGTTCACCTGAGTTAAAGGCTCCTTCAAAATCCTCCAAAAGATTAATGATCATAGCTACATATTAGAACTATCGGAAGATTATAGGGTTTCAGATGCTTTCAACATTATTGACTTCAGTCCCTATCACCTTGAAGGAGCATTAGACAAAAACCAACCGAATTTCATCCCAAATCCAAATCAATAAGGAGGGAACGATAAGAATTAGGTTATTGGACCTCTAACCCATAGTTGAGCTCGAGGCCTAAAAGGACTAATGAGGCGAATCTTCCTATTCTAACCTACTCCCATAAAGGCTGAGTTAATCCTTACTGCGGGCCAACTTCTTATGTCGAGTCGAGTGACTATAAATCTCTTAAAAGTCATGTATTGAGTAGCTAAATGCTTTGCTAATAGCCTGGTCCCTTACACACTCTTGTTTGGCTCTAATTAAGCTGACCTCTATATTGGCAACAATAAGGTTAAGAAGCCGAGAGCTCCAATACATATCTGCAGCTACTCCTTCTTGGATAGGCTAAGGTCTACTTATACCTTTGCTTGACCTTCCATCATAATTGTACTATTTTGCCTATTTCTACTAAAAGCATCCCCAATATGCTGTTGCTACATATCCTAGACCTACGTAAAGGAATTTGCAGCTCTAATCATTAATTTACTTAAATTATCATTTGTACCATTTATTACTCTTTGTACATTACTTATTTTAGACATTAACCTTTTAATCTTTTCTATTTTAGCCTAGTTGCCTTAGTTTCTCGGATATAAATACCTACTGTACATATAATCGCATATTTAATTTTTATCCTCTTATCTTCAATTTATTGAATATACCCTTTTGCCAACATTACTTTCGTTAGCTTATTTACTCTTTGCACTCTTATCTTAACTCTTAAGCAAGGTTAAGTGGTGAGTAACCTCACTAGACCATCTCATACGCCATATCGAGTTATGCTATGAATCTTTAAAAGTTCCTTGGTGTATCATATCCTTAAAGTTGTTCGTAGGTTTGCTTACTTTACATTTACTATTTTCATGCAATCCCATCACCTTCTTCAAGCTTTTTATAAACTTAGACCTACTCTTGCAACCGACCTTGTCTATCCTTAGTCTCAATCTACATCAACAAAGGTTTTGGCTTTTGAGTATTTAAGAAGGAAAATAGGTGGATATGAATACAAATATTATTAGATATCACTCACTAACATCAAATATAGGTTAGTATTATATCTAAAATGGTGTTTGCTATTGCACATAGACATAAAGTTAGATATGGGTTATTAATGCGTTTCGAATGCTACATGAAGGCTCAAGGATAATTCACCACATTTACAACTATTTGATAAGAAAGTAATAGTTAAAGAAGATATAATTACTCAATAACAAAGCAAATACTCATTCATAGAGTTCATAGATGTAATTACATGAAGAAGATGATCTGTAATGTCCATTATAGAATCCTACTTAAACCCTTAACTTCATTTGGTGGCACTTAGGTAAGATAAAGTAAAGTTTCAATAAGTAAAACTAAGTAAAACGTAGTGTCTTAGTGAAGCTATTTATAGCTATTCGTTGGATGGACTATGGGACCACCATTTAGACAGGGCTACCCTACATTCTGTGTGTTTGAATTATGCATACCAATTGGGTCAGAGACGGTGTTACCATTTGGTCTATGCATGAAAAACTAAGTAATTGCTCGAATGCCTATAAGTGCTGTTTTTATGGTGCCTAGCATATAGTAAGCTTTGCTCTCCCATTTACAGTAGGAACGGTACCACCTACATGGTATTCCTTACCTTGTAATTCTTGTTAACTCTACACTTCTTGATAGCTCTGTTCGTCTAAGCATAAACTTAGTCTAAGCCTTGCTTCATTGAAGGGAGTTTCAAATCGATGGCCTCATCAAAACATATGGTGATATAACATGTAAGGGTGTACTTTCAATGGTAACAATTTGAATTTTAAGCATACTCCGATTTAGGAGAAGTTAAATACGTAGAGGGGTGGATAAAGAGATAAAAGAGGGAGAGAAAATGCTTAAAATTGCTCTTATTGAAACTATTCCCTTTTTACTACAAAACATAAAGCATGAAGATTTGTTTGTCAATCATAGGGATAAAAACTTAATTAAATAGGAATATTGCCTCATAAAAATATGCACTAGCTTTTGGTAATATAATTAAATATACTAAATTTTTTGTATTTATATGAATTATTATGAAATTTAGAAGAATTAAAGCCATTCAAATAATGAAAATGCTATCTATATATTTTTTTTTAGCGATTACAACAAGAGAGGGAGGATTCAAATTTGGTCCATCTTACATAAGAGACTAATGTTCATATTATTAAGCTATAAGGCCATTAACGCTACATTATGTGTTAAAGATAGTTATTTTTATATAAATTATATAAATTTTTGTCCATCATGCCACGATTGCAACTTCGTTATCAATATCTTTTTTTTTTATTGCATAAAGAAGATTTCTTTTAGTTCCATGATTAATATAAAATAATTTTATTTAATGAAAATAGTTTAAAACTTGTTTACTTGGAGATATATCAAACCTAAACAAATTGATTTGAACCTAATCAAAGTGGAAAATGCAACTCTTTAAATGATTCATGGTTTGGTCTGGAGACTCGTATCGAAATTAACCACTTGATATCGATTTGAACCAAATTTTATTCAAAATAAAAAAAAATAGGCAAAAATTTTTAGTTTTAAACTCCATCGACATTTAAATATAACCTTATTTACCTTTTCCCTTTTTCTTTTTTTTTTTTTATTATCACTAATCTAACTCTTATTCTTTGTAGTCTACTCCTTTTCCTTCACTATAGTCTCTTATCCATCAAGTAGTTTTGTGTGCCCTTACAATCACTTAAGATACAATGTTACCATGATATAATGTTATATGTGTTTAATTTTTGTCTAATGTTTCTAAATTTGATAGTTCATATTTGGCTAAAAATGCCAACAACTATCGATTTTGTCAAATAGGATAGTGTGCTTATAAAAGTGGTTCTAATCGAACCATATTGAATCAAGTCAAATCATGTTTAAAGTGATTTTGTTTAAAACCTCAAACCCCTTAAGTGCTTTAGTTCATTAAGGGTATGAACAAAATCGTTTCAAATGTAGTTTAATTTGATTCATTTCTAAGTTAATCAAATCAAACCATGAACTTTCTTAAGGAATATAATAGTCCTACCTAGAATACTTTCGATTATCTTATATTCTCTTTTTAGAGGGAATAGTTGTTATCTTATGAAAGATGGAATATTTTATTTCCTCTGTACTATAGAAAAGTTTAAGTGAGGAACAATAATACCTTTAGTCAATGAGAAAAATTAATTATTTTTAGTTATTTCTAAAAAGTTAAAAGATATATTGTTGTTTTAAATTATATTTCCAATTCAATATCGTAATTAATTATATAAAATAAATATTCTTTATAATAAAAAATTACATATAGTAAACAATAAGGTTCATACTTCTAACCTACTCTTATTAATAGTAATTTTCAACTATATAACTTTTCCATTGCAAAAAGTGATGTTAATATAAATCAAAAAATTATAAATGATAACGAACTTGGAAATCATATTTAAAATTTGGGTAAATTATGTTGACTACCTCTAAAAACTTTAAAAATTATAGACTCTTAGCTTTTTAAAAAGTCAATGATTACTCCCCTAGAAAGTTGATATAGTGGCTTTTGTTGAAATTTTAATTGATATGGCGATACATAAATGGTGTCATGGTACTTCTTTCAATATATTTAATTAAGTAGTTTAAGAAAAATTAACAGACGAAACACTTGCATTATGTGTATAAAAAATATAGAAAAATCTTAGGCTAAAAATTAAAAAAAATATTGATAATATATATTAATACAATCAAAACCATATTATACAAATAATAGATAGATGGAAAAAATAGTAACAATAGAAGTATGATAGAAAATGGTAATTATATAGTTAGATGGAATGCTTTAGAATTTTGTAGAATGTATTTGATTTTTTTTTTTTTGTATAACTATTATGTGAATATGTTTAATAATTAAAACTATAATACCCTACATTGTTAATTATAAGTAGTTAAAAAAAAAAAAGAAGACTTTCTCTTTAATATAATAGATAATAAAAATATAAAAAAAAACATAGAAGTAATGAAAAAGTATAAAATCTTAATGAATCTTATTATATGTAAGTTTCTCAACAATTGCAAATGAAAGTAGTATTTTCAATAGCATCATGGAAACTATAATAGATAGGCCTCAAACATGCTAGTCTTTGTTGCCAGACTCGTTTGCATGGGAAAAAATTATCAACGCATGATCTTTTTAAAAAACGAAGAGTAAAGTGTTGTAGAGAAATAACGATAAGGTTGAGAAACATGAATAAAATATATTCAACACAATTATGCGTTTTTTGTTTTTTTGAGAAACTTACATATAAGTAATATTAATAAAGATTTTATACCTTTTTTATTATTTTTTATATTTTTATTACTTCTCTTATACTAATTAATTAAATATATTAAAGAAAATACCATGTCACCGTTAGCGTATCCCACGGCAGCTAAAATTTCCACAACGGTCATGTCATTTTTCCAAGGAGGAAGTGTTGTCTTTTAAAAAAGCCGGATATCTAAAGATCGGTTCATGTAATTAACTCTTAACACGTATTTTCGGTTTTCATCTTGTTTCGTTCCCTATAACACTTTCTATATATCGCATAAATCCCCTTGTGTATGCAAAACCCTAGAAGGCACACCGCCTCCAGTCCACAAACCTAGCTTCCTCCCCACCCCAACTGGGGCCTTTACCCCGTATGTTGTGGTAAGTTCCTCTCACGCATCGGAATCAAATTTCAATTCTAAATCATAGGCTTGCTTTTTGGTTTACAAAACCCTAATTTCAGTTTTTATACTTTCAATTTTATGCCACGACTCCGTAATAAGCCCTTAAATTCGTTGCAGTTTGCTGACTTGTTCTGTGACTTCGTTTAACCGACTTCTGGGTTGTGTAAACGTTCAATGATGATTTAACTAATTTCCAAGCGTTAATCCAAGTCATTGAAATCGCAAATCACGTCCTTGAAGCGTGACTTTAATTGTTTGCATTTAGCGTGTGTAATTTCTGTGGTTATCGCGACGACCCAACTTACAGACAGAAGATTTTCTCAGCTTGCACCTTGTCTCGTTGGCCATTCTGACATTATAGAATGGCCTTTGAGCTAGGGTGCATAAATGAATAGCTGTTCAGTCAGCAACGGCCAGACAACCGTCGAGATGGATCCACAGATGGGTGGCCCATAGTGCCTCTTGTCTACTAAATCCATCTTACATTTCGGAATATTAAAATGGTCTACTTTTACAGTATTATTTTACTTGGAAGAATCTTAAAGTTAACTGTCCTGCCTTTGGTGTTTTGATGCATCTGGGTCTGGAAAGATAAAAGACTACAGCAAGTTTAGGGGGAATAATGTATCCCTGGTTACATCCTTCTGGTCCTCCATATTAGAAGAAACTGTTTCTGTTCCTCGAAGGTGTGACTGGGAGCAACTGATGATATGGGCTGTTTATTCTATGGGATTCATGAATTTGTTATCTGATCTAAAGATTTGGGGGGTGGGCGGGGGAGGTAATGCGATGGGAATTGATGGTGGTAGAGAGCTATTTATAAAAATGGAAGAGCAGTGGAGGTTATCGGATTTTGCACTCGTATCGTAGGCCTCTCTTGTTATGTAGTGTGGCCCTTGAGCGATGGTCTATAAATGGATAGCTGTTTAGTCAGCAGCGGCCAGACAACCGCCAAGATGAATCCACAGGTGAATGGCCCTAACTGCCACCTGCCTACTAAATCCATCTTACATTTTCATCGCTTACTGTTTGCTCAACCGTGTCTTTCCAGGAAACATTAAATGTTGGGGAAGTCTTGTGCCTGCTTTCGTTTATCATCCTTCAGGATTATAATAAAAACCTACTCTTGTACGTTGGGATGCAAATGATGGGACTGATCAATATCGTGTGCCAAGTACCATGATTAGAATAAAATCTGCATTATTAATGGGGTATTTGGGCTATTCTCAGATGCTGCATTGTGGGACAATGTGCTGGAGGAGCTTAGAAACTGTGAATTGCTCAAAACTGTACCACCATTGGAGAAAGGAAATCAACCATTCACAAGTTTTCCTTGACTAGACCGGGACAGCATGTAGTGGAAGTGAAGTGTAGAATTGCATTTTTACATGGGAAAAGAGAAAAAGAAAAAAGGGTAGATTTGTTTACTGGAGATGGAAAATTTAATTACTTGAGGGAAGTGCTGACAGAATCCAAACAATTACTCTCTCAGAGTGCCCATCTCTGCTTTCTAGTCTTTGTTCCTCTGGATTTAGGCCATTGGAAGGACTAGGGTTTTTAGGTAGATGAAATCTTTAACTCGCTATACTCACTGGCCTCAATGATTTTTGGTTGGACAGCCGATCGACCAGATGCCATAGGATATTGGCCCCTTAGCCTTGTTAATTAACAATAACACCAATTAAGTATAATCGCATGAACAGATTTAGAAATTAGTCTTTCCTCTACTTGGGGGTTGATGGAATGTGGATGGGACTTAACTAACACTGCTTGAATGAATAGAAATCTACTGGAATAAAAAGAAACTGGCGAAGAGAGAAGGAAATTATGCGTTGGGAAATTTTAATGAGATGTGGAATTGGGATGAGTACGGTAGAAATGAGTGGAACATTTCTATTTTGAACAATTTTTGTTTCTCTCCAAAATTTGAGAGAAAACTAATGAAATTGGTAAAAATTATGAAAAGACAAAAGTTACCCTAAAAGTAAGGTAAAGGGGGAAGCTATTATTTGAGAGAAACATGAAAATGATGCATTTCATTCCAGTTTTATCATGTAAACCCATGTAAGAAATTTCGGCTGGAAAAAAAAAAAAAAAAAAAAGACCTCTTTCTTTCATTTCCCTTGTAATGATTTCCAACGAATTTCTACTGGCCTTAAAATTGCTCAAAATAGTGTAAGACATGACCATATTTTTGGTTTGGTTCTTAAAGACTTTTTGAATCGAATTGTTTTACAGTAGTTTTAGTTTTGTTTTAGATACTCCTGCCTATAGGATCGAATCGACTTTGAACTGTCGACTTACGGGCAAGTTCCACAATGAATCATTACTGATCTAATCATGATTAATTTATGGATTAGTGGTTTTTGGTCAGTTCATGAATCGATGAACCACCTTTTTTCTTTATTTCTTCATTTCATTTTTGTTTTTTTTTTCCTTTTTCCCTTTGTCCCTAGCTGACCATTCAATCACTTTTTTTTCTTACCTTTTTTTCATTTTTCCTTTTTTTTTTTAATCTTTTCTTTCCCTTTTTCCTTACTAACCCTTCAAGCTTCAACTTCTTTCTTCTTTTTTTCCTTTCCTCCTTCACCAAAGCATACATTTCGAACAATCGAAATTTAGAATATAAAGAAGTCTCTTACAGTATAAAGTACTAAGTAAATCGAGTAGAGTTAAGTGATCAAAGGGAAAAATATGTTTTAGTGTATTTTACGGTCGTTTCGTGAGGTGTTTATGTATCCGTTAATCGGAATTAGATCATCGTAGTTTGATTTAAATTTTTAGAAAACTTTTATTCTATTGGTCGATTTTACATTTTGCGAAAAGAATTCAAATATACATGACTATCTAGTTTAATTATTAAAAAAAATAACATTTTCACTCGGTGATAATTTAGAAAACTCTAAGGCTAAATCATTACTTTTGAAAAGGCCATGTCATTTAGATTTTTTCAATAATTAGGAAAAATGATTTTTTTACGTTAAAAAACTTTTTTGGAAAGGGATAAAAAGAAAACTTAGTATGTTTGTACTTGAGGTTATTGTTCATGTTTGTGACTAAGAGTGAAACCCGTAGCTAAGCTTGAGCTTCGATCAGATCAGTTCTTATCGCTGAAGTAATCATTCTCTTGCTTGATGTCCCATACAATTCTTACCGTCTTCAGGTTGCCTTGCACTAGTCTTCTATATAAGCGCTAGCCTCAACATTGACAATAGATAGAGATGTTTATCATTCGTTATTTGTCGATGATGAGGTTTGCTATACTAAATGCTTGCTTAACGGCAACCATTGAAACTGGAGCAACAAATACTTTACGGGCCATGCAAAATAGGAATGAGTAGTCCCTTGCGTGTTTTTACCACCACTCCAAAATATCAAAGTCCTTCATGAGAATATTTTCAAAAAACTCAAAATTTGTATTGGTGTAGTACTACATCTTAAACATTAGACCATCAGATTGTTGCTGCTTTAATTTTTGTGCTAGTAACTACTCACCCATAAATGAATAATGCTACTCGTTGGTCGGTAGCGAAGAAGACATCAATGATTAGCCGCCGTATTGGTTTTTGTAGTTGTTGAGCATCTCCTTTATATCAGTCGTCATTGCCAATGCTTCCTGTTGTGTTTTCAAGTTATACACGTTTTGGGAATCTGTTAGATCTTTAATATAACTGTAATAAGTTTTCAAATATATTAATAATAATTCTACTTTATAACGAGGATTTAAAATAGTTGCTACAAGATAAATACGAAGAATGTCTTTATAATAAAATAACCACTTCAACACTATATCGTATACGCATGTGTTTAGGTTTAGGTTTTCACAAGCCTGAGGTAGCACACCAAGTACACTAATGGCTGACATAACAAATAAGTGTACATTGGGCCTATAAACTTGCAAGAAAGTTTTAGTAACATCATGAAAAACTTTCAAAATTTTTAGTAACTAAATACATATATCCTAGTTATTAGGGAGAATGTCAACTTCGTACATATTGTATATTGCGAAGTCACACAACAGTTCGTTGTAAAGAACTATGCTATGTAATAACTTGTAAGTCGAGTTCCAGTGGTGTTACACATCTATTTTAAATTTCTAGAGCCTCTTCTAGTACTTTATGCAGAAGTTCCTCCACTTTTTGTGAAGGGACGGCTTCTTTGTTATTGTTTTAACGATGTTCTTGATTGAAGTTATACTATCTTATAAAACTACAATGACATCCTTGACATACAAGTTAAGAATATGATATACACAACGTATGTGGAACCACCTTCTCCTTAATGCTAGTTGATAGTAATTTTTTATATTAGATATTGAGGCAGTATTGACACTTGCATTGTCAAAAGCAATGGAAAAAAATTTTCTCACTAATTCGTATCCATTTAGAATTCCTTTAATAATTTTATAGATGTTTTGTGCTATATGGCGCTTGTTACATACTCTTAAAGCTAATAGATGCTTAGTAAGTTGCCAATTGTCTTCTATTTAGTGAACAGTAACACCCATATAAAAATTATTACGAAAATGATTTGTCCATATGTTTATATATATAGACACATACGTATTGAGTGAAGTGAACTTACTTATGAACTCTCTTTTACCTTTGTAGTAGAACTTCTACATGGCTTGGGTTAACATATTACAGCTAAGCCATCGTGAGTTGGGGTTGAACGTCTCTCACCTGTATTGGTTCTACCACTTTGATGCACCTGCGTTGAATGATATGTACATATTCGCTAGGCACTACGTCAAGTTGTACTTGTGCCTCTCTTAATCATACCTCATCAACAATTAACCGGATGAACCACCGTCTTAAGTAATCTGTTGCTACATACTATCTATTCCTACTTCTTCAAGATGCTTCTATCTCAACTGTTTGTTAAGGGTGTCATATCTCTCTCTCGTTTTCCAAGAGTAACTCGTGCTGTAGTAGTTGTAGAATGTGTTCGAGTTCCCTTTTTCGTCTATACCTTTATGGAAATGCGTAGTAAAAATATTAGACTTACCGAATTTAGGGAACTTACCTAAGCTTGAAGGTCTTGAACTATCAGGCCTACGATATCCCATATGTTACTCCTCTGTTTTGAAAGTAATTTTTATCTCGTCCTTCTCATCCTCAAACATGCTTATGGGGCAATTCATCCGTAAGGGTTAGATTTTAAGGGGTTGTGCAAAGACACTCATGTAAGGAGGTTTGAATCTAATAGGACGATTAAGGATGCTCATGCGTGGAGGTTCAAACCCGAGAGATGGTGTACCTTAGTAACTCATGTGTTGAGGTTCAATGTTAAAGTTAGGAGGTGGTATGTTGTGATTACTCATGCGATGAGATTCTACATCGAAGCCAGGAGACAGTGTAACTTGTTCGTCAACGTTCTCATAATCTAGGTATGCTTAAATGTCGTTGAACCGTTGTAGCTTAGACGATATATTAGTTCCAATGCTCTTGCTCTTGTCCTTACCCTTACCCTTACCCTTAACCTCACCTTTTCCGCTAAATGAGGAACTATGCTTCTTACCAAAGAAAGTACGATGCAAGATTCTTTCCATAAATGTTAAATTTTTTTTCCATTATTTATTACAACAAAAGTTTATGAATAAAGGATAGGAATAATATGTAAAACAATACAAAATGGAATGAAGAATAATACTTAGATCTTGGTGGTAATCGAAAAAAATATTTCTCTCATAACGTTTCACAATAAAAAAAAGCGAAGTAGAATGGTTAAATTTGGAGCTATTTTAATGAATTTGTAATAGAGTAATAACTATTGTAGGGTAATTTTTGAATTTTGCAGCCTGTACCCTTGAATTTATAAGGAACACCAAAAGTCTGAATGCATCATTTGAATTTTCAAATTTCAAATTTGAATCACTTCAGGTGTCGCAATTTGAAGTTTGCATGTGTTGAAAGAGAAAGTAGGTATCATAATTTTTTACTCACTTTCGAAGGATTGAAAGAGAATAAGAGGAGAAGGGACGGAGACTGAGAGAATAAAGGGAGAGGGAAGGAGTAATGCTGTAGGAGTTAGGGGACTGGGGGTTGGGGTAGACTATCATTTCTAGCCTTCCAAATATATAACGATTTGAGCTATTCGTGAGTGCACAAATTAGCTATAGAAATAATCTAATCTCCAAATTGAGATAAAGAAGATTAATTAACATGATATCTTAAAATATTGAACCATACTTGAGATGTCTGATGCAATTGTAAGGACAAATGTTCAATTGTTTTCTCTTGATGGCAAAATGGATAAAAATGCTATAGAATTAGAATATGAATGCCAAAAGTGTTTGATTTTAGGTTGGGTTTGGATATTCCAAATCATCTCCCATAGATGCTTATTAGGTACCGTTGAGTCATATTTTAAATTTTCTTAATTTAATCAATATTAAGCTAAGATCACTTAATATAGATTAGTTGATATCAAATTAAGGAAAATAGTTTCCTCTAAAAAATATTAAAATATTTTTTAAAAATCAATTGAAGTCACCAACTAGTGAAAATAGGGAAAAAGTAAGCTTTAATTAAGTCACTAGTCTATGAATATTTTCTAAATGCCTAAAAAAATTGAGTTTGAAGGCTAACTTATTAAGACAAATTCGTCATCTGGGGATATTAAAAAAAAAAAGTACTCAAGGGCCTTAAATTTTACGATTCTCCAAAAGAATGCAAAAATGACAAAAAAGTGAAAAATACATCAAATATGATTTTTCTTAATATTTTTGTTACGAAATTTCTAAAATAATTTCATTTTTTTACGGTTGCTTTAAATGTGCTTAAATATCTGCTAGTTAGGATTTGTTTTTTTTTTTTTTTATAAAACTTAAGTGTGTGGATTTATTTTATGTTTTGAGAAAAGGGCTAGATTTACATTTCTTTTCTCCATTTATTTTTATTTAAAAAAACTAAAAAATCTTAACTTTTATTCCTAAATTTTTTTGAGAATCTCTAAAAAAAACCTAAGTTTGAAAAACTAGATTAATATTTTTATTTTTATTTTTTTGAAAAACCTAACTAAGTGGCAAAAAAAAAAAATTATTTTCTAGAAAAACCGTAAAGTATCTAATTTGGAAAACATGCAATTTTAACAAAAAAAAAAATGCAATTTCTACATATAAGTGCAAAATTTAGCAAAAAGATATGAATTTTAATAAAAGATGCAATTCTTATTAAAAAATATGAAAAATTTCTAGAATATACAAAAAATGTGATTTTTTTTAATGATAAATATGCGAAAACACACAAAAACAGCTAATAAATGAAAATTGTTTGAAAAGACCTGCAAGAAACTCATGTTAGTGATTGATTCATGCAACAATTTTAACCATCCAATTTTAATCAAAAACTAATATCACTTATTAATAACATGTACGTACTAAAAATTCACAGAATAAACAACTAAAAAACAAACTATAACTAATACTAGAAAAAAACCTACGTAAAAAGATGACCTAAGTTAGTATAAATCCTTGATAATTTTTATTATGCAAAAAAATAAAATATCAAAATACAAAAAAATAAAGAAAAAGAAAATAAAATAGAACAAAAAAGAAAAAAGAAGAAGAAAAACCCACCTATTATTCAGGTGGGTCAAATTAAAAGGAATAAACTAGGCATGTGAGTTGGGTCAATTTGCTCCAATGGTTTTGGATCTAAGTTATGGATATAAGCTCTAAGCATAGTTAGGCTCCAAGCTCCTTGCCATGGTCACTGAATCAAAGTATAAATTACACTTTTATGATAAAGTTATTGGTAAAAATGAGTTCGAAACAAGTGCCTTGAGTTATAGTAGCTGTTTTAGTGGTTTTTGAAAATTGGTTTTGAGTGGTGCGAGGGTGGTTCTAGGGGTTTTATGGTGCAAAGAGGTCGTTGAGATCGTTGATTTTAGACGAAGAGCAGTGTTTGGTGGTGTTTGAATGGTGACTACACGTAGTGCTTAAGGTTTGGGTTGGACATTAGATTAGGGGTCATAGCTAGACTTAGGAGTGGTCGAGTTTTGAAGCTTTGGTGGTGGTGGTGGTTCTCATGTAGTGGTTGATTTGTATGGCCATGGTGTATGCGTGAGTGGTAAGTACAAAGAAGGGGGCATCAGGATTTGTAGAGAGAGAAGATGATGATAAGCTTATATGTGTGTGATGCAAAGTTCCCTTAATCCTTTTTCTAAGCTTGTTTTTATAATTTCTCAACTCAAATCTTTTCCACCAAGGTTGGATTAAATTAAATCTCCATAGATTGAGCTTGGGTTTTATGTAGATTTTAGCAAATCTTTTTTTGATAGATATTAGTAAGAGTTTTAGTTATATTTGATCGTTTTAACAATGATTTATTCATGATTTTATCAAATCCACTAAAAATTACTTAAGATTTGTTTAAATCCATAGCCAAAAAGTTGGGTTTCTAGAAGATTTAATGTTCTTCGACTTTCCTATGGATTCTTAACAAGAAGAAAAGGAAGGAAAAAAATTTTAGGGGGGGTCACATGTTAGGCATGTGACCTATAAGTCACATACATTGCATTATATAGACAATTTTATAAGGATAAATTGAGTAAAAAACAGAAGGGAATATGCTTCTATAGAATATATGTCAGCAATCCTAGAAGACATGTTAGTTGGAGAGTGGTTGTTTTCATAGTGCGAGATACCTAAATCTACATAGATTTATTGAAGGTCGAATGTATTCAAACAATTCATATTTGTAGATGGGAACCTTAGAAACACTTTTAATGAGCTATTGGTGCAACATGCCAATCTATTCATGTTAATTTGGAAGTTGTCCTTGTCTATCTAAGAGATAGTGAAACACTAATAGGAGCTTGGGTGCTTAAGTTGCTCAAACATCTTTAAGAGCTTAGCTTCCTCTTCTACGAATTGTTGAGAGAGAGATTGGTGAATCATGGCCACTAAGCCATGAGCTTATGAACATGTTAGAGGACCTTGGAGCTAATTCCTATCATCCCCTCTGTACTACAATGAAATTGGGATCAAATATGACTAGGTCTCATTCTAGACATCTTTGGGGACATGTGGATTGAGATAAACAATATTATTAGAATCTAAAACTCTATATCCCTCTAGTAGATAGATCCTATAGGTGTTCTAATTGATCTTCTCGATCATTTGGAATGGGGCATCTGATGATAGCAAGCTTGAGAACCAATCTTATTTGAGTGAATTCATATAAGGTCGTAGAATTGGAACTCTTTGACTTTTCTTCCCTAGCCTTTCTTGCGATCTTAGTGGTAGCTCAGGTAAGTTACTCAATTAGCTTTTGATGCATTCTCCTCAAGGCTTCATGTTGGTTTACAACTTTGGGATCTTCACTTTAGTTGTGTAGGGGTGCTTGATGAAATTCTTTTTTTTTTTTTTTAATCAACTCTAGATATTTTTTTTTATGTGCTAACTATCATATTTTAAATACTTTGAAAAGAGTAAAACCCTTTCATTAGTTGTGTTGTTTTTTTAGGCCTTTACGGTTATTAATTTGTCGTGTATAAATGAACTTTTTGTTGAATAAGCTAATGATACATAATTGAGATGTGACCATAAGATAATGATCCAAATTATGACATTATTGTCTTTTCCCTATAGATCCAATCTAATCACATTAAGGAAAAGTACTTATGTAAACTTATATTTAAAAATTGAAAATAAATGAGAACTTCTTCCTTTTGCTGAAGGATTTCTAACAATTACGGGTGGAAAAAAACTATTACTGCCATTGTAACGACCTTACAGTAGGCCTAGTACCTCACTTTTTTTTTATTATCGAATTATATAGCTGAGGTTGTATACGTAAGTAGTGTACATAGTCTACTCACCCCTAAATGATGGATTTAAGGACACAACTCTTAGCTAAGTGATTGGTGTCTTTGATTCCTAGTGATCTTATGAGCCAAGGTAGAGTTATGTTGCACATGTATATTGTGTGAAAAACTATAATAATAATGATCTCAACTATCGTAAGACCCCTCGTTCTTACATGCGTAATACGACAGCCAATATAGTGTAATGCAATTACATGTTATGCATGTTTCATTTTAATTATTTGGTCAAATATGGTTAGGTCTAATTTTTAATGTGACTAATCAATTATAGCAGATAGTTGCAATAGGCAAGCAGGATGTATATAAGTAGCAAACGGTTTTGTCATTATAACTTAATATGTCTTGACACAACATGGCTCACATAACAACTACAGGCAATCCTTAAACCTAAGCATACATTTTTTTTTATTATTATCTTCAATTAGGTGCAACTAAATTACAAGCAAAAACAAGTACGGTAATCATCAAAATACTTACTTAGTCAGGTCGTCCTATGATCATAATAATCTAGGAGCAAGTTTGTGTTGAGGTTAGTATCACCTACTATTAATAGAGGGGAATACTAATAAGTATTTGGATAACTGCCTATCTAATTGCATAAATTCGCTATGATTCTTAATTATAGCTAAAACTCATTTTTATTGTAACCTTTACAACATAACTTCGTTTTTCACATTCTTATAGTTGATTTCTATTGTTTTCAAACATTCTTTGTTATGGCGAGGTTTGTTTTGATGGTTGGGACTCGTTTATAGTATGAAGCTAGAAAGTTACGGGCCCTCATTGATTTTAGGTTTTCTTGTTTTGTTTTATATTATTTGGGCCATCTTGTTTTTATTTTTTATTTTTTTTATTGGGTTTTTACCTCTTGTTGGGCTTTAAATTCCTACATGGGCTTAAAGCATTGAGGTATATATATTTTCTTTGGCTTGATTACATCTTTTAATTCAAATGCCTAAATAGTTAGCTTAAGGTCTAATTTTGGTCAGTTTTCGAGATGGGCTTTCTTTTTGTTCTATTGGACCTAAGGAAATTTTTATAGGCCCTTAAATAGAATGTTCATTTTAATGTAGTTGCTGTCCATGTTGTGTTTTTGGGCTCATTTTATCGGTTTTGGACTGGTTTGTGGTTTTTAGCCTATTTTAGCTATCTAGGGCTTAATACTCAAATCCAACTTAATCATTTAGGCTCAAAACTTAACTTAACACATTTTAATAAGAATAATATGTAGGCCTTCAATTTTGGCCAGGGGTGTTTCTTAAGCTACTCGGGTTATTTTTAAGCTTACTTCACAATTTCTAGCTTGGTTTTGTGTCTAAGGCTTTAATCTAGAAGCTATCTTACTTAAACAAGTCCTAAAACCATTATTATCTTGCCCAAACTACTATTTTATGAGATCTTAAGTGTATGGTCAGGTTAATCTTCCTATAAACCATGATTTAAGGGTATGTTTCCTATGCTAAACTTTGATGCTCTTCTTGATAAAACTACATTTAACCACTTAGTGAGTTTAGAAGCATTATTAGACTAATATATCAAAAGAAAACTATAGTGCCTAGTAGTATTCAAGTAAAAAATTTGTTATGCTTGGATCCTTTACTAAATATGGTTATTTTAACACTTTTCTTGTGTACAATGTTACATGCCTCAAGAGCTTACAATATACACAAAGGCTCTATACTTTTACTTGTAATATCCTACATATTCCAAGCTTTTACATAAGGATTTCCATAAGAAAACTCTTGTACATGTACATACCTTTCTATCCTAGAGTTTAATACAAGAAAATGTTAAAGTTTATGAGAGAAAATTAAATGTACATAGAAAATGAAGAAGAAAAGAAGGAAAAATAAGGCCTTTATATAAGGTGTGGCAGCATAACCTGTGGTTTTTCCCTTTGGCCTTAGTTTTCCTCTTTTAGTTTCAGTTTGGCTGCTCTTTTACATCCCAAAATATATCTTAGCCACTCCAAGATAGTGTAATGACCTGATGTTTGCTTAAAGTTTTTTCAAAACTATTGGTACCTAAAGGATGATTTGTTATACGATCCCTAAGTTAAAGATAAGGCTAACTTGTTAACTTTACCTCCACAACATACAAAACTTCTAAAATATTTCTTTTATGGACATATCAAATCACAACAGAAAACTTGTACATTAATGGGCTACACTTAAGAGTATTACGATAAACTTTCCTTTATAATACATAAACTAATCCACAAATACAACTTTTATCAATAGTCTTGTTAAAGATGTCTCTATTAAGTAGTATGATGATCTTCTTATGAAGCCACTTTCAAGAACTTAATGTGAGCCTCCTTAGCCAATTAATTCTTCTCAAAAGAGGCTAGCTCCAACTAATGCTCTTCAATGTCTTTGCCCCCAAGTTGATAACATCATGCCTAAGTAGCTCTTAACTTGAGAATAAGACAACTTATACCCTTGGCTTTTATGAGTTGAGTGAGAGTGAATAGACAAGCAACACACTACTACATCAAAGAATTGTAACATTCTAATAGTTAGTAATTGAACTCACAATTAGAATACCCAGCTAAGAAGCTGATGCAAAGGAATGCATACTATGCTCATGTATATGACATGCACTTATACCGGCATTCTAAATTTACCAAGTCTCCACTTCTAGGTAGTCGATGTTGCTAGGCATCTAGACATTATGTCTAGGAACCTAGATGGCAATAAGGAGATGCTTAGGAGTTAGACCCCTAAAACCTTAGTTTTACTAAGTTATAATACAAAGACTAGTCAACTCAAGCAATGCAAATCTATATGCCATCAAAACCAAGTTTATGAAATTAATATTTCTTAATACCAAAAATCCTTCGTTTTGAAAACCCCAATCGATAAGCCTCTTTTCATGCCATACCATGCCATGTATTTGACAAAGAAAAATAAATTATTCACAACATTCCAATTTTATACTAAATTTAGCTTAGTTAACCAGCTTTAGCTTTCGTCCTCTCCCTAGTAAAGCCTATTACCTTAATTAGGGTTCACTTAAGTGAACACTCAAAAAGCAGTGTTAGTTTCTACGTTCTTCTCTGAGTTAATATAATATTCAACAAGCATAACATCAATAATAAACAACACATCATAATAGTCTAACCAAGATTCATAGTTAAATTCAACTAGCGAATACATCAAATAATACACAATGTTATGTGTAGACATAAATCTACTTCAAGCAAAGGTTAAATCCACTTGGATGGACTTAGTAGTGATCTTGAGCCTATGCTCCTGTACTACATTTACTTTAATCTACGTCACTTAAGAGAGATGCACATAGTACCAAAGTTAACTATATGTTGAATATTAACTTATATATTCTTATTTACGGCTAAGGTTTAAGGTTTAAGGTCTTCCTTTAGGGAAGTATTTGTCTTAAACATACTCTGATTTAGCTTCTAATTTATTTTTTTAAATTATCTCCTAAATCAAGTTAAATATAAAGTTCCTAAATGAGTACTCTTAAATGAATATTCTTAGTCCTTATCAATAGTTTCATTTTACATCTTCTAATTCAATCTCTAGGCCCATCTTAAATAAAAGCTACTAAATGCACCATCTAATTCTTACTCTAATGTTTCCTCTAATTAACCAGGTTATCATATTACTTATAAAATTCCTCTTTCTTATTAACCATATTAAGTTATGATTAGTAAATAATATATTTAGAAATAGGGTCATCTAGTATTTATGTTATAGGAGGGTAAATAATACAAATTCTCTTATTCATCATAATAACTAATATATTGGTAAATAATGAGAAATTGCATAATAATTAGCATACATATCCAGTTAATCACCCCCACCCTACCCCCAAAATAATGTAAACTCATAAAAATATAGAGTCTAAGATTTGAAATTTGCAAAGCTTAAATATGCCTAGTATATATATTTTCTGAAATATCAATTTTAGGCTTGATTTTATTAGAAATTGGATTAAATTAGATAAAATATCAAATAAAATTACAAGATTCAAACTAAATACTTCTAAAATCACAACTAAGTTCCATAAATCACTATAAACTAGATTCATTAAGAATTTTAATTAAAAACTCATTATTTTCTCAATATGAAAAACATGATTGATTTTGCAAAATAAATTTAATAAATTCTTTACATATACTTTATCAAAAAATATTTTTGTGCAAATTAAATTAACATATTAGGAATCTATGTAGTAAAAATTAGCTCAAAATAACATTTTTTACTATTCATAAAAATTGGTATAAAATTCATTTGAATAGGTTAATTTCTTAAGGAATCCATACAAGCACTTCTAATTTCAAAATTTTGGGTTGATTTTATGATTTGACATGCAAGGAGTACCAATTTTCATAATTTTGACATCATTTGATATTTTTGGCAAAATTAACATGTTTAAGAGCAAAAATTACATTACCTACTTCGCTAAAGCTTTGGTTGCTGATGGCTAGAGTGGGTAGGTTAGTTGGACTTCCCTTGGTGTTAGACTTAGACGACTCGAAGCCTACTAAGTCAAGTCTTCTTTTGTTTCTCCAATTTGTGTGCCTTGCCTCCTAATTGAAATTCATATATATCTTCTTAGTTCTTTTTCTTTACTCTAATTTTTTGAGTATGTTTCATTCTTGGTTTTATGATTCTAATTTCCCAAACATTGTGAAATGTCCTTTATTGTGATTTTTATGAGTCTTTCAGGTGGTAGGGTTCAAATTGCTTAGTCCATGTGTCTATTCTCCTTATGTCTAAGTTGGGTGTCTACTGAACACTATGGTAACTACCATGGCTCATGCTAAGTTAGATTTTAGCTACTTCCACACCATAACTAGATGAAGTTTTGTAATTTTCCAAGTATTTTAATAGTAATTATGATAGAGTAGCGATGACTTTTAAATGTATTTAATTATTATGTTAATATATTTGTATGTATACAACCTATGTACATTTAATGTGTTTCCATGTCTCATAGATGTCATTTTATATCATATTAATATTCTTTTATAGGCTAAATAGTTTATTTCTAGGATCTCAATGTACATCAGAACTCCTTATTCAAATTGTTGAAAGCAAGTAAATTTCCTTACTTTCAGCCATGATCTTATATGTTCCACGCTTCAACGAAAATAAAACATCGTTTTGAGTCAAAGCCAGTAGCTTGAAGATCGGGGTCTCATAGATAGACTCTCCTTATGGCTCTCTAAGTTGGTTGAAGAGGTAGTAGTTTAAAGCTCATAAGGGGATTGTTTAGTGGAGGCCTTTTGCTATAACTTAGGCATTTTTTGTGCCTGTCTTGGGGATTGCTTTTCATGTTCTCTTAGAGCTAGCTTGGTGGTGTGAGGGTGAGTTGGGAGTCTAAGTGTTTCTTGCTCCAATGTAGTGGTTAAGATAGTGCTTAAACGTGGAAATAGGGTGGTTTTCAAGTGAGGCTTGCAAGGCACTTGGGGTAGGTTTTCTTGAGAGCTAAAAGGTAGAAAATATGAAGAAGAAGAAGAGGTGAGTTGTTTACTACCACTTACAACAAATGTGGGGGGATATTTTGAGTGATCTTGAAGTGTTTTGTAAGGAAAAAACGAAATGAAAATGGAGGGTTTTTTTAGGGGAGTAAGAACTGGTCCAGAGATAAGAGTATTTAGGATGCGTATTGATGAGATTTGACCATAGAAAATTTGCACACATGGTTGCTTGTTTTGGTAAGTAGTCAACTCTCTTTTTTAAACTTTGCATAGTCATTCATAGACTTAGCTAATTTTGGATAGTTGATGTAATGAGGTCTTGTCTTCTCACATTAGGATCACTCACTAACTAGTTAGTTGTAAGGAAACTAGATAAGTTGGTTTTCAGCTAGATGCATTAGCTTACATTGGTTTACTTATTTATTTGAAGATTTCAATTAGGAGAGTGAATGCATGCTTGTTGGGTGGTGGTGCAAATGGGAATTTAGGTTTAAAATATACTCAATTGATTTAATTTGGAAGATTGATTAATTTAATGTAGTTATATATTATTATTTGTTATTTCACTTTAATTCTTCATCATAGAATTATATAAGTTAGGAAAATTTTAAGGTTTTGAGTTAATTTAAGCTCTTAATTAAATTTAGAGTTTCAATCTTAAATTTTTATCGTACATGAAGAAGGTCACACACACATACACACACATATACACACATGCGTACAGTAACGCCCTACCTTCTAGGTGTTTGCTTAAAAATTTTTCTTAAACTTTTGGTACTTGAAGACAGTTTGTTACTACCATCCTTGAGTTAAGGATAAGGTAGGACCTATGTCTCTTTTGTTCCATGAACAACTACTTTCAAATAATTTCTCATCCAATATGACAAACAACAGCAAAAGCTTCGACATTAGTTAGTTGTACTTAGAGTATCATGGTTATACACTTCTATACAACATAGTAACTCTTTTACAAATATATGTTTCTAGATTACCATGACTATACTAAACCATTAGCGAAGTAAAAAATACTGCTTTCCTGAATCTCTTCATGTACTCAAACCAAATCATATAGTCAACAAGTTCTCTTAAGAGCCCATTTTCAGCTATAGTTTTGAAGTCTTCTTATCAATTTGATACCTTCTACTATCTATTCATCTGTAACTTGAGGATAAGGAAACTTATCCCTTCAATTACTACGAGTTGAGTAAGAGTGGATAGACATACAACAATAATCATAACAAAACAGACACATTATTCAAGTAGTTAGTCTAATTACGTTATCTTATAGTTTCTCAACCAAGCAATACAAATGTGACAAGCATGTACCATGCTCATACACGTAACATGTGTCAGTACCAATATCTTAACCTAACTTAGCAACTCATTTGGTTTGGTCAACTTAAACCAGGAATTTGGGTAACATATTTAGGAACCTAGCTAATATTTTAGCCTAGCAAAACCATATAGAGTGGTTGGAAATCCAACATATAGTTGGCTTAGTAGATATAATGTAGTCTTTATATGCTCAAGAACCCAACCTTTACAAACTAAGTAGTTCACTTGTTTCATCTAACTTTTCATATGGAAACTGACCTAGCAATATCTCGATTTTTAGAAAACTTGACTCGTAGGTCTTTTTCATGCTACGCCATAAATGCATTAGAGCATATGCTAATCAAAGCCCTACAAATTTAAGCAAACTTATTCATCACTTGTTACCCAGCCTTTGCTTTATAGTTTTGTTAGCTATAAGATCTTGATATCTGGTTCACTTAAGTGAACACCTTAGGAGATAGAGTTAGTCCTTACATTCTTTTCCAAGATAATATAGACCCTAGCAAATGTCACATATGTATTCATTAACACAAACATAACAATCAAGTTTAATGTTATGTCATTATTCAATTAGCAATAATTATAACATATAGCTCCATAAGGTTCATCGATAGCACATCAACTCGAAATCAAGTTCGACTAAGCTAAAATATCACAGAGCACACAAAGTTAGGAGTAGACATAAGTTTACTCGGAGCACACATAAATATGCATTTACTTAGAACTCAATTGCTCACTAACTAAGCTGGCTAACTTGTCCTCGTTGGTGACCCCTCAATATTTGTCTCAATGTAGTACTTTATTCTTCATGTAATTTATGAAATATTGCTAATTTACTCATCCATATTAGAATTAAGTTGGTTAGTTGTTGGGTTATTACTTTATGCCTTAAGTATTAGAATTTTTGAACGGTGATATGAGTTTATTTAACCTTTGTTACCTTCTGAGTTATTCCTTGACTCAAGATACTATTGTAGTATTTAACTAGAGAAGATTCTAAGCTACTTTCTGAACATATGGGTGTTAAAGTTCATCGTAAATTTAACCTCTGAGTTAGTCTTTGAGGTTGATACATCCCTAAGATTCTTCACTTCATACCCTCTAAGCTAAATTCTGAGTGATTCTATAGTAATTTCCTTTATTCGAAAATCTTCTAAGTTACCATCTAAGTTGTACAAGATCATTCATATTATTAGTTTTATCCTCTAACATAGCTTCTAAGTTTCCTCAAATTAATCCCCTAACTAAATTATCTTCTAAGCTACCCTCTAACTCTATTATCTCTAAGGTTTTTGGGAAAACAACATTTGACCAAACTTTTGAATCCCTTGTTTTTCATTTAATTCATAAAGTTTGCTTCTGATTTATCTTTTGAGTACATATCTAGTAGAACATTTGCTTTCAACTTCCTCTGAGTTATCCTCTATCTTCATTCAATACCTAAAATTTAGTTATTTTACCCCCTTTTAAGGACCAGCTATAATTTTCTACAAATCCTCATTTTATTACTCAATCCAACCATCTCAAAATAGTACATATACTTCAAGAATTAATCTAACTTAGAATCTAAGTAAGGTTATTAGAAGAAATATGTTATTTGTCACTAAAAACACCGTTTAATACTTAATTTAAAGCTCAAAAATCACATAAAAATTTAGGAAATAGTTTTGCAAGAAACCTCTTCATAGCAATTCAATATTAATATAGAGTAGTTTACAGGAAAATTTTGAAGATGAAACTATATCATTGACCTTATTTATTTTAATATTGAAAATTATCTCGTTTCTTCGATTTCTTAAGGACGTATATATAACTACCAAATTTATACAAAATGATATTTTTTGTAGATTCTATATACGAAAATATTTAGGAATGATTTTTTTCATAATTTTCTAGATATTTTTACAAAATTTTACAAAATTGGGCTAGAAATGGACCTCATTGGAAAATGGATCTCCAACCACTAATGGCTCCTCCACCATTGTCAGTTGATCTAGGCATGGGCAGTGATGGGGTCGACTCACACCCAGCAACTCCTTACCTCAATGAATAGCTAAACCATCCAACCTGCATACCGATTTTGCTATTTTTCCTAACTATCCTTCTTTGATCCTTTTAACTTACTCTAATTTTTCTTTTTATCCTGATTTGCATGTATGATTTTTAGAGAGAAGTCTTTTGATTTTTCAGAGCTTAATTGATGAAGAATGAATTTTCCTTACTCTCTCTTCATGCCTTTCCCCCCTAAAAACTATACTTAAGATTGCATGATCTTTTGATCTAATTCCTAAACACCAATCCTAAAATGCTCCATATGCCTAACTGATCTACATCTAGTTGCCCCATTTGCTTTAACCATTTTTTGGTTAATTTTTATGAATTTCTTTGCCCATTTTAGTTTAAAATATAAGAAATCAGGTGGTTTATTTAATTACGGGTATTTATTTACGCATAATAATTATACGTAGGGTATATACATATATCCTATAATTATTTTGTATCATGTAATATTTTTATTATATATATAATTTATCTCTAAGGTTTTGTGATCATTTGAAACTCTAATTTTGAGTTTTTGATCATTATCAATTGTACTTGGTAAAAATATATTTTATTGAAATTAAATATTATAAATACTTTATTCTTAGAAATTGATATTACTAAGGCTATTTGTCTAAATTTTATGAACTTATATTAAAATTTGGTTTAATTCAAACAAAATTATTCAAAGGCTATAAATCATTCTAAACACCTTAATTCACATCAATACCAAATAGTTTATGTGTAGTCATTCGACGTAACTTATTTCTTGAGCTTCTCTTAACGATTTTACTTCATTACTTCCATTAGCTATACTCTTTAGATCTCATGTATATTAGAAGTGGTCCATCACTTTAGGTCTCGGGTGGTAGGTCAAAAACCGAGTCTCATAGATACAGACACACATACACATACATATGGTGCAATTTATATGTATGGGGCAAATTTATAATGTTGTTGATTTAGTATTTTAATTAGTTTAATTAAATTGATTTAACATTATATGGTATTTCGTACATGGTAATGCGATTAAAATATATTATATTATATGTATGATGGTGCAGTTTTTCATGCAAGGGTAAGGATGTAATTTTGTTAATCTAAAACTTAATTGGTTCGATTTAAGTTAATTAGCATCGTACAGTGTATTGTAGAAATGATCGAATGTGAAAGAAAATTGTAGGTATACATATACATATGTATAATAAAATACATATTTGTAGAGGTAATTTCTTAATTTTATAAATTTTATTTTCTAACTATCTTAATTTAGTTAGTTGCCATCATTTAGGAATATCTTCAATCATTTGATATTGAATTTACTAGGTTACATAGTATCCTAAGTCAATTTACTAATTTAGTATTTTATTTGGTTCACCAATTGATATTACTTAGTATATTTCATAGGGGTAAATTCATAATTTTATTAATTTTACTTTCTACTAGCTTAACTTAATTAATTATTATCATTTAGGGGATGTCTCTAATTGTTTGGTATCGAATTTTCACAATTTGATGAAATTAGAGTTGAATTATTATTTTAGGATTTTCTCTACATTTAGGGTTTAATTTAGGGCCTTGCATCTCCAAGGTTTAGGTTTTAGGGCTTTTATTTGATTCATGGTTATGATATATGGTTACATGTATTTAGAGTTCAGGGTTCTTGTATACTATTAGAGTTTTCAAATTTTGTATTAAGGTTTTTAAGTTTGTTTTAATGTCTTATTTAAAAAAAAAAATTATCGGTTTTAATTCATTCAATATCATAGACTTATATAATACCTATCAATACTTAAGTTCAATTCTATATCTAGAATGCAAAATCTACAAAGTTTACAACCACTCATGACACAAAATCCATGGAACTATAGTACTATTTTCTTCTTTCAGTTTTTTTTATCCTTTTCTTTTATTTTCGTTTTCATATCAATAAGTATAAAACAAAAAGAATAAATAAAATAAGTAATAAGGAATATTGTTCTATTTTTATTTTATATCAAATCCAAAAATATTTCCTCTTCATTAAGAATATGGAAATAATCCCATCTTAAGCAGTTGACCAAAGCTCGCTCGATTAGTCTCTTTTTTATTTCTTATTTTGATGTCTTGGACCATTATAGGAATAAATAGAAGTCTTTATAGAGATCATGAGAGAGCAATACATCTACAAGTGTTGTTTTTGCTCTTTTAGAGGATTGCATATTGTGACTCAATTTGTACTTCCATTCTTTTGCAGTAAAGATATCACCATTTATTCATGGGTTCTTTCTCCTCTTTTGAGGTTGCTTTAAGATTCTATTTGCACCATTATCTACTGAAAAAAATTTTGTATTTACTTTAATGCAATAGAATCTTGTAAATTGATCATGATTAAAAAGGAAGCATGAAATTGAACAATAAACAAAAAATATTATCATAGTGAAAGAAAAGATGAGAAACAAATGAGATTGAATAAACAAGAATGAATAAATAAGAACGAATCAATGGATGGGTATGAGTAATCAAAGCATCATTGTTAAAATCTTACGTAGCCTATTCGTATGAATAACAAAAATGAAATTATCTTTGGTTTGAGTCAAAGACAAAATCCTAGAAATTTGAGAGAGAACTTTAGAATAATAGTTTTTGAATTTGATTATATATATAAAAATGATCCTTTGGTTTCTACAAATGCTATTAATAATATTTCCTATAATAATTTATTTCCTAACAAACTTTACTAGTTATAACTATTTACCATCTTCCTTAACTAACTAATCTTTATAGTTGTAACTATTTATTAATTTGCCTAACTAATATTTAAAATCATAAAAATTTCCCCTACCCTTGACAAAAACCTTGCCCTTAAGGTTTAAGAGAACAAGATAAGCAAACAAATAATAATTAACTAATCTTATTTAATAAAAGTAAAAGTTTATCAACTGTACTTAAGAAACTTGAAGCATTCATTATCGGTTTATCGTTATAGAATCACCTTCTATGTTTATGACTTAGTTCTTCAATGCCCTTGAGGATGGTGTTCAAGATTAAGCACAACTTTTTTCGAAAAACATATTGCTCATGAGAAACTCAAGTAACAACTTCAATCGCTCCTACTATTGTACTATAGTCAACATTAAGGATATTATCATCAATCATTTTCATGTTTTGATTCTTTAAAAATCTAAATAATTCAATTGCCAAAATTTCTTGATCATGTTGGAAATTATCTTCGAAATCAATATTGGAATTTTGTTGTTTCACAATAGCAAAATTTTCTTTACCATTGTTTTGAACGGTTTCATGAAATTTGTCTTCATTCGTAGCTTCTATGATTGAAGTAATATCATTGTCTTATTGTTTCATCAATTTCTCTTCTTTAATATATTCAACAATTAATTCTTCCAAATGCTTATTATTTATTGCAAGTTTACTTAAATCTTTTTACACTTTGTCAAATGATATCATTTTTTGTCTTAATGTTACTATTTGCATATTAGTTGCTCTAATGAATTTTACATTTGTACTAATACAATAGAATCTTGTAAATTGATCATGGATGGAAATAAAAAATGAAATTAAACAATAAACAAAACGGTAATGATAGCAAAAGAAACAAAAAGAAACAAATGGGATCGAATCAATGAGAACGAATCAAGAGTATGAGCAACGTTAACACCATTATTAGAATCTTATGTAACCCATCCATATGAATAAGAAAAATGAAATTATTTTTAGTTCGAGTTAAAGATAAACTCTTAGAAATTTGAGAGAGAAAAAGAAAGAACTTTAGAACAATAGTTTATAGATTTGATTATAAATGAAAAACGATAATTTGGCTTTTACAAATGCTATTTATAATATTTCCTATAGTAACCAATTTCCTAACAAATTTTACAGATTACAACTATTTACTATCTTCTTTTACTCACTAATTCTAATAGTTGCAACTATTCATTAAGTTGCCTAACTAATATCTAAAATCATAATACTTCTACATAAAAATTTGATGAACTTTCTTTTTCTCTTTCTTGATTGATTGTTATATTCCTTATTGTTATTAGTTATATTACTATCCTCCTGATATGTCCTGCTCATAATAAGTTACTATTAGAGTTTCATTAGTAATTGTAATATAAGGTTTATAGTGACTTTAGATTTGAGGCTTTGTAGTTTTGTTGGTTGTTTCTTGCAATTTGTTAATGATAAAATAGTTCTCATAGTTTTTGGACTTAATGGCTTTAACAAAGTTTCATATTGAGAAATTTAATGACAATATGAATTTTATTTTATGATGAGTGCATATGTTGGTATTTTTAGGTGCAAAGTGGTCAGGTTTGTCAGTGTAGCAAAAAAACTCACGTCTATGGATTTAAAAAATTTGGTGAAAATTTTCAACATTTATTATTATTATTATTATTATGAGAATCAAGTACTACTTTTAATCCTATAGTTTCAACACTAAAAAAAAAAAAAAAAAAAGAAACTTAGGACATATAGCCCAAATTATTGGTTAAATATTGAATATAGCTTTTCCCATAGGTAAGATGTTTGCTATTATTACAATTGTAGTAACTAAAGGACGAGATATTCTTGCTTAAGATATTGATAAAACTTGTAAAGTACAACAATTATTAGGATATGAATAAGTTAAAGCAATAGCAATGAGTACTATGGATAGTCTAATGAGAACAATAGAAATGATTGATGTACCTTTAAGTGATCTAGTCATTAGAGTGACTTTGGTGAATATTTAATGTGCTTGGATAATGATCTAAAGAAATTAGATATTAAAGCATTATCAATACTTTAGTTGTACTTGACAAATAATGTTCTAAAAGAGGTGTTGAATGAGGTCAATAGTAGGCCTTTGGTTAAAGTTAGAAACATCTTACATGATAAAGTGGCTAATCAATCATCTGGTGTTAAAACAATGGATATTTACCATTCAGATATCAAAAGGAGCATTTGTATCTCTAATGGAACACATTAATGGGTTTATTTTCCTTATTAATGATTTACAAAGTACTGATGTTAAAGTTGATGATGAAGATTAGATTCTATTGCTATTGTGTGCTTTACCTCCTTATATAAGAACTTTAGGAAAACAATGATTTATGGTAAGATGTTGTCAGCATTTGATGATAGAGTAATCCATTAGTAAGAATAAGTTGCATAACAACTTGGCTACTAGATGTAATAATAAGTTGAATGAATCAAATGCTCTTTTACTTAAAGGAAGAGGATAGTTTGGAGAGGATTAAGGTAGAAAGGTACATCTAGGTCAAAGTGAAAAAAACAAGCATAAGAATTGTAATTAGCATGTGAAGAAATGAGACATTGTTGTAGGGTACTATAAGCCATTGAACAATTAAACTTCAAAGACATAACCTTATCTAGCTAGACTTTGAGCCAACAAGTACTGTACTTTTACCACAAAAAAGAAGCATTTTGCTTACCATATAGAAATACCCAAATGTTTGGATCGCATTCAACTTGAATATCTTATTCACCATAGCTCAAGTTAGGCTAAAAAGAGGTGTTATTAGAGATGAACATGGCTAATGGATTATGAAGTTTGCATGAAAACTAGGCAAAATCAACATTTGGTCAACATAATTATGGGGATTGTTAAGGAATCTATATTTATGCGTGAAGCTAAGATTTCAAATGATAAAAATGGCAAGGGCTTTAGCATCACTGTAACCATGATAAACTAAATAATTGTTTTTAAAACATGTTCCTAAATGTGACTTATGCTTGTAGGAAAAGCCTCCACCAAACTAAATTGTATGTCCATTCTTATATAACTAGAAGCAAATATGGTGGTAGATCTTTTAGCAAATCAAGTACAAAGAACTAAAGAGAGGGAAAGGATTTTGTCTCTGTTTTTACCTATGTAGGACATGAATATGTTTTGTATTGTTGAGGAGATAAAGACTTCATTGCATGAAAAGGACTTTAGATCCTTGTTAATGATGCTATGTAAGACAAATTATATGCCAATATACTTCCTTGTTTATCGTATAAAGGAAAAGGACCCAAATAAGACTAGAACTAGCTTATATATTCCTTGCGAAAAGGGATTTGGTTATCTTATTTTATTCCACCAACTAAACATAGTAAAACCAATTGGGAAAGGAGAATAGATGGACATAAACAATTAGTTTATTTTGTTTATCACCCGATTAATTAGTTTATTGGAATGATTTTTAGGGGTTGAGATGGATCTATGTCATCAATCTCTGATATTGCTATGATAAAGATTTTTTAGGAGAGTTTCAAGGTTATGTTTAATATGGCCATGACATTGATTATCATAAAAAGTTACTCGTGAAGTCCGTGCTCACTCTTTTAATTTTTACAAGTAGTTAAAGACATTTAGAAATATGCATATACCTTCCTAGCTTCTAAAGCAGTAGCAACTGTGGTATTTTTAATGGTGATTTTGAATTATTCGCAATTTTTAGAAAAATTATGAGAAGGTAAATCGAAACTTTAACAGCCATTTACTTTCTATATTGGAATAGATAAGAAATAAAAATCTTATGCCTTAGGAATCACTATGCACAAGAATAGATAAAAATTTCTATTCTAGAGTTTACTTCATGTGATTCCTCTTGCAAAGAATTCATATTCAAATGTTTACTTCACTCATTAATTGAAATATTAAGTTGGGCACATAAGTAAAAGTACTTATTTGCCCTTATTTTTTGGTGAATAATTTTGTCAATTTAAGTTTTTAGTAGGGGTATGATGATTAGACTACTTATACCTTTATTCATGTTGAAGAGAAAATAAAAAATTCCACCTTTTACAAAGTATTAACTATTTTCTCTACAAAGGGAATAGAAAAAGTATTAGGAATGGAAATTCCTTAATTATAATCCAAGTAAATAGCCTTATAAAAAGTTGACAGTAAATAGTTATTTTATTATCTTCACATAAATGGTCGGATGTGTTTATGGATCAATGAGCTGTTGACTAACTATGTAATGCTACATTTGCAATTATTTCTTAGTATTTTTTTTATTATTCCATTTTTAAGCTTAAAATTGCACATGTAGCACGATTGATGCCTTTAAGCACATATTAGCCACTACTTTGCAATGATTTTTTGTTTTCATTTAATATTTATTTTCTTTCTCTTTCTTTGTAAGATAATCCAATTAAGAAAATTTCACATTCACAAGTTAAATTTGGCAACCTAAACAACTTTTTTTTTAATTTATATTTTGTTGTATTATCCTTATCATTATTTCGTAAAAGTAAGATAAGCAATGGTATAAATAATTACATAATGGAGTATACAATAGCTATAAGAAGAATAAAAAGAAAAGTGCTCTTAAGGATGTTCGACATAAATTGGAGAAACGATTATGAAGAGTCAATTAAAGTGTTAATATGATATTTTTAGGAATTATATAAGCTCCTTAACAATAACTTGCTGTAAGCACACTTATTGAAAAAAGATCGTTTTTTTGATCTGCACCAAAATTTATTTTATTGTTGGTTTCAACATAATGTATATGTATATTTTGACCTTTTAGTATACCAAATAAAAACCAATATAAAAGATACTTTTAGTGTAAGAGCAAAAGCATATGAATGGTGGATACTAATAAACTAAGATGGTGGATGGGAAGAAGAATATCACGATTTGAAGGAAGCCAAAAGTTAGGGTAGTTAAGATAAACTATGACTAGGTAGTGGAGGAGGAAAATAAAGTAGGGGGCATGGGAGTTGATGCTAATCAAATCCAAGGACTAATAAGGATAGTAGTGATGGTGGGTCTAAGCTTGTAGAAAGCTTAAAGGATGAAGTGAGAAGTGTGCAAAAAACAAGGAAAGTAAAACAAGCAAACCCACGAACAACTTTAAGGATATGACACACTAAGGAACTTCTAAGCACTCACGGCACAACTTGATATAACACACAAGATGGTCCAATGAGGAAATTCGCTACCTAGCTTTACTTAAAGTTTAGGATAAGAATAAAGTAGGTAAACAAGCTGTGAGCGTGTTCATGAAATGAAGAATATTCAATATTAGATGTAAGATGATCCTTACAGCTGCATTACAATGGGGTATTTATACCTAAATCATTAGGGCATCCTACCAAAAATAGAAAATACTAAAAGGGTAGTGTCTAAAAGAAACAATGTACAAGGAATAATAAGGGTTCAATTGAAAATACAACAAAAAAGAGTATCTTATGCAAAAGATTCTATTACGTGTTTTGCTTGGCCACGTGGCTCCTTACGAATAAATGACTTTCTAGTATAAAAGACAAACTATATGTTCAAGTAGGTGATTGCCAAACCGAAGCATCGAGCAAAGGTGGTGGGTCAGCTATGCCGAATTAAGCAAATAATTCTTTTGAGGTGAATTTGTCTCAGACGTATTCAATAGGGCTAAGATTCAAGTTGGTTGAGTTGATGGTTGGATGAGTTGAGTTGATTTTCAAGTATAGTTTAGGTTGGTAGTTAGAGATGAATGATGAGTGCGAGAGGGTTCAACTTAACTAGGGCATCAGGTCGGTAGATTGCAGCAACCCAAACTCCTTAGTGGTGGTTCTTAAGGAAAGAATTCGCTTGGCCGTGCCTTCCAACCCTCATGTTCAGGTACGGGCTTGGGTCAAAGGTTCGATGGTTTGATTCCTATCGTTCTTATTAGGCTAATTGGAATTTGGGATCAAATCTGATTGGTCCTTGTCTAAGTCCTCCTCGGGTCGATAAGGATTGAGGTTAGCAACATTAAACACATTTGATACTCCAAAGTCTTCTGGAAGCTCAAGTTGCTATGCATTGTCGTTGATCTTCTAGAGTATCCTAAACGATCATTTAGCTCTAGTAGATAATTTGTTCTTCCTCTTATAAGGAAATCTTTCTTTACTTAGGTGTAACCATACCTAGTCTTTGGGTTGAAACTACTTAGTCTTCCTTCCTTTGCCTTCATCCTTTAGCTTTCTAGTGGCTTTATCAATCTATTGGGTGATCCGTTGATAGATCTGCTGGATGGACTCGGCTTTGGTTATTGCCTTAGGATCTTCGTGGTTAATGGAAGGCATGGGGATCGAAGGGAAGTTCGAGGTTGAAACCATAAACAACCTCAAATGGGGTATGCCCAGTAGTGGTATGTACTGTCCTATTATAAGCGAATTCGACAAGTAAGCAGATGTGCCAGTCAGTTAAGTTCTTTCCTATTATAGCTTAAAGTAGTCATCAGGATGTAGTTGACCACTACTATCTAGCTGTCGGTTTAAGAAAGGTAAGAGGTGTTGAACAGTAGTTTGGTTCCCATTTGATACTAGAGGGTTCTCCAAAAATGGATTAGAAATTTTAGGTCTTTGTCGAACACCACACTCTTTGGCACTCTGTGCAAGTGAACTACTTCTTACAAAAACAAGGAAGTAATAATTTAAGCATCATTAGTTTTGGTGCTACGAACAAAATATGTAATTTTATTAAACTTATCCATGACAACCATAACAAAATCCATACTCAGGTTAGCCCATTGTTTGGTCGAAACAGGTAGAGACATTGCTTTCCCTTGCTTTGCTCAACTCTTTGCTTTCTTATAAATGGTGCATCTCTCAATTACACAATGCACGTCATGCTTTATTCTAAGCCAAAAGAATCTATCATTCAATAGTTCATACATTCTCTACTCCCTAAAATGTCTAGAGAGTCCTCTACTGTAGGCTTCTTTCACTAGTAGTTCCCTTATTGAACAGGTTGGCACATACAACTTGTTACCTCTAAACAGATAACCATCCTTTACATGGTACTCATCTACTGCTCTTCTTTTTCCACAGTGCCTATATATAAGGCCAAAATGAGGATCATTTGATACTGTTCTTTTATGCTTGCAAACCTTAATAACTTAGTCTACAACTTAAAGAATAAAATATGTCTCATTGACAGAGCATCAGCAACTATATTACTCTTGCCCTGCTTATACTTAATGACAAAATTAAATCCCTCCAGAAACTCAATCCATCAGGCTTGGCATTTTGAAAGCTTGGGCAGGCTTCGCAAATATCTCTAGGACTCATGATCCGTATATATGACAAACTCTTTTGGAAAAAGATAAGGTTACCACTTGTGAAGAGCTCAAGTTAGGGCCCAAAGTTCTTTGTCATATACAAAATAGTTTAATTGTGCTCCTCTGAGCTTCTTACTATGATAAGTGATAGGTCGGACTTCTTGCATCAGCATAGCTCTAATGCCAACACCTAAGGCATCGCATTTAAGTTCAAATACTCTGTTAAAGTCTAGTAAAGCCAAGATTGAGGCCAAGGTCAACCTCGCTTTTATCTCAGCAAAACTCTTCTCCTCTTTCTCTCCTCACTTGAACTCTACATTATTCTTTGTTAGCTCAGTAACAAGCGCTATAATTGTACTGAACCCTTGGATAAAGCATCGATAAAATAATGCCAATCTATGAAAGCTTCTCACTTCAACATAGGAGGTTGAGGTTAGCCACTCAACAATAGCTTATATGTTCTCTTCATCTACTCTCAACCTTCTTCCACTAACTACATATCTTAAGAAGATCACTTCTTCCTAGCAGAAACAACATTTCTTCAAGTTTCCAAATAACCTTTCTTTTTGGAGGACATCGAAAATAGCTCTTAGATGTTTAGTGTACATTACTAGGTCGGTACTATAGATAAGGATGTTGTCGAAGTAGATGACAACAAACCTTCTGATCAAGTCTCTCAATACATGATTCATTAGTCACATAAAAGTGCTAGGGCATTTGATAGTCCAAAAGGCATGACCATCTACCTGTACAAGCCATGTCGAGTCTTAAAAGTAGTTTTCCATTCATCCCCTTGCCTTATTTGAATTTGGTGGTATCTGGACTTTAGATCAATTTCGCTGATTACCATGGCACCACTTAATTCATCTAACGTATTGTTCAGCCTCAAGATGTGATATCTGTATTTGATTGTAATCTTGTTAATAGCTTTGTTATCTATACACATATGCTAAGTTCTATCCTTCTTCAGCACAAGCAATACAGGTATAACACATGGGCTGAGGCTCTCTGTTACATATCCTCTTTCTAATAGTCCATTGACTTGTCTTTGGAGTTTAGCAGCTTGTTCGAGATTCATCTGATAAGCTAGCTTGTTTAGCAAGGCAACACTAGGTATTAAGTCAATGCAGTGTTTAATGCCTTGAAAAGGGGATAATCCTTCGAGCAATAGTTCTGGAAATATGTCGACATATTTTTCTAGCATTTCCTTGACTTCCAAGGGTAGTTCATCTTACTCCCTCATTTCTAGAAGTTGCCCGATCAATAGAAAAGTTAGCACATCGACCTTAATAGCTTCTCAGAGTTGAGCTCTACTCAACACCAAAGCTTTCTTTGATCCTTAAGCAAGTTTAACTTGTAGCTTGCTAACTTGACTCGATAACCTAAGGTTCAATGTAATGTTCCTCCTATTCTTCTGAAGCACATACGTGTTCCTATAGTCATCATGAATAACCCTTCAATCAAAAAATCAAGGTTGGCCTAACAGCACATGTAATGTGCACATGGGTAGCACGTCATAAAGAGTTTCATCAAAATAGTTCCTAATTGAAATTAGTAGCAACACTTGTTATGTGACATATAATGCTCCCTTCTCATTCAGCCAATGTAACTTATATGGCTTTTGATGTGAAATGGTTGGTAACTTAAGCTTCCTAACTAAGTAAGTGGATGCCATATTGTTATAGCTTCTATTGTCTACTATGAATGTACAGACCTGCTCATTCACTTTATACGTAATGTGGAATAAGATCTCTCTCTGCTCTTCTTTGGTAAAGGGCTCTAAACTCATCGCATGTTGGACAACTAGGGTTAACTTATCTAGATCCTCTGCAAACACCTCTTTCTCAATTAGGTTGGCATTACATTAGCCTCATCTCTTACTTCTTTCTTCTCCTCTAGTTCTTCATCTATGCTTTCCACTTTAATCTTCAAGACATCTCCTTAACTGAGCAGCCATGTGCCTAAATCCTTAGCACTTAAAGCACTTGATCTGGTTAGTATTCTTTCCAAATCCTTACCCCTTCTCATATGTTCTAGTCGGTATGTCATTATCCAGTCGACCCTTCTATTTAGTTGTAACATCTACCCTTTTGATTGGCTCAATACCTAGTTAAGCTCCGTAACTTCCTTAGGTAGGTTGGCTTAACTGATCAGGTCAGCTCATCAAAGGTCGGGTTGACCTATTTCTTATCTGCCTCTCCACTCATTGGGTTATTCGTATAGCCTCATCCAATATGGTGAATTGCTGAAGTTCCATAATGTCTCAAATGTTATTTCTCAATCCAATAAGAAACCTGGACACTGTTCATGCTGGTAACTCTTCTACTTCACAGTAAATCATGAGTATTTGAAGCTTCTAAACATACTCATCAATAGTTCGGCTCTCTTGCCTCAGCTCTTTAAGCTAAGAAAAAGTGTCTTACAAATATGTATTTAGCATGAACTTGTTTTTAAGGATCCTCTTCATATCAAGCTAAGTGTTAACTTCCTTAAAGCCTTCTTGTCTCCTTATGATTTAGAAGTTTTTTTACCACACTGTAGCATAACCTGAGAACTCTACAGTAGCAGTCCTCACTTTCTCTCATGTTGGTAATAATAAAAAAACACACTTAACCTTCTCCTTCAAATCTAGGTAGTCATCAGCACTTCTAAAACTAGTGAAGCTCAAGATCTGAAGCTTTACATGGTTAGTAGCTCAAGGTGCTTAAGCTCGCTCCTCTTCATTCTCGTACTCTTCTTCTTCATCATCATCCATAACACCTAAATCAATCCTTCTTTGCATTCATCCTTTTACTCTTCCACCTCGAACTTGTCAAGCCAGGATTTATCCTTTAGCAAGTTGAGCAGCTTGTAGAGTATTCTATATGGCCTCAGCAGATCGATAGGCCATTGCGTGAACAACTTTGGTTAAATCAGCTATGAGGGTAACTACCTCATCATGTCTTTTGTTTGTACTCCTAGGGGTGCTCTAGTACTTTCGGCCGTGGTGGATAACACCACTATTGTCATCCCCAATATTAGCATTAATACTTAGGTTTGTCATTTTCTCGACAAAACTCAGTAACAAAACTTACGATCTAAGAAACAATAGATGTTGTTCTTTATGCCAAACAACACAATCACATAATCAAACACTTCCTCATGCGAAAGTTCAACTATCTCACAAATACAACAACCATTACCCAAGAATAGCAAACCCAACTAAATCTTGCTCTATTTTCGTATACTTAAAACAAGGCAAAATAGAGCATATAACCAAAATGAATTACTACTCCTTCTACTTACTCCAACACTTACGGCTAACTTCTAGATAACTACAACATTGTATCACAGCAATCACTACTTACAAGAAAGCTCAAACACAACTTACCCAAATGAAATCTTCACTTTGATACCAAGATGAAGTGAACTGGAACCAAGGATTGACAAGGATGGTCATGGGGGTAGGTTTAAGCTTGCAAAAAGCTTGAAGGACGAAGTGAGAAGTGAGTGAAAAAATAGGGAAAATAAAACAAGCAAACCTACGAACAGCTTTAAGAATATAATGCACCAATGAACTTCCGAGGACTCACAACACATCTCAATATGATACATGAGATGGTCTGGTGAGGGAACTTGTCACCTAGCCTTGTTTAAGGGTTATGATAAGAGTAAAGTAAGTAAACAACTTATAAGCGAGTTCACAAAAGGAAGAATATTCAATATTAGATGTAAGATGATCCTTACGGCTGCATTACAATGGGGTATTTATACCCGAATCATTAGGGCATCCTACCTAAAATGGATAATACTAAAAATGGTAGTGTCTAAAAGAAGCAACGTATAAGGAATAATTAGGGTACAATTGAAAACACAATAAAAATGAGTATCTTGTGAGGAGTATTTTGTCACATGTTTGGCTTGGACATGCGTTTTGCTTATAGATAGATGACTTTCTAACAGAAAAGACAAATTATATGTTCAAGTGGGTGATTGCCGAACCGAGGTGCCAAGTAGGGGTGGTCGGTCAGTTATGCTAAGCTAAGTAAATAATTCTTTTAAGGTGAATTTACCTCAAACATATTCAGTAGGATTTAGATTTAGGTCAGTTGAGCTAATGGTTGAATGAGCCGAGTTGATGTTTGAGTTTAGTTTAGGTCGGCAGCTAGAGATGAATGATGAGTGTGAGAAGGTTTGGCTTGGCTAGGGCATCAGCTCGGTAGATTACAGTAGCTCAGACTCTTTGGTGGTGAGTCTTAAGGAAAGAATTCGCTTGGCTATGCTTTCCTGCCTTCATGCTCAAGCTTGCATCAACGGTTCAGTAGTCTAATTCCTATCAGGAGTGGTAGCAAGGGATAAGGATGGAATAATGCTTGGAGAAGTGTATAAACAATTGAGGAACATATTTGCATTAGATGGGTGATTCTTGAATGATTGAGATGGGCATAAGAGAAAGGGTTGAAAAACATTATTGTTGAAATTGATTCCTCCTTAGTAGCAAACTGGATACAATGACTTAAAGTAGATAGACAATTATGTCATCCAGCTTTAGTTGGATGTATTGAATCTCTCCCTCACTTTGATAATGTTATCATATGTAAGGTAAGCTATAAGCAAAACCAAGTGGTAGATGCACTAGCAATAGAAAGTTTAGTTACACTAGCAACGGAAGGGTTAGTTGTTGAAGAACATATTGTTTTTTTTTTTAATATTTTCCCCAATTTTTTTTGTCTAATTTTATTCTAAAAGATAGTTATTATGGTTAGATTCATGGTGGTGCTATGATTGCATTAGGTTGATCTCTATTGTTATTTGTTGACTTTAGACCTTGTTGGTTATATTTAATGATATTACTATGTGTTTCTATTGGAAAAAAGCACATAGTGCTCTTAGCTTGAAAATTGCATATGGAAGAGGTGCAAAAAGTTCTTTATAAATAGAAGCGTAATGCAAAAATTTCAATTGATACGCATGCATAAATTAATTGCAAACTCTCAATATGGCATTCCATGTTCCCTCTAACATCATTAACTTTAGTATTAGGTATTATATGTATTTTAGAATAAATCAAGATATACGATCTTTCACTAAAAATCTTTTTATCCTCGGATTTTAACAATAATTTCAATAATAAATAGTCATTAGTTTCAAATATGATGATTAATATTCTCATGTATTTGTTTAGGTATTCCTATTTAACAAATGAAAAAGGCAGTATGACTACATGCCAAAAAAAACTTATAGGATAGATGAATAGCAAAATTTTAAGAAATGAATAAAAGAAACTAATAGAATCAAACTACAAATTCATCACTACATCATATAATATATTATAACAATTGGCTTGATGTTAAGGTGAGTGACATAGAGACTTACAATTAGATTTGATACATTGACCTTAAGCATATTAACTTAAAAGAAATGTTGACAATGGGATGTGACATAAGAACTTGCAATTGAAATCCACATATAGATAGAATATAGGGTTAATTATCGAGATGCATGCCTAGCGCTTTAATTTCCCTTGCTATTCAAAGAAAGGTGCACATTTTGGTAATTGCCTTTTGCCCCTTCTCATGCACTTATGTTATATTTCGAAAGAGGGAAGGGGTTTAGGAGGAAAGAAGTAGGAGAAATGAATTAGATAGAAAAGATAATGAAGGGAAAAAAAATTATATGTCCCCTTATTTGCATAAGAAAGGAAGGAAAGTGTAGGCAAACTTAGTCTTATGGTTTCTTCCTTTTTTTTTTTTAATTAGTAAAATATCATAAAAGCCCTTACAACCTTAAAATATTTCTTTTTTTTTCTTTTTAATTTTAAATGTAAGATCGCAATTTTATATTGATTCCTTCCAATTGTCTCCATATTTAGATAGAATGGTTTTCGTGGGTGCAAGGGAAAATTTTTCTATCTAATTCCCTTCCCTTCCTTTCCTAAACAAGAGAAATGTTCTAAGACTTTTCACTTTTCTTCCACTCCCCATTCCTTCTCTCAATCTAAACATAGTGCTAAAGTGTCAAGGTGAGCACTTTTGACTACATTAAGATGTAAAAAGAATATTTTCTCAAGGAAAACTATTTAATCATTCCCTTAAGAAAACTCTAAATGGGGTATGTATAGAAACACTTGAAATTGATTTAGTTTTAGGGTGTGATCTAGAATTTGGATGGTACGAAAATGTGATTCTGAGCTATGATAGTAACCACTCAAAGTATTACCAATGATCAACCTCTAAGTTATTATAGGAGCATTATTAGATAGATAGTGTCACATCCTGATGATGTGGATTGTGATCAAGAATAGATAAGGCCAGTTACTAGGTAGGTCCAAGTTTGCAGAAAGCTAAAAAGAAAAGTGATGAGGAATGTGCAAAAGGACTAATGTAGAAGAAAAGTAAGCAAAAACCTACAAACAACTCTAGAGGATATAACGCACCAATAGAACTTCCAAGGACTCATGGTATAATTCAATATAATGCACAAATCGGTCCAATGAGGTTACTTGCCACCTAACCTCACTCAAGAGTTAAGATAAGAGAGATGCCGAGAGTAAACAAGTAGTGTTTATGCAAGAAAGGAAAAATAATCAAGTGTATTAATGATAATCAATTTGATTCTAATGATTATAGCTAATCATATAGGGGGTATTTATACCCGAGAATTTAAGGCAACATGCCTAAAGGAGAAAAAATAAAAAAGGTATTACCTTAAAAAAGTAATATATAAGAATACAAATGGGTAAAAATGATTATTCTAGAAAAGTAATAGTTAGTGGAGCAGATTCCTCACGTAGTTCTGTCTACATGGCAATGATACATTGGCGAAGCCGTTGAAGGATATGGATAAAAAATATATGGATAGGTTGCTTGTCCGAACAAGGGTGGTGAACGATCAATTCGAATTCTCTCTCTCGGCATATAGGAAAGGATGATACCGAGTAAATAATTGGTTAAGCGTGAGTGAGTGAGGATTGACTGTTGTCTCGGCCTTTTGCTTTTCGGCACACTATGCGTGAGAAATAGGGAGTCATTCGATTTGACATGCAGAACAGGTTGGCAAAAAGATACTCGACCTTGGCATGAATCAACTGGAGTAAGAGAATTCGTCGTACTAGGCCTACCAGTCCTCGAGCTCCATTATGGGTCAATAGTCTGGTAACTCAATTCTCATCATTCCAATATAGCACAAGATATACCATTATACGTAATTACTTGCTTTAACTATAGACAATTCTGATAATAAACCATACTTTGTACATTTAGTGCTCTAAAAAGGTTTAACTTTATACTATAGAGTTGCGAATATTTGCAATATTTAAAGATTTAAAAGATCAAAAGTTGTAAACTTCATTTATTGGAACTAAACATCTTTGTTCCTATTGTACTTGATTAGTAAGACTTCAACTTTTCCAAAAATAGTTGACTCCAACAGTGCTCTCAAAAGTTTATCCCTTGCTTGTAATGGTACCTAGTTCCTACTTTTTACCCCGATGATAAAACGCTTTATCCCTTCAACTTACTATAAGCTTAGTGAGAGTAGATAAACAAGCAATAATTCAATAAAATACGTTACACAAGCATAATAGTTATCACACTAAGATATAATACCCAGCCAAACAAAGGAAAATGCATCATTTGTATGCCATGCTAATGTATATGACATGCATCGGTATCGATATCATAGCATAGCCTAACACTTTCCGGTTGATTGACTTCAATCCAAGTATCTAGATAATATATCTAGAGACTTAGCAATAATTTAATCTAGCGTTAACCATGGAATGTGGTTAAGATCATTGGTTAATGTAAATCTATATAAATGAAAAACCTAGTTTTTCAATTAAAACTTATCCTAGCATAATTATAAGTTTTGAAAATTTGACCCATAAGTCCCTTTTGTGCCATACTATGTTTGCATCAACCACATCATAGATTTTCACCAAACAAAGCAAGTAAGCTTATCTATTTATCTTTTAGCAAAACCTACACTTCATTTTCCTTTTCCATTTCTAATACCTTGGTATGCAGTTTACCTAAGTGAACACCTTAGGAGGTAGGGGTTAGTGCTTAGCATATATCCAAGTTAGCACAACTCCAAGTAATAGCACATTAATGGATCACATTTTAGCCAACATTAGATATACAAAATCAGACATCAAAAAGCTTTATCATATAACAAGTTCAATCATAACACTATAGTGACAATAGCCATATACAAGAAAAACTTACTTCCTATTAAGTAGATGTTGATCTACTCTTTACACACATATCAACATACTAGGGCCTATTGATCATTCCAAAGTTATTCGCCAACACAAGTTTTCTCTTCAACTATCTCATCTAATAAAGATACATGGTACCAAAATCAACTATAGTTTGTATGTGTATCCCAGATTGTTAATAGCTTACTTGTATTTAGGGTTTATGAGTTAATGTTATTCTTTAGAGAATATTCATCCTAAAGTCCCTTTGATTCATCCCCTAACTCATCGTCTAAATTATCCTATGAATCAAACCATTTTTAAAGTGTCTAAACAATTATTATTTGACATATATCCTCAGCCCTAACTAATTAAGAATCTCAAGTGTTTTATCTAACTCAATCTTCAAGCCTAACTTACACAAAAACCTCTAAGCATATCTTTTAACTCTTCTTTTGATTTATCCTCTGATTTGGCCAAATCACTATATTTACTTATAAAGTCCCTATTTCTCAATCAACCCATTTAGGACCAATGAATGACATTTCAAATATAATATTAGCTAGGACTTACCTCATTATAGTGTTGATTATATGAAGTCCCTTGTTTATCATATTTAACAAAATAGGCGTAAATATTAAGAAATTTCTAAATAATTAATGTATGTGTTCAATTAAATCCAACAAAAAAAATATATTAAACTAAGAAAATTATACTTGTTAATTTTTGGAAATAAAAAATACCATATTATCATATTAATAGCATTTCTAAAAATGCTAGTTTTAGCTTGGTTTTGTCAAAAATTAGATAAAAATAGGTAAATAATTATACTTATCCTTAAGATCAAAATATAACATATATGTTAACATTGCTATTCACTAGAAAATATCACACGTTGATTTTAATCATAAATTGTTTCAAAATCTAATTATTCCTTTTAACTTGAAAAACTACCAACAATAGCTAAATAAATTACAACAAATAGTATACGTAGAGGTAAGCAAAAATTATTTATACCACAATTTTGTACATATCATGGTGTGTTGTACAAAATTTTTTAGTTTAAAATAGCATTTTTTAATATTTTTGAAAATTAATTTAAAATTCGTTACAACATAGTACTTTCTAAGCAAGTACTATAAATTATCATTATTTTAACAAAATAAAATTAAAAAAATAAAATACATGCAAAATAACCTCAAGAAACAAATTTTCATTATTTTTTGAATTGATTTTATATTTTCAATAAATAAATGAAAATAAGGTGCAAAATTTGAACTCACCGACGCATGACAGTCCAACCACCGCTTGGCCGCCATTGTTGTGTCGATAATGTCTCTTTCACCACCAAATCCTTAAGTCTAAAGCCACACGTTGTTAGGTTTTGTGCAACTATAGAAATCATAATCCCTTGTTATTTATCAAAAATTTCCCTAATTTTTTATTTTTCACAATTCAATTATATTTGAGAGTGCTATTTTGGGTTTCAAGTTATCAAAATGAATCTAATAGCTCCTTGAATCCCTTTTTATAGGCAATGGGTTGGTGGAGAAAAAGAAAAGTGAATTTACAAGTACCACTTGCTAATTTATTAGCCAAAATATTAGATATTAAGCTTTGGTTTAAGTTGACAGCTCAACTTAGTGATTTCCTTGCTAATTTAATCACATGTCACGTCTGTTTATAGATGTCACAAGCTGGTTTTCTATTTTTTTTTATATTTTTAATAATTTAATAAATATTTTATCTATTATTTAGTATATTATATAAATATATACATATCAAGTACATATAGTGTATACAATATAATTATATAATTACACTATATGCTATTTGGATCCAAAATATTATTTTTATAAGTCAAATAATTTATTTATAAACGTTATATTTCAGAGCTCAAAAATTGAATTTTCAATAATTATCAAACGATCCTAAAAAATATGTTTTATCAAAATTAAATATTCTATATACTTTATTTCATAAAATAAACCTTATTAAAACTCTTCTTCTATCTTTTTAAATCTCATGTCGATATTTTTAAGAAGCCTTAAATTGTATTTAACGTGGTGACTTGTATTAGTATTGGGCTGTCGTGGTCTCACAAATAGGTTATATTAATGCTATATGTACTCGTGCTAACCAATGGTGAGTTGCCCCATTGCCAGACGAGGACGACCATCTCAGATACACCTGGCTTTCTTAGGTTATAATTTTTCTAACCCCTAAACAAACAAACCGTATAGGCTTGATCTTAGGGGTTAGAATTTCTGACCACGCCGATGTATGGCAGTCTTATAGGTCTATCAAATTTGATTAAGCTTTGATTGTGTCTTTTGAAATCTTATAATTAAAATTTCTATATATTAATAGTGCAAAGTAGTGAATTTTATTGTTATTTAAAGTCAAATTAGCCTATAATATATACTTCCATAAACTATCACTACATGAGAAATTTGATAAGATTGATTTATATAAGGAAATTATTTGAAACAATTAACTTTCAATTTTAGTACTTAAGTTTAAACAACTTGTGTATAATATATTCTCAGTCTTCCATTTTTAATACTGGAACAAACATGAAATTCGTCTGCATCAGTTTGTTATTATTTTAAATTTATTGCTGAGATTCAATATTGTTTCAAACAAAATAATACAAAAAAGCAAAAAAAAGTGTAGTTTAGTTTCTCTTGTCCAGGTTGAATTACATATTAAGAACATTTTAATGGAAAAAAACTTAATTTCTTTATTTCAATAATGTATTTTTAGTTTTTGTTTTCTTATAACTACTATAAGCATATTTATAATTTTTTAATAACTATTTTACGTAAATTATAAAAATTTATATTTTTATATTTCGAATTTACATTCTAATTCTACAAAAACTTCTTAAAATTCTAAATGAAATGGTAAGTTTAAAAACCTTATAAACAAGTATAAAATAGTAAATATCTAACTCTGAGCTCTAAACTTGTTTTTATTAGCATGGTAAAGAGTCGGTAGTCTGAAGCAATGAAACGTGCTGGATGGAAACCTTTAACAGCGTTAAAACGGATCTCTAGTCAGTGGTGAGTACAATTTGCTGTTGCCAACAGAGACGAGACACCGAATGGGAAGTCGCACCAATCAGATCACCTCATCGGCTTTTCTACTTTTCCTAAACAATTTTTTTTTTTTCATTTTTTTTATTTATTTATTTTTCCTATTTACAAGTAGGCCCCGTAGGGATTAACATAG